>CM032382.1:5130152-5182877 GCA_019023105.1 Diglossa brunneiventris | reverse complement strand
AAAAAAAAGGTTGAGGGAAGGAGGGTGCTAGTTCCAGTTACATTTCTGAAAAGTAATATTTTTCATGATTGGCAGAACATTTTTTCCCAAGATGGAAAAGGGCATACTCATCTAAAGAAGACACAAGAATCCTCTTTTTTTTTTTTTTTTTTTTTTTTTTTTTTTAAGATTGTTAGCGGTACAGCAGCCAGGAAACTTGCTTGACACAAGATGCTGAGATTTCAACCTGCACTCTCACTCAAGCAATACAGCTGCTTCATCTGCCTCTCTGGTATATCAATTAAATATCTTGACTATTTCCTTTCCCTCAGGGACTCTGCTTTTCCAATGAGTGTTCTGGTTCTCATTATAATTTTGAGAAATCTTCATTTTGTCTCATTTGATTTCATCTCGATTGACAATCAGAGCAGATATTTCAGGCAGCTGCTGAAGAGGCTGGGGAGCAGCAGCATCAGCCCCTTCCCCAGGGAATTTACAGCTTAAGACCAGAGCCAGAACCACAAAGTGCTGTGGAGGAACAAAGTAAATAGGAAAAAGTAAAAGTAAACATGATTTTTTGTGACAGAGTAAGATCTGTACAGGCAATTCTCTTTGTGTTCTTAATTGTGTAGGATAGGGGTCTGGGGAAATAAAAAATTCGAGGATGACTTGGGTTGTCTGAGTTAAAATCTCCTTCAGCCTTCAGACTGGCATTTGTGTTCTCACAGGAGGATTGTGCACACCCCAGAGAATCAGCAATATAATTTTTTTTTTTTTTTTGGGGGTTCAAAATCAGGACATCTCTCCCTGGAGGAGAAGGAAGGTGCTGCAGCACTGCTGTAGCAGTCAATTTTAAGAATGCAACAGTAATAACAACAACCACCACAAAAATCACTAGCAAAAAGAATAAAACAAAAAATCCCATTATTGTTTTTAATATTATTATTATTATTATCATTATTATCATTATTATTATTATTCCTCTAATGGAAATAGAGGAACCCAGATGGCCAACATGAATTTTAGTAAAGGAATGCAGAACAGACAATGTGTCATGGGGCACACTGGCATATAATTCAACAGAATTCACAATGCATTATGACTACATATTTTTAGTAATAGCATTGAAATATATAAGCATACACATAAACGTTTTCCTTTTTTGTTAGGTTTGTACATTTTTCTGTCCATTATTTCTTTCACATGTCCTGAATCGCTTCCTGATTGGTGGTTCTGTCACATAAAAAACTTTGTTTGAAATTGAGAGTTTTGTCTCTTAAGCAAGAACACTTTAAAAGGCCATTTTAATTAGACATTTCTCTCAATCTGAAAAAACTTCCCATTTAAATATTTTCTTTATGATAAAGGATGTTTCAGTATATGTTTAATTCATAAATGTACTCAGGAATTATTATTATTTTCACAAAGGTAGTTTTTTTCTTTCAACTCTTTTGGTTCCAGTCAGCTAAGCAGGAAAGATTAATTACTGCTATAAAATTCAGTTCTAAATTATATATGGATGTAATATGGTAGTTTATAACTTCTCAAGTTTTTTTTGGTCTTGTTTTTGGTTTTTTTTTTTAATAAGCAGTCAAATATTTCAGTATCTTGCAGATTAGGCAAATCTGGTAAATTCATTCACCAGAATTGGAATGGTGTATAAAACCTATTAAGAAGTAAGGATTTGTAGCTTTGGTAATCAAATTTGCAGTGTTGGAGCACTGCAGCTGGAGAAGAACAATATTAACTCTCAAAATCATTCATTTTGTGATGGAGATAGAAGAGGAGAAAAAAAAGCAGAAACTGATCAGAGCCCCCAAAGATACTTCTTGAAAAAAATTTTGATCATTAAACTTTGAAAAGTTGGTGACTGAAATTCAGCTTTTCAACCATACATGTGCAAGCAACTAAGAATGACCCATTTACACACAGATTTTTCTCTGTGCCAAAACAGCTTCTTCCAGCACTGACAAGGTTTAAATTCACTTTTACAGTCCGCAGAGTAATACAAGAATATTGTGCCTGAAACACAAAAAAAAAGAAAAAGAAAAAGAAAAAGAAATTATGGCCTTTGAGCCTGAAGAAAAGTCACATTCTATCAAAGAGCTGTACTTCCATGCCAAATGTTATTTGTTGACTCACATATCATTCCTGCTTCTGTCAACTGAAGGCCCTGGAGACAAAATGAGTGCCCCCAGCCCACCAGCCCCGTAGGGAGTTTTTATTTTTTCCCTGTTTATCTGATTGTGCCTGGTGATGCAGAGCTGGGGGTGAGTCTGATCCACCTGGAGGCTGAGCTGGGGCTCAGAGGGACCTGGGCAGAGTTTGCTGGGGACAAACCCAGTGAGGTTCTTCCCCCACAGCCTGGGGGGACCTGGGGGTGCTGCTGGGGACAAGGTGGCCCTGAGCTGGCAGAGGGTCCTGGGGCCAGGAGGGCCAGGGTGTGAAAAACTCCAATCTCTTGTTTTTTAAAAGTTTAGAAGTTTAATAGTAATAAAATAGTTATAAAAATAGCAATACAATTACAGTAATAATAATTTGGACAATTTGGATTAGGACAATATGAGACAATAGAAACAAAGTTACGGATGTCCGGGTACCTTTACTTAGGCAGTATAAGCCTGAAAAAGGACCCACGTTAACAGAGGATTAACCCTTAAAAACAAGAACCTGTTGCATATTCATACACCTCATACATGATGCATAAATTCCATTCAAACACAGCATTCCGTCTGGTCATCCTCAACTTCTTCCTCTGAATCCTAAAGGCATCAGCATGGCTGAGTGAGGCAGGAAGAAGTTAGTTTCTTCTGATAATGGGGCAGTAAATTCTCTGTCTGAAAGACTTAGGTGTTCTGTGGCTGCTATCTGGTGTGAGTCCTTTCTTTAAAAAAACATCTTGCACAGCATAGATTCTATTTTAACATTTTGTTATAACCTAAAACTGTACTTAACACACAACTTAAGAAAATTAATACAACATTACTTTCTAACACAACACATAAAATATTCATTTTAATATTTGTGAAAAGCCAATCATGAAATACGCATTTTTCACACGGAGGACCCTGGGGTGGCCCGAGGGCGGGAGCAGGTGAGGAGGGGATGCTGCCCCTGTGCCCTGCCCAGCTGAGGCTCCTGTGCAGGGCTGGCTCCAGCCCTGGGCTCCTCAGCACAGGAGACACCAGGAGCTGCTGCAGAGGCTCCAGGGCAGGCACACAGAGGGTTTGGGCTCTGCAGCATCTCTGGGCTGGGCAGAGCCTGCGGGGGCCGGGCTGGGCAGGCTGCAGAAGGGAACGCTGACAGGGGTGTGGGAGACATTCCCGAGTTTCCTTCATTTGCCTCACGGTCGCCGCAAGGGCCCTGAAGGCCCCGTCAGGAGCCCTGGCCTGGCTGAGGTGGGCGTTTTCTGGCTGCTCTCCCAAGTGACTGTTTGAGGTGTGCTCGCTGGGCCTTCACAGAGCCCTGCTTGGAACAGGTTCTGATCAATGCTGCCTTGTCCTTACACCCTGCACCTGCCCCACGAGTTCTGACAAGCGGTGCCTCGGCCTTGCTCGCTCACACCTGCCCCACAGAGCGAGGGGTCTCAGCACAATGGCCCAGGAACCTTCCCCACCTTTGGCCAGATGCCACTCCTTTGGATGGAGACTGTATGAACTGGAACTTCTGAGATGGCTCTGGTGAGCCCCCACGGACACGGCGAATCTGTGTGGCTGGACCATGAGGATTCCCTCTCGTTGGTAGCTATATTCCCCCTCCCTTCTTTCTTTCTATCTTTTGTTTCCTTTTCTGACCCCTCTATCACATTTGCTGTTGGCCCTCAATAAACGTGCATTTGTTGTGATTGAACGGACAGTCCCCTGCTGTTTGTCTTTTGCACTTTTGGGATCTGGAAAGGAACCATCACGACCCCGCTCGCCCTAGCGGATCGTGCCAAGGGGATCCCATCAGAGCCCCCAAACATCTCCAGGGGCTGCCAGAGCATGGGCCGGGCTCTGCTCGGTGCTGCCAGTGCCAGCAGCAGCAGCAGCGGCCATCAAATAAAGGGCAGCGAGGTGCAGGGCAGCAGGGGGAGAACTTGTGTCCTTGGAGGGACAGCAGAGCCCTGGAACAGCTGCCCAGGGAGGGCCTGGAGTGTCCCTGTCTGGAGACATCCCAGCCCCAGCTGGACACCTTCCTGCGGGATGCACCAGATCATCCCCAGACATCCCTTCCAGCCCCAGATATTCTGGGGTTCTGTGATCTCGTTTGGTTTTCTGTTTATAATGTAAAAAAAAAATGCACGCTATACATCGAGATTCAATGAAACTTATCAAAGAGAGTAAAAATTATATCTATACCTGATCCATCTGAGACTCCCAGAACTGAGCTGCCCCACAGGGTACTGCAAAAAGAAATTTGCTGCATCTGCCTAGTTCACATAATATTGCAAATACTTTGATATGAATCACATATCAACGATGATCTGAATAAAAAATTCCTTTCAATTTTTTGAAAAAAAATCACTTGATTTAACATATTCAGTTTGGATTACAATCACACAATTTCTTTGTTAAGTTTTAGAGAATCTGGAATTTAACGGCAGGAAGTCCTACCTAGAAGTCATCCACAATTTTACTCTTTTCCTCCAAAATTCTTCAGTCTTTTAGGGTTTTGGGTGGTTTTGGTTTTTTGGGTTTTTGTTTGTTTGTTTGTTTGTTTTTTGAGCTTTTTTTGTTGGTTTGTTGGTTTTTTCCCATTGGTTTCTGGATTTTTTCTTTTATTTTGGCTTTTTCTTTTGGTTCTTTTTTTTTTCCATCAAAATGACTTTTTTGATATTCCTTTGATGCACATTTCTTACCCCATTTCCCCATTTGATGTGAGATTTCTGGAAGGCCATACTCCCACAGTAACTTCAGAATTGTTCTTTTCAAGTATTTGAAATAACTTCTAGAGTCGAGAAGTTTAGATGTCCTAAAACATTGGGAAGACCAGTTACCAAATAACAGAATTTTGTCTCTCCATGGACAGGAAAAAACTCCACAGAGTTTAGACAGCAGGTGCTTGCATTGGTGAGAAAGTGCAGAACAATCAAATTACAAGGGTGAGGAGGTCTTTCTCCATGAAAAAACAAATTAAATTAAAAATAAAAGTAAATTTTTAAAAATTAAAATAATAAAAATAAAAAGAAATAAAACTAAAAATGGAGATGCTTTCAAGGGAAGCAGAATCATCAGATGCTCCTTTTATTTGCAGGGCCACAGAAAATAACCAGAAACATCATCAAAGACTGAGGAATGTAAAGGGATGACATAAACTCATATAAAGGAGACTGAAATATTGTGGTATAGAGCAGAAATAGGATAAATTGTGAGAAGGTGGTGACCTGATGGTACTGCAGTCTGGCTCTGTAGTGAAGGACAGATATTTTCATGGTTGGAGTGTCACGGAGACATTGCAGTTAATTTTGTCAGAATAAAAAAAAGTCCCCACAATAAATGTAAAAAACTAGGCATAATTAGTTCTCTTGCTTACGGAGATTTTTTTTTTAAATTTCTTTTTAATACAGATGCTTTGGAAAGGGAAATGTTGCACATTTTGTAAATGGTGTTACTGGCTGTAGAAAAGGCAAAACAAACATTTCTCTCTGCCTTTATCTACAATAATAGAAGAGATGCATCCATGAACAAATGTTTGCATTAATGCTTTGATGAGTTGCAAGAAACACACATTTAGCCAGTAATTTTAAAAACCAAACAATTACACATAAACTTGATGATATAATTTCTAATAAAAATAATAGAGACTTTTTAACAGTACAGACAACCAGCATTTGCTAGAGCTCATAATTAGTGTTCTGGCTGAACTTCAAATGTTTTATATATTCAATCTACAGCCTGTTTTTTTTGGTTTATCACCTCTCATTTCCATACACTTAAAAACGTTACCCACTGAGCTCATCCTTTTAGGACAATATTTTCGCTTTCTATAATTCTGTTTCATGGAATCATAGATCCACAAGTCTTTTGGGCTGGGGAAGGACCTTAAATCTCATTTTGTCCCACCCCCCTGCCATGGCAGGGACACCTTCCACTGTCCCAGTGTCCAGCCTGGCCTTGGACAATTCCAGGGATGCAGGGGCAGCCCCAGATGCTCTGGGCACCCTGAGCTGCAGGCAGCTCTGCAGGTGGGGTCTCACCTGAGCAGGGCAGAGGGACAGAATTCCCCCTCCCTTGATGCTTTTGGTTCGGGGTAAAGAAAAATAAGAAGGTTGGAGTGTGAACTTCTGTCCTTTGTAGCTGGTTCCTGCTGTCCCAACGAGATTAATCCGCAAAATCAGAAACTATATAATCACTAACACGAAGTCGTTCCTCAGGAATTCCTCTTGCAATGATCATTGTAACACCAAAAACATCAGTGCAAAGAGCAGCGTGATTTGCAGCGCATTTGTAATGCTTTGCAGTGTTAAATGGCAGCAGTTGGAGTCAACAATCCAAGGCAACAATTCACTTTAGCAGCCCCTTTTTGGAGTTGGACTAATTTGTACATTCATGACAATGATCTTTAAAAATCCCATATTTTAAAGCATTCATGATGACATACAGTGGCAGTTATTACATTTGTTTTCTGTCTGAGAAAACAGTGTCCTCCCATCTTTGATATCTTTGATAGCCTGTTCAATTAAGAAATCCTAGTGATGTGGTTTTTTTTTCCTAAACTTAAAGAGTGTTTAAAACATTTTAAATAATTTCTTCCCCAACACTGAAATTTAAAATACTGTTACATTTGATTGCAAGAAATGGATACTTTTTATTACAAACAATCAAGCAAATCAAACCTCAAAATAATCAAGATATATTCAAGAAACAAAATGTCAAAAAACTTCCTTGAAATCTAAGCACAGGCAATTTTTTTTTTCATTCAATACAAGGGAAGTTAGATGGAAATATGAAGAAGAAAAACCTCATTTTACCTAAGCGATATGCACTATTTTAAAGGCAGAAATCTAAGAAATGCAATGATTAAAGGATGTGCATTTACTAACACCTGCAATTTTCCATCTTTTTATCTCTTCTGTTCTTGGAAAGGCACCACGATTGATTGATTGATAATTGGCTGATAGCCTCCCTTAACGTGCCTGTATCTTGTCATCTCTTCATCCACACAGAAGTGATCCTAACCCATGGTGTTAAAATATGTGTGCTGAGCACTCAATCAGATTCAAACCAAAATTACAAGCAAACAATGTAGAAAACCATGGTTTGTTTCCACTGGGCAAATTTGACTATGCTTATGACATAACCACAATATAAATTAATTATTATTAATATTATATACTATAATAATTTCATATTATTATAAATAATATAACAATTATTTGATTAATTTATATTATTTTCATTTGATTTTATTTTTACTCATTTAATGAAACAGAAGCACATTCTTCCCCACCTGCTCTAAACCCACATAGCACTGTGGAATCTTTTCCTTTACTTGTTTTAAAACCTGATTTACACTTGCAAATCAATGCCTATAGGTTCATAGCTATTCTCATTTATTTTGCGTGATCAATATCTCCACTTTTCCCCTGAAAACATGATTTACAGGAAATAAGTTTACAGCAAAACAGGATGAAGAAAAATTGCTTAAAAACCTCTGAATTATTTAGAGTAGGGAGGGGCACTGAAAAATTGAGGAACAGATAAAGCTTTCACCATCAGATATATTCTTCCTGCCACTGTAAGTTGTTATGCTCCGTTCTGCTGCATTCCAAGGCATCATCAATTCCCAATCCCTAAACAAGGATTATTTATCCTTTTATACGCTCTGTCTTCAAAAATAATTGTGCAGAAGAGTTCATTCCACAGCAGTGTTCGAAGATCCAACAGTGCTCCTTCAGGAATACTTCCAAAATCCAATCAAACCTAATTAATGATGCCACAATATTTTGCTTCTTTAGTTCAGCAGCCATTCTTAAAATTCTTTGCAATGATTATTTAGAACTAATTGGCCCACATTGTAATTTTTTTAAATTTTATTTTTTTAAAATGTACATTGGGCTGATTAACTATGGGCAGCCTACATTGATTATCTTTAGATTCTCTCTGTTTCTTGCACAAAAAAGAGGGTACTCACAATGCCATCTGCCGGAGCAAATGGAGACCTAATTGTTCCCCATTTGTTGTGGCTACTGTACCTGAGAGTGAAAACACAAGTGAAGAATACAGGTCTTCCCTCTCAGAAGTAGGAAGCAGCACAAACAAACTGAAATTTTAAGCTGTATTTTTCACATTAAAAAATACTAATTGTTAAAAAAATATTTATAATTGCTATATTTTAGCTTTGAGATGTGTGAAAATTTGTCTGGAATAGGAAGAATATAAGCAGCTGAGAAAAGCCTGGAAATTATGAGAGATCTCCAGATGCTGTGCCAAACCCTTTTTTCCCCTGTAGCTGATATTGTGTGTTGGGAATTGTTATACTGAGCTGTAACACACTTCCAGGGCGCCTGAAACACCTGAAGTGCTGAGGCACAGAGGTTCCTGTGCTGGAAGCTGCTGCAGGAGGGATAACAGAGGGTTTTTTTCAGCCTGCAGGACCCCTTGGCATGCCTTTGCAGGTGTTCAGGCACATTTCTGAATTCAAGCCAGCAGAAAGGAAAGACAGGTTTTCTCACAGTGTCACCATTCGACAAAACTTAAATATCTCTTACATGGAAATAATTTAGATAGTGCTAATAAATTAATGTCATGGAGGTGCTTCTTAGGTTACCTAAGTAGGTTTTTATTGGGTATCTGGGGGCCTTGGGATTGATTGATTGCTTTTTAAGGCAGAATTTCTTCTTCAGAGACACCTCAGAGCAGTGAAGGTCTTGGGAACTCAGCTCCCTGTCCCAGACTTTCCCTGTTACGTTTCCAGAGTCCCATCACACAATTTGCTCCATTATTAACTTGATGACAGACCTATTTTTGAGGAAAAAAATACGTAATTTTCAGTTCTCTTTTAATTCTTTTTTTTTAATTATTATTTTATTTTTGCCTTGCAATATATTGTAATAGATTCCTAGAGATAGTTCCCACCTGATTCACATGTTTTGTTTGTAGATTCTGATGTCCTGACAGTGCTGCCCAAGGTGACACATCCCACAGGACATGTCTGCTCTGTTAACTGCAGAATTACACAATAAAGGTCAAAACCACCAGTGTGTTCTCAAACCACCCTGCTCTGGGCAAAATAAATGGATCCTCTATGTGGCTATTCTTTTTTTTTTTTTTTTTTAATAAATGGGGGTGATATTGATTTCTGACCAGGCAAACAACTTTGCAGCATAATAGATACAAGGGAGACTCTCAAAAGTGACAGTAAATGAAATGCAGAAATGACCTCCTTGTAGATATTTATTGCAAAAATATTAGGAAGACTGGAACAACACAGAAAGAGGAACAACCATGTAAATATTGCAAAATACCAAACTGAAACTATCCTGTAGCAAGCCACATTAAAAGGACATGTGTTTCTATTCAGTGAGAAATTAAGTAATGTGAGTCCTCACCCAGTGGTTTCTTTGAAATACCATTAATTTATTGGGTTGAATTTAGGATGAAACTCAAAATCTTTTGCTATTTCTAGCACCTAGGTGCTACTACTCAGAGTGATGCTTGGAAATATGAAGGAAATTTATTGCTAAAAACTTGTTTGTGCCCTTTGAGAGGCTTTTTTATATAGAGAAGGAAATGGTGACAGCTTCATGTGTTAGTTTAAAAGTTGTTTTCTCTGCCCAAATGTGTTATTTGTTTGATTAATGGATTTTCAGTGAATGATTTCTAAGATTCTCTGCTAGATCCTGTCAAACAGCACACACACCTCTTCAGAAATGTGTAAAAAAAATTAAGGGGTTTTGTGCTTTATTTATTGAACATAAAGCAGAAGAGTGCAAAAAGTCTTTGTTGGCTAAATTCTATTTATAATATATTTTAAAGTGTAAAATCTACAAAATTTTTCATTACTTTAAAAAAATCAAGGAAGTTATTGAATGGTTTACATAGAAAAGTGATTTAAAACATAAGTTTCTTTGGTTTCTTGTTTGTTTTGGATTTTGCTCATTACTTTTTGTGAGTTTTGTTTCCTTGGGGTCTTTGGGGATTTTTTCAGTTATTTATTTATTTTTTTATTATTTTGGGCAACACTCTTCCAAGATTAAAGAATAATAAAGATCAAAAATTTTATACTGAGCTCTGCAGTGGATGGCACTGCTGGAACTAAAATTGTTTCTGTGTCAGGTGTGGGCTGTTTATCTGGGAATAGAGCTCAGGCTTTTGCTCAGATCCATGGATTCATCATGGAAGGGAAGAAAAGACTTTGATAAACAGGCAATTCATCATGACATTATCTGCATTAAATTTGGACTGGTAGTTCTTCACTAGGTTCTCTCATTGTAAAGGTTGTTTTTTTTTTTACTTGTTTTGCAAGTTTTGCTACTTCTGAGACAAATAAATGAACATAGAGAAGATAAAAGATAAAATCTTATATATTTCTTTAATTTGACAAATTATCCTGGGCTGTGATTATTAAAATTCATCATCAGTCATAAAGTCAAATCACAGAGATTCATAGAAACACATTATTAATGTAGATAAGACAAGTTACAACCTGTACATTTTTCTTTCAGACATTCAGTAATTATCATTTGTTAATCTTCTCTGTGAACAGAAATGATGAATTCCAACCTCCAACTTTCCTTTTGTGTTTTTCCTGTCAAACATTTTTTTTCTTTTCCTTGGGGAAAAACACAGCAAAAACTAAACCAAACCAAACAGAAAACAATTTCACAAATAAAAGACTTTTTTTTTTTTCCCCTGTGGCCTGAAGTAGAGCTTCTTGGACTTGTATAATCTATCAAAATTTAGCAAACTAAAATTTAAGTAGTTGAAGAGAGATTTTGAGTATGTGCAGTCAGGGATATGGAAGTCGCCCATCAAACTTTGTCCCTTCATCTTTTAGATACATAATTCTGCAAAGATTCACCATCTTTTTGCACAAAAAGCACAGGACACCTCAATATCTGTGGATTTATGTTTGGAGTTGCTCCTTCTCCTTCCCTTTCCCCTTCCATCCTGAGTTGCACATTTTAACCTCCCATGCTCCCATGGACCACATAAACCACTGGAATAGATGGTGTGCAGATTTTTAGTACAGAAATCTGTTTCACACCATTGAATTTCATTAGTTTTATTGTGCCATTTTGGTCCTATTTTGCAGGTTTCCTCTGGATGACAAAGAAATGGATTCCTTGAAGGAAGGTTAAAGGTTTTAACTTGATTTATCTTTTACTGGGCCTATGCTTGCCATAAAAGCAAGGAAAGAGAAACAGTGATTACTTTTTATAAAGGATATTGTTTAATCAAAAATGTATATCTGGAAAATGTAAGACTGTCCATGCCACATGACAGATTCAGCATTTGTAACCCTGCATCTCCAAAAAGTCTCAAAAAGGACATAAAATCATCTCTTCCCCCAGTCACCACAGCTGAGTAAATACAGAACTCTAAGTAATTTCAATAAGATGAAAAGAAAAAGGATGTGCAGGAAAAATTAAAAGATTATGGAAGATTTTAATAGCAATTAATTAATGCAACCTGAGAGCCATTGATAAGGAAAAAAAAAAAAACAAAAAACAACCAACTTTTCTTAAACTGATCTGTAGAAAAATTTATCTACTTTTTCCTATTGTTGAATAATTCATTGAGAATCACACATATTTTCTAAAACTTAAAAAACTAATAAAAAATAATTCCATTACCCAAGACAGAAAACAATTCCCCAGCTTCTAAAAATTTAAAAATTCAATGAGCTTAGATAAGGACATATCTTGTCTTCTCTGATGTCAGTGTCTAATGAGGCATTACTTTTGCTGTACAGGAAAATACAGACAGCAATTGGTATTTATACACATAGGAAAAGAGACTGATTTCTAGCTGTAGTTCTAGAAATATTGCTAGGCTGACTTTAAAGGACATAAAATTTGAGGGTGAGGCTTGTTGAAGGATGCACTCTGTACGTGGAAGACCTGTTATTAATTAATTTAGTCCCAGGTTAGCTGCAAATGGCTAACATTGTGAATCAAAGATGTTAAATTGTGCTCTTACCCGAGCCTGTGAAAGAGCTGCTCATTAATTTGATAGTTCAAAAGGCAATTTGGCATTGCTCCTGATGTTTGGGAGAGGAGCACTGCGTGCAGTAGTGTTTCTAGTGGTAAAACAGAGCGTTTTCTTCCTCCTGTTACCCTGTGGAGGAGGACTTTGGAACAACAGATGCTCCTTGTTCTTTGAGGCTGAAGTAGTCTCCACGGAGCAGTTTTAAAAGTATTTACTGTTTAAGGTGTTTTCTCCATTCCAGTAGTTTAAGAACACTTAATTGAGTCACTGGGATAGACATTATAAAAGATGTATGTCCGTATTTTCAGTGATGCAGGCTACAATAGAAAATAATCTTAGTGACAAAACACTGTTATTACTTACTTTAAATGCTTCACAGAAGCGCTGTAAGTTGGTTTTCTGCTTCTTATTGAACAGAGAGAAGATATGGCAGTCTTTTCCAGCTCTAGCTTGCCATTTGTTCTTATTTGGGTGATAATATTGGGGTAATTAGAAGTAAATTATTAAAGCAAGTTGTTTTTAATTAAAAAAAAAGAAAAAGAAAAAATCTCCCTCTTTTTTCCCTCTCAGACAATATTTAGAAATTAAATATCACTCTAGGCTCTTGTGTATCACACAGCTTTTGCTACAGATGATTTCTAAGATTTTGTCACCTCAGGTCTTGCAAAAGTTTCCAATGAAGGGGTGCTGCTCTCCAGGCATCCCTGTCCTGCATTCTGCTTGTAGGAAGCATTTTAATGATGTGGAACCATTTAATTTTCTGGTACTTAATGGTCATTTTATGGCATTTAATGGTGGTACTATTTAAATTTTTATGTCAGGTACGATTGCATTTTTTGGGTTTTACACAGCACTTCCCACTCTGTCCCAGCCAAGAGGAGGCAGTTCCCAAGGTGGAAGCAACACTGCACCCTGCCTGGGTATGGGCTGTACACATCCAAGATAAGAATATTGCTATTATTTTGGACTAATGAACACTTCAGAGGGATGAATTTGTTCAAACTCGGTGACACACAGATGTTCTTACACTGGTCCTGGGAACAAAAGGTGTCTTCATAGCAAGGGATAGATTTAAGTGGTAAAAGCCTTAAAAGCTGTAATGTAAGGGGTTTTTTTTGAAATGGAAAACTGGTGCGGGTCAGATATCTTTCTTATCATCATTATGACTGCAGAAATTGTGAACCCTCCAATATCCAGTTAATGGCTTCGGAGAAGAGTGAGTATTTTGTTTAAGGATTTCACTTCCTTTCCATTCCACCCCTTCCTACGCCTTCAGAAATACAGGGTAACAAATAGATGTTAATTACTTTCCCTGGTAAATGTTAATTAGCCAACTGAGTAAGTTCATAGCATGCTAAAACACATTGAAAAGAGTGAGAGCTTTTTTTAAAGCAGGTTTTTATCAAAATGCTCTCTCTTTCCTTTGACACTCAGAACAGAATCCAAACTCTAAATCATTGTTATGGATAAATACAAAGAAAAACAATAATCTTTACTATCTAGACTACCAAGTTTATTCTAAATTGCTGAACTGTTTCCATAAAAATATATGGAATTTCAAAGTTCCCTTCCCCTTCCCCTTCCCCTTCCCCTTCCCCTTCCCCTTCCCCTTCCCCTCCCCTCCCCTCCCCTCCCCTTCCCTCCCCTCCCCTTCCCTTCCCTTCCCTTCCCTGCCCTTCCCTGCCCTGCCCTGCCCTGCCCTGCCCTGCCCTGAACTTCCCTTCCCTGAACTTCCCTTCCCTGAACTTCCCATCCCTTAAATTCCCTTCCTTTTTCTCTCTTCGCCTTTTTACTCTTCCCTTTTCTTTTCCCCCTTTTCCCTTTTCCCTTCTCTTTTTCCTCTGGCAGGTTGCAAGCAAAGTTTTATAACTTGCATCTCTCATTTCTCTCCACTTTCATTTCTCTCTCTTTCAGGTTTTTTTTCCTTTTCATTGCAATTTATTAATATTATTTTACTATTACTTTGTTGCTTTATTTCACTAATCAAAATTATGATCCCAAACCATGAATTTTCTTATATTTACCCTCCTGATTTGCCACAGTCCCTCTTGGATCCCAATGTGGTGCATGAAAGGCTTGAGATAATGACAGATCTGACCAGAGTATGTCAAAACAATAATGTACAAACATTTTTTTGCATTAGATGATCAGTTACTGATCACAATGTTGATTTGTTTGCTCTCGGGGTTGTTTGCTGCACATCTTCTCACCTTGTGTCATGCAGGGCATGTTTATTGAAATAAATCAAAATTCCTGACGTGGTGTTTGTTGTCTCTGAGGGCTGGGTTAGGATGATCATTTTGCTGTATCACTGGCCTATGATATGAGAAAATTGTTGGTTGTCAGCCTAACCTGGTGTTTGTGCCCAGCATTGCCATCATCTCTGTGCTTTTGGAACCAACCCTGTAGAAACTATTAATAATTACACCCTTACCCTTTTCTCCAGAGAGACCCAATCTGCGGGGACAAGGAGGGGCAATTTACCTGTTCTTTATCCATCCTTTTCTCCTTCACCTCCCCCTTCTCCCTCAGACCAGTTAAAATAGAGGATTTTTAATTTCTGTGGCATGTTCAAACCCTCATGTTCCTATTTCAATGCCCTTGGGTGCGTGGCAAGCCTTAAGGCAAAAAAACCCCAAACTCATTTAAGAACATCACCCAAGATCTGGCTCAAGGATGGATAGGTGTGAGGACCAGGGAGTGGGGCATAGTGTGAGAGAGATCCTGTAACACTTGGCGCCTCCAAAGTTTTGGAATTTCACTCCTGACCTAGTGAGGTCTGGAAAAAAAATTGCAGTCATTGTGGGAATTCTGCCTCAGGTGAGCATATCATCACCTGGCTGGAATAAGGGCACCAGTGGCCTGGAATTAGAGGGTAAGGAAGTCAAGGAGGTGAGGATAAACCACAACACAGGGAAAGGACAGACATAAAGGGGTTCTATTAGACATAAATCTTGTGGAATATCAAGAAAAGTTAAGTGCTTAATTGTAATATTCAGATTTTTCATTGGGCAGAGGAAAATAACACATTTCCTTCCTTCCTTCCTTCCTTCCTTCCTTCCTTCCTTCCTTCCTTCCTTCCTTCCTTCCTTCCTTCCTTCCTTCCTTCCTTCCTTCCTTCCTTCCTTCCTTCCTTCCTTCCTTCCTTCCTTCCTTCCTTCCTTCCTTCCTTCCTTCCTTCCTTCCTTCCTTCCTTCCTTCCTTCCTTCCTTCCTTCCTTCCGCCACTTCCTTCCGCCACTTCCTTCCGCCACTTCCTTCCGCCACTTCCTTCCCTTCCTTTCCTTCCTTTCCTTCCTTTCCTTCCTTCCTTTCCTTCCGCCACTTCCTTCCTCCCTTCCTTCCCTTCCTTCCCTTCCACCACTTCCTTCCTCCCTTCCTTCCCTTCCTTCCCTTCCTTCCCTTCCTCCCTTCCCTTCCTTTCTCTTTACTAATTTACTAATTAGATAACTGATCATTTTGTGTGAAATGACCAAGCCAGATTTGCCCTTTGCTGGCTTTGTAAAATATTTGAATATTCTCTCTGTGCCTATCAACGTGACAAGTCAATTTTGTGAATATTTAGTTGAATTTGTGACTGGGGACAACACATGTCCACAGAAAATACCCAAAGACTCAAAAGGACCAGCTGTCAATTGATGTTTACAGGCCAAGATGTAGGAGAATTTTAAATAAATATATTAAGCCTTTCCTACAGATGCTTCATTTCGGTATTGTCAATCTCAGCTGCTGGGTTTTTCTCCTTAATCCTTACTGTTCAAAGGAAAGTTATTTATAAAGTAAATTTAGAACAAATTTAGTTACTTTTGTAGTGTGTACTCTGTCATGTTTTCTCAGTCCAATTTCAGTCTTGCAGGAGTACGACAGATTGTGCTAATATTCCTGAGGGAATACCTATCGATTGCAGAGGTATATTTAAAGTAAAATCTTGAATTTGCTGCAAAAATAGGATATTATTTGAAGAAAAAATATTGAATACCTATTGAATGAAACTGATTTTTGCACACAACCCATCCCTTTCTCAGTGAAGAGGTGAAAAGTCTAAAAATCAGCATCATGTCTGAAGAACTTAAGCACAGGCAGAGACTTAGAGATGGATGTGGTCTGAAATTTAAGTCAACCTGAGCATACACTCCTGTCTTAATTTTAATTCAATTTTTCAGAGAGCAGCCGATTTTTTAATATTTGCAAGTAAACTCAGAATCAATTACTGAAATGCAATACTGAATTAAGGTAGCCTGAAATTAATTTATGCAATCAGGATAATCCCACTCCTGATTTTTTTCCCCTCATAACATGCAGTGGAATATAACTGTTATTTCAGCAACCTGAAAATCCTAACACATAATATTTGTGCCTACTCATTATATTCCATACTTGGAGGTTTTTTTTATTTCATGAAATTATATCACCAGGAGGGAAAAAAAAAAGGTATTTTTACTTTTTATTGCTCTTCTTTTGTGCAGTTTTCATTTTCTCAGGGGAACTGCAAGAACAACCCACATTAATAGAACTCTGCCAATACTGGAAGATAGTCCCTAGTTTTTGCAGTTATGAAATTAAATAGAAGTCCTAAAAGATACAATTTTAGCATTATCTACATCATCTTGGAAATACCTTTTCTCAAGATGAAAGATGGTTGTATAATGACAGGACTCAGAATGTGATTTCAAAGATCATGACAGACTGCGACAGGGATTTAAATACTGCTATGACATAAACAATTTTTTTGAAAGCGTTGTTTGGTTAACATCAAATTTGAATAAAATACAAATATGAAATATTCAGATTACATTATAATGCCCTGTTAACTTTAAAAATAATTACTCTCAGAGGATAACTTGAGGCTGAGGAAAACAGAAAAAATGGTCTTTCTTTGGAATATCTCTGGCCCTTAAAACTATTTGTGAGATAAATGCCCCCAAAAAATTTTAGTTGAAAGTGTTAACTTTATGAAAGAACTATAGGAATCCACTGCCACTGCTTTTATAACAAAAGAACACTTGGAAAGAAGCATTTATGGCAGCTAAGAAATGTGACTAAAAAATCAAGCTCTAATTAAGATCACTGTTTTTTTCTTTCTGCAGTGTATGCTGAAGCTGTAGGGGTAGAGGATCTGACTCCAAATCGGTTAAATGAAGTAACACAAGCAGTTCTGCTTACAGGAATGCAGATCTGCCCTTGGTGTTCATGGTAAACACATCCCCATTTATGCACAGTCAGGAATCTTTATGACAGAAAATCTTTCATGCTTATTTCTCACTGTTATGTCTACATTCTTCCTCTTAACATTTTTATTGAGTCAATAATCAAGAACACTTTTTGTGTGATATACTTTATGATGTTAAAGAGCTTGCTAGCAGGGTCAAGCATCCTATTCCCTATTAAACTAAACTTGCCTAAGTAAAAGACTTTTTTTTTGTAGTTACATTATTTAATTATTGCAAATCAATATCTCCAACACTTTTTCCTCTACAGTACTTATAGAATCCTCAAACTTTTTCTTCTGTGTATTACTCCTTCTATCTTCTTTGAGACTAATCCACTTCAGTGGGCTTTGGTTTAAGATTGTAAAACTGTTTGGTTTATAAAATTTGAGTTAGTGAAAACTTGGTCCTTATGAATCCATGAATTTGCTCAGAAAAGTGAATGTAACTCATTACATTTTGGTAAAACCCTTCAATGGCTTACAAAAAATGTAAGTTCTGGTAATTACTAAATTTATAAAATTAAAGAACATTATTTTACTACAAGCATGATCCCCCCTAAAAAAATTCCCCAGAGAAGAAAATGAAACTAAAATTATCCTAAACAAAATCTACTCTATTTGCCCAGAAAAAAAAAGATTAATAATTAGCAATTTACCACATGGAAACCACTAAATCAAAAAAATACTTATCCAGGAGGAAATCTTATTCCTGTATTCTAAGAATACAATAATGGTTATTAAAAAATTTAAAATAAAGAAAAAAATTAGATCCTAGTGGGTCTTGACATAAGTTATTTCATATAGAGTTGAGTCTCTGTGTGTACTCCAATATGGGAATAACTGCTTAACTTCACAGAAACACAAAAATATATGAAAAATATAAGGTCACTGGCAGAAGAAGTCAATAGGCCACATTGTTTTATTGAGATTAAGGATATTTTCAGCAACAAAATTATTTAGAAAAACCAGATCATTCCAACCACTTTTCACATCCTTAATGCTGCCGGGTTAGACACCAACATTCCACTTCCTAGCCAGGGGAGAGAGATTTTCATCTAAATGATCTGATCTGCTTTAGGTTGGATGAGATTTCAGATTAAAGATGAGATGAATTGTTCACTTTTTCTTGCCCTCCACCGTAAAGAAAATCCTTGTGCCCAGCTCGTCAGCAGAACTCCAGCAAAGTCCATGGGATAGGTCTGATCTGTCAGGTGATTTCAGATTATTAGCTGCTAAATATATGATGAGAGCTGAAATGAAATAGCTGTGCATATAGACAGAGAGAAGGATGGGTCTGAAGCTCCTGCAACACAAGCCTGTGCTCTTCTCCGAGATTTGACTGATGGGCAAGGTGACTTTACACTCCAGAAAGAGAATCAGGATTCCACCCCTTCTCTGAGTCCGTGGGCCCAGAGTTTTAAGGTAGAACATCACCCACTTTAAATGCTTTTGGATGTCATTCCTCTGTATTTGACACACACAGGAGACCCTAGGATGGAATAGGGGGAGGAAGCTACACCCACCAACAAAACTTTTCCACAAAATGATGGAAAAGTTCTTTGAAAGCAATTAAAACCAAAGATGTAACATTATCTCTTCTTGAAAAAAACCACTTAATTTAGCTAAAAGCTGGGCAGGCCTTTTGAACCAACACTTTCAAGCTAGAGGATAGATGGTTAGCTGTGAGCAGCTATTGTTATCACTCACTCTTGGCTTTGTTCTTTAACATCAATTCCTTCAGTGTGACACAGCAAGGCTGATCCTATGTATTTATGCACCCTTTCTTCATCTATTCTTGAAAAGTCAAAGCAGATCTCTGCCAATTCCCCTGAGCCCTTTTCCAAGGCACCTGTAACTGTGTGGCAGGGTGGATTCTCCTCATTGGCAAAGTGCCTAAATATTCCCTGTTGTGATCTCTATCTCAGTACTACCTGCCAAAAGCCCTTTGAAAAATCTGTTTTCTCAGTCTCAGGCAAAAGGACTTTCCAAAGCCCATTGCTGGCAGGGAGATTTTGTTATTCACTTTATGGAGCTCTGATGGGATCAAGCCCTGTGCAATAAGCTGTAAAACAAACCAGGGCCTAGCTGTGCAGTCACTGAAAGTCAGGAGAATTTATGTCTTCCCCAGAGATGTTCAGTATCTCAGGAAAAAAACCAAAACAACAAAAAACCCCCCAAACAAACAAAAAAAAATCACAAACAAACAAACAAAAACAACAACAAAAACCCTAAAAAAAAAACCAAAAAACAACACCAGAAACCTCACAAAACACAAAAAAGAAATAAACAACCAAAACCAAACCCAACCAAAAATAAAACCCGAGTCAAAATGTTCTTCCTTGCTTACATACCCCTTGAAAAAAAACACATCAGTTATTCTGAACCGATAGGACTCAACAGATGTTTGATGCATTCTCTTTTGAAATCTTTGGTCAGAAAATCAAAGCAGAAACTCCATTCTTTAAATTTATATGCATATAAAAATTCATACCCGTTGAAGCAGAAGGAAATGAGAAAGGAAAAATGAGATAAACAAAAAAACACCACAAAACCAACCATTCTGGAAATGCAAGGAAATCTGAATGCTGAAAGTTTTTTTTTTAAGTAAGCCATTACATCATTGCCAAATTCTTGCTGCTCTTTTAATTAATCAGACAATCAAAACCTTGAAGATAAAATCCAAAAATACTTTTTAAATAAGCTTTCCTGGGCTCATCTGTAGATCTCACATTCTTTTCTTTGCCACTAAGATGGAATTAATGGTTTCATCAGATTTCACATCTTCGTTTTCTCTAATTGTTTTAGAATATCAAACTTGAACTTTGGAGATATGTCTGAATAATATTTGCTAGATTTAACATCTATCACTTTTACTACAAAGTTTTGCATTATTATATCTTTTTCTGGGCGACTGTTGAATTAAAACCCTTTGGGTTTAGAAACCTTTCTAGCTTTTGATTTTTCCTTTTGAAGAGTATTCTTCCATGAAAAATAGCTTATTTTAAATGAATGTAGGATGGCTTGAAATGAAATTAAAAATTAAGTTCCTAATGTGCTCCAGGCATGATCATCCCACCCTCAGAAATCCTCCCTTTGTTCTCCACTCACATATAAATACCTGAAAGACAACTTCTCCTGCAGTAATTTAAAAAGAGAAAGATTTTACAAGTAGGTCATATGCTGGTGAGTCTCAGGTCAGCAAAAAATAACTTTTTTTACATCTCATTTTACCTGCGATCACTGGGATATCTTGTCCAGTCAAAGCCAATCAGTTTTGCATCATCTTTTCCTTAATTTCAGCTGCCTCTATTTCTCTTCTGGGTGTCAATTCTTGCCCCTTTTGCTCAGCTGTCCCATGCCTTCCCCTCAGGTGACACAATCCCAATGCATTTCCTAGTGGAAAATGTGCTATTTTTGATGAAAGGTCCATTCATTACAGGATACTTTTATTTCCATTCTCTATTATTCTTCTGGATAATACTGAGAAATGTATATTTAAAAGAAATCTTTTGTTCTGTATTTCTATGGTTTGAATACCCAGCATATAGGTTCTTTGCCATTTCTGGTACGGCATCTTTAAAGCTGGGCTTCAAATTCTTTTGCAAGTGCTTAAAACTCTGGAAAGTAGGCAAATTACCAAGAAAAAAACATTTTAAGTTTTAAACATTATTAACTACATAAATGGATCTAAGCTTTATAGATCCATTTTGAGGTTTTATCCCAAGACTCAAAATCTTACTAAGTTTCCTTAGAGTTTGTTAATCTTAAAGAAAATAAACATCTTGAGTTATTTGACTGGTAAGTGGCTTTTACTTTGGCAGAACAAACCACAGTGATAACTTGGCTTAATTCTTAACAAAAAAATGTATTATATGCTTTGGATGAATCTTGTACCATATATTATAGGAAGGATTAGTGTGCTAACATTTAAAGTAAATAATCCAAAGTATAATTTAATTTATTTTTACATTTTTGTAGAAGTGAGCATTCAAAAGGACACCAAGATTTGTAACGTGAATAAGGAATCAGAATTAGGTGCTCACATTACAATATCTTTCTTTGCTAAGTATTTTGAACTCTGAAAAAAAGGATTTTAGACTGGATGGTGATGTTGTTTGGATATTTTTTCCTTTTGTTATTCCTGTTTAAAGAACAGTTTATGCCTCAACTTCAGATAATTTGAGTTTATGACCCCATTGCCATTCTAAACAGCAAAAACTTATAAGGAAAAAAAAGGAAAATAATAAATCTGAAACTTTCTTTTTTTTTTTCTCCTGAAAACATAAAAAGCTCTTGATCATGCTCCTAGTAGCAGAATTTATTTCTGTTTCTGTTTCACCAAGAGAACCAACCGCCAGTGGAATTCAAGTGTGTGATTCACATGTACATGTTAAAAGGATACATAGTCCAAAAAAAAGAAGAAAAAAAAGCTTTCAGCTTACTGTATATAATTAAAGTGTAGTGGTATTTTCATAATGATTCAGCTAACAAGCATTTGCTGCTGAAGTAATGAACTTCCCACTGAATTCAGGATTCTGGGGCGCCTTTTAAAGAGCCTTGCAAAACACAACAGGAAAGAAGAGGGAAGAAAGTCAAATTTTGGATAAGAAGGAAAAAAAAAAGATTTTTTACCTCTTGTCTAAAAATCTTTGACAATTTTTTTACTGTTAAGACAGTGACTGCTACAAACTAATTTTTTTGGCTATAAGTTTTCTTTTTTCCCCAAATCACATCACAAAGTAAAAGCATATTTTCATTTTGAAGATTTTGCCTAGTATGAACCTATACCCATGAAAATGCTGCTTTTAATTAACTGTTCAACACTGTCCAATTCACTCTTTTTTTTCCATTTCTGCGGAAAATAAAAAAATCTGTGCTTACCAGATTACCTTGAAATTGTTTAAGCAGTCAGGAAATCATGAGCTGTTAATAGTGGATGCAGAATGGAAAGAGTTTCTAAACTATTACATTGATACTTAACATTCCTGTTACTTAAAATATATATAATGAATACTAAAATTTATAAACATACCTAATAAAACATATAATTGCAAATAAATGTTTTAATTCAAGTTTTTAATTTTTTTCCCCTAAGTATCTGTATGACCTTGAAACCTTTCCTCCTCACACATTTCAAAATGTTTTTACTTTACTGAGTGCCAAATGGGAACAGGATCTCTCATGCTAAACATTTTTTAGCTGGGGGAAAATTTTGAGTTCTTTCTTTCTTAAAGAACTTCCCAATGATCTGCCAAATTTTGACACTGTTATTGTAATTGATATTGAAATAATCTCCCTTAAGGAGATTTATAGCAGCATTACAGCACAGGAGACTATCCTCTATGTAACAAGGTCCTTAAATATCCAAGGCTGTCAGAGATGCTCTCATATGTAATTTCCATTCATAATAATTATAAGGACTATGAACAGGGGACAAATGAAACGTGGATGGCAGAGGTTCCTTTCTGCTCCTGTAAGTTTTGACTTTACAGTAAATCCTTGGAGCCCCTTTTAAGTATTTGGAGGGAGAGAAATGTGAGAAGAATCAACCAGATGTGTTATTTTAGGATTATGCCCTTCTCAAGTGCTGACAGGCCAGGAAATGTCAAAATTTTCCATGGCGTACATTAATAGGAATATTTTTCCTCCTCCCTTAAAAAGTCACCCTTGAATCTCTGACCACTTCTCATATTTCCTTAAGAAATCCAAACTGAACAACATAAAATATCATAATACTTTGGTAGGTTATTAAACTAGTAGAGTTATTTAATATTTAATTGATCAGTATTACTGCATTTAGCAGATTATTTGTGGTTAGTTTCTGTCATTTGTGCTGGAAAGTATGTAGCTGATCACACAGTATCATCTCAGGTACCTGTGGGGAGGGGGTCAAAGCTGTGTCATGCCCAGGGGGAGGGAGGAGTTTGGGATCTCAGCACTGAGGGGTAAATGAACACTGAAAGTTGCTGGGATCTGCTTTTTCGAACAAGACTGGGATAAATGAGTCCAC
This sequence comes from Diglossa brunneiventris, assembly GCA_019023105.1. Classification (NCBI taxonomy): domain Eukaryota; kingdom Metazoa; phylum Chordata; class Aves; order Passeriformes; family Thraupidae; genus Diglossa; species Diglossa brunneiventris. The sequence goes on along the minus strand of CM032382.1, from coordinate 5,159,546 downwards.
TGTGCTCTGCTGGAGCTTGGTTTATAAAGTGCAGACTTTAACTTCAGTATCACAGGACTGTTTTGGTTGGGAGGGACCCCAAAGCCCATCCAGTGCCACCATGGCAGGGACACCTCCCACTGTCGCAGGCTGCTCCCAGCCCCAGTGTCCAGCCTGGCCTTGGACACTGCCAGGGATGCAGGGGCAGCCCCAGCTGCTCTGGGCACCCTGTGCCAGGGCCTGCCCACCCTCACAGGGAACAATTCCTCATTGCCAAGATCCCAGCCAGCCCTGCCCTCTGGCACTGGCAGCCATTCCCTGGCTGCTGTCCCTGCAGCCCTTGGCAATTGTCTGTGTCCATCTTTGCTGCAGCCCCTTCAGGCCCTGCAAGGCCACCCTGAGCTCAGGCCAAAGCTTCTCCTGCCCAGGTGAGCAATGGCAGCTGTGCCAGCCTTTGCTGCCAGCAGAGCTGCTCCATCCCTCTGCCCATCCTGGAGCCTGCTCTGGCCTGGCTGCAGCAGCTCCAGCTCCTTGCTGGGCTGGCCCAGGGCTGGGGCAGCTCTGCAGGTGGGCTCTGACTGAGGGGCAGAGGGGCAGAATCCCCCCTGCCCTGCTGCCCACGCTGGGCTGGGCCCGGCACGGGGCTCTGGGCTCTGGGCCCGGCACGGGGCTCTGGGCTCTGGGCCCGGCACGGGGCTCTGGGCTCTGGGCTCTGGGCCCGGCACGGGGCTCTGGGCTCTGGGCTCTGGGCTCTGGGCCCAGCCCAGCACAGGGATTTGTGGTCCCAGCCCAGCACAGGGATTTGTGGTCCCAGCCCAGCACAGGCTTTGGGGTCCCAGCTGTGCCCCACAGCACCCCCAGGGCTCCTCCAGGGCTGCTCCCTCTGCTCAGCCCAGCCTGGATCCAGCCCGGGGCTGCCCTGACCCGGGGGCAGCACCAGCCCTGGCCTGGTTCAGCCTCCTGAGATCCCCATGGGATCCCCTGGGGGTGTCCAGGTCCCTCTGGATGACATTCCATCATTCTGTGCACACTTGCAAACTGAGCTTTTTTTTTGCTGTGCTGCTGCTTTAGGAAATTCAGGGGAAATTCATGGGTGTTAACTTGACAGCCCTTGCATCTCTGTCCTAATAAGAAATTTCAAAATGCTCTTTGTCAGGGGATGATTGATTAAGTAGTAGGCCTGTGCTACAGAACTGAGAAATAAATTGGCTAGACCAAAACATTTGTTTCTTCATTTAGGTCTAGACTTTGTTGGAGATGGTAATATTTTGGTTAAGTTTTTATCATTAATTTTTATTTTCATTAATCCAAGGTTTCCTATGGATCCCAAGGCAAATATTTTAATCACATTAAGATTTTTCAACCCTATAGGGCACCCAAACTGCAATAAAAAGTATATTTGGGCAAATACCAGTGCTGTAAGCCAACATTTGATATTAAATGTGCCACTGTTCCAAACACTGAATGTCCTCTAGGTCTGAAACAAAATTCTTGTTTGTCTTCACCATAAGATTACAATAAAAATTAACTTAAGCCCATACTTTTGACAGTCCTGATGTTTTTCTTTGAAACTAGTTCAACTCACCACCCTCCTGCCAAGGTTCTAGGAATTTTCTTTCTTTTATTGTATCAAAGTTAAATTGTGTTCACAATGACTGGCCAAGCTGATTTTTGCAGCTACTTCTGAAATCAGCAGGATTGCACACTTTTCTTTGAAGGTGATTTAGCTCTTTTTAATTCATACAACACTTTTCTGTTATTGTAAGGAATGAAAGGATTTTGACTATTAAGAATATATAAGTAATGTAATAAGCCAATTATAGGGAATGTTAAAAGAAAATTCTCTAATGGACAGAGAAAATGCCAGACAAGTTTTACTCTGACTTTTATTTTACCAGCAAAGCATTATTTTTCTTTCCCCAAACATGTTTCATAATAACCTCAAATTTTAACAGCAGTGACATCATTCCATTATTTTTTCCTTGTATATTCTAAGAAATGTTTACTAATTTTACAGATTGACATAAAGCAGTGAATTACCAATTTTTAAGAGTTTAAGAGTTTTACAAAACTCTTAAAGAGTTTCACAAAAGAGTTTCACAAAATTAACCAGTTCTTAATGTACCATAATAAAATTAGGTTTTGTAAATGTAGTCTGCAAAGTGTCTTTTCTCATGAAATGATTAAAATGTGTTCAGAGAAGCAGCAACTAAGATATTCTGTACATCTTTTTTAGTAGTTTCCTTCAATTATTTCTGAAAGTGACAGTAATGAAAATGGATGACAGTAGTAAAATTCTAATTTTCACTCTAGAGAGCTTTCATCTTGTGGAAAATAGTTCAGAGAAAAAATAACCTAAGAAAGGGGGTTATGTAAACATTGACCAGTATGTAAATATGGAATTTAGGTTCTAAGCCAAATATATTTTAAGAATAAACTATTGCTAATGTATAACAGCAGAAAGACCCTACCACCTTGGGTAGATATGTGTCTGCAGTGTCAGCTTCTCCAGAAGGTTAGTACAAATGATTTTGAGGTCAAAAAGAAGAAAAGAGAAGGCATGGAAATCTGTCATTAGGATACTGGCCTTCAAAACCTGCTTAAAGCAATTTGCATCTATGGGTGACTAGTTAAGGTGGGTTTGGGAGATTCTGACTCGTGTCCAGATGTGGTAGCAGGCTCCTGGTTTGATGGCAGCACATTCTCATTTTCCTCAGCTGTGTCTGTGGAAACTACCTGTGGTAGTCATACCCTCACAATTACAGGTGAAACTAGCACAGAAACATGTGGTATGTCCAACATATATATCTGCAGTTTGGTGTGTTTCGATATGTTATTTACCACAGAATCCCAGGACCACTGAGGTTGGAAAATCCCTCCCAGGCCATGGAGTCCCAGCTGTGCCCATAAATATGGATATATAGATAAATACTGTTATAGATAGGTATAGGTATAAACAGCTGATATACATTTGAATTGATAGATATAGATATATAGATAGATAGATAGATAAATATATAGCTATATATGTACATATATGATATAGATAGATATAGATAGATAGATATAGATGACATAGATATAGCTATAGATAGATACATATATAGCCTGACACAGATTTTATATATATATTATATATATAAATATAAATATAAATATAAATAAATAAATATAAATATAAATATAAATATAAATATAAATAAAATATAAATATAAATATAAATATAAATAAAAAAAAAAAAATATATATATATATATAAAGTGCTGATATAGATATCAGCAAAAATCCAGGAAAACAGAATCATTTATTCAGGCTGGAGAATCCCTCCCAGCCCATGGAGTCCCAGCTGTGCCCAGTCCCCACCTTGTCCCCAGCCCAGAGCTCTGAGTGCCACCTCCAGGTGACACCTGCAGGGCTGGGCACTGCAAACCCCCTGGGCAGTGCCAGGGCAGTTCCTGAGCCCCCTTTCCATGGGGAAATTCCTGCTGTGCCCACCCTGAGCCTGCCCTGGCCCAGCCTGAGGCCGTTCCCTCTGCTCCTGTCCCTGTTCCCTGGAGCACAGCCCGACCCCCCTGTTGTGCTGTTGTGAGGGTCCCCAGGACGAGGTGAGAGATGAGAATTGACTCCAAGGTTTCAGAAGGCTAATTTATTACAGAATGATATTATATTATATTAAAAGAAAATTATATACTAAAACTATACTGAAGAAAGAGAAAGGAGACATCAGAAAGCTGGAAAAGAATGAATAATAAAAACCCGTGACAGATTCAGAGTCTGACACAGTTGGCTGTGATTGGCCATTAACTAAAAACAATTCACATGCTGGGTAAACAATTCTCCAAATCACATTCCAGAGCAGCAAAACAGGGAGAAGCTGAAGCTTCCCAGCTTCTCAGGAGAAAAAATCCTGGTGAGGGGATTTTTCAGAAAATGTCATGGTGACCCCCCCCGGCTGTGCCCTCCTGGCAGGAGCTGTGCAGAGCCACAAGGGCCCCCCCTGAGCCTCCTTTGCTCCAGGCTGAGCCCCTTCCCAGCTCCCCCAGCCTCTCCTGGGGCTCCGTTCCCTTCCCAGCTCCGTTCCCGTCCCTGGCCGCGCTGCAGCCCCTCCATTGCCTGTGTGAGGGCCCAGAGGTGCCCCAGCCCTCGAGGTGCGGCCTCAGCAGGGCCGGCACAGGGACGGGCCCTGCCCCGCTCCTGCCGCCGCCCCACGGCTGGCACAGCCCAGGGGCCATCGGCCTCTCGGCCCCCTGGGCACCCCTGGGCTGTGTCCAGCTGCTGGCACAGCACCCCCAGGCCCTGTCCCATCTTCCCAGCCCCTCTGTCCCAGCCTGGAGTGCTCCATGGCGCTGGTGGGACCCAAGGCCAGAGCTGGCACTTGGCCTTGTTGACCCTTACACCACGGGCCTCATCCCACTGATCCAGCCTGGCCAGGTCCCTCTGGAGAGCCTCCCTGGCCTTGATTTTTCTGATTCTGTGATCTGATAATCAGAATCTGATTGAAATTTTTACTCATGTAACTTTTCTTATCTTTACCATTGTTAGGAAAATTAACCCACAGACATCAGAGGTTTATATCCAAAAAGGAGACAGAGGAGTCCTTTGACTTTATTCCAATAAAGGCAGAGGCCATGGGGCATTCCCCTGGGGTCTCTCACATTTTTGGAGGATGCAGCCTCCTGTTTATCCCAATTTCCCAGCCACATTTCCCTTCTCTCTTTCCCTATTTCTGAGGTACTTGAGAGGTACAGACTCCCCGAACACCTGATCCCAAATATTTCTCTCTAATGTACAACCATCCCTTTTAATTTTTAATTCTTATGGAATTTAGGGGTTTTTCTTCCCCATTGTTTCTTTTATCTCTCAACGTCTAATTTCATTTCTCAGCAAACCTAAAGCTTATTTGTAAAAGCAAATATCTTTTTCCATTCATCAATCAGTGGAATCCTCCCCATTGTTTCTTTTCTCTCCCAGTGCTGGTTTTATCCACCAGCAGACCCACAGCTTGTTTGGAAAGACAAACCCACTATTTCTCTCACCATGATTGGTTTCTTACCATTTTATTGTCTCTTCATCACCAGGTGAAAAGATACTATAAATTTTTCAACAACATCAGATTACCTCAAACTCTCAGGTATTCTTACTCTCAGACATAAAGTTACCACATATATATATATATAATAACTACTGCAACTCTTGTATTAAAAAAAAAAAACTGAAAAAAAGGGTGCAGTCACCCTTTTTTTTTTTGTTTTGTTTTGAAAAAAGGGTGCCTTTGCAATCAAAGGCAAACAAAAGAGAGAGACACACATGCCACAAATTCATTTTCTTTACATTGCATATATAAAACAAAGGAAATTTTAACAGTTAAGATAAACTAATTAAAATCTGAAATCTCTGAAAATTAGCACAATTATGCCACAGATTTTCATATTTAAGGATGTTTGGAAACAGCTCAACAGACAAAAAAGATCTAGTGAAACAAAGAAACAAACACAGCACACACACAAAACCCTTATTGGTTTCTGCAACAGAAATTGAAATTCTCACTTATAGTCACCAGTAGATTTGCAACTTCAAAATCAAAACCTACAGTCTGGCTGTAATGTGATGTAAAATGTAAAAAACATTTATGCCACCAGCATATTTCTGATGTCAGAAATAAAACTCAGACAGACAGAGAGGGTTCCTGCTCTGAGAGAACAATTGAATGAATAGATTGTCACAAAAATCTAAACCGTATTTAAATTTGTAATTTGGCTATTGATGTAAATGTTTGATTTTGCTCACCTTATAACCTTAGTGTTCATTTGCATTTCTTTAAATCTTTACTGACCCAGGTAATTTAATGAGCCATAGCAGCATTTGGCTCTTAATTCTCTTTGCTGTCCTCAAAGTTGTGCTCCCTCTGTGGAGCAAGATATCAAGAAGGAATAAAGGTGATTGGCACTTCAGCAATTTATAGACAAAACTATTCTCCTTTCACCCTTCACTTTCTGTTTCAGAGCACAACCTCACTCAAGAAATGCAAAAAAAAAAACCAAAAAAAGCCACCTTTCTTGTGTTTGCTTCAATGTCCTTTTGGAAAATGTTTCTCCTCAAAAAGAGAGACTTTCCTCATCTGACTTTGCTATTTTTCTTCAAACAAATAAGAAGAAAAAAAGAGCTCATTTCTTCTATAACTTTCCATAATTAAACCTAGGATTTTTATTGTGGCCATCCTTAGAAGATATAAAAAGAAAAGTCATATATCTACTAAGAAAGCCATAAGGGCATAGAGTTCTGTCTCAGAGCAAGAGAATAAACTCAATGACCTCCTGAGGTCTGCACCAAAATTAATTTTTTTATTTCTCTAATAAAATTACAGTTTTTGTTATTCTACTTGTCTTTGTTCACGTAAGTTTTCTGGCATACTGATTTTTTAATCAAAATTAGTTCTTTCTATAAGTTAAGCCTATTACTATTTTTTAAAGGCAATGTTTGAGAATTTAAAGTCATTAATTTATCTCTTAGATTTGCTGGCAAAGGTGGACATTTCCACTGCAATACCAATATTATTTTTCTTTCACATACATTCAAACATTTCATGCAGCTTGAATTATATTTTGCATTGGGAAAAGAAGCAAGGAAAAAAGGGATACAAAGATAAAAGAAAAAATATTCAGAAATATAAACAAGAATTTTTTGCCTTTACTCTGAATTAATCTTATCATATTACTGCTCAAGCATTGTGGTAGAATTTGGGCCAATTTGTAAAATTGTAACCAGCCCAGTAATATGATCATTAATATGTATTCATGCATGGAAATTTATTTTTTAAAAAAAAAATCAAATTAAAAATGTAGTTGATAGAAAGGAGGAATTAGCAGAAAATTCTTGTCAGCATAAAACTTAAAAAGCCCATACAGAACCAAGCCAAACAAATTTAAAGGAAAAAAAATAAAAACAAAAACAAAAAACATTTGGACTTACTTGAAACTAGAGGCTGGGAAATAATGTTCTTGTCTTTTGCAGGTGGGATGACAAGGCTTTAACACTTAGATCAGATGGGAAATTCTGAGTCTCAGTGACAAAATATGAACACAAAGGCAAAGTAAGCAAAGGTAAAACAAATACTAAATTTGTCTGTTTATCTGTTTTAGCTGAACTGTCACAAGCCTGGTCTGGAACACGGATACCTGAGGTTATCAATGACATTTCACAGCCATTAATTAGCCCTCATATTTTGTCCTGCATTAATTTTTCTTCAAATAGTACCTACTTAAATCTGAGTATTCCCACTCTTTCTTTCCACATTCCAAAATGTTTTGCTTTGGTTGGGTTCTTTTGTTCATTCATTTCTTTTTCTAGAGCTTTGTTTTTTGTTTTTTGGGTTTTTTTTAATAATTTTTTTAACAAATTCTGTCATCATTATGGTATGCATATCTACTAACAACATGTACACTGTGACATTTTCTTCCTGCCTCAAAATTTTGCAAAAATAAATCTATCAACCCTCACGTACTTTTCTGAGAGTTTCAATCATTTTTATTGGAGCATGAAACAACAAACTTTCAGAGCATCAAGTAGTATTGAAAAGGCTGTTCAGAGTGACTTAGAGATCCCTACACTCTTCTAACAGCATATTTGTGCATTTGCTTAGTTAAAATATTTCAATTTGTGTGGTAATATGTTAGTGGACTGACTATACAGAATAGGCAGCATCATTAATTGTTGGAAAAACATACAAGAAATGCAAATGCAATTTAAAAATCACTTTTCCAAATATTTTCTCATTCTTTTGTGATATTATCTTTAGAAATATCCTCAGATGATTGGTGATATCAACACATAACACCTTGGTTTTGTTGTTTTTCTTCTTTTGTCACATTAGATACTGTGTTACAAGCTAGAGATTTTCACTGTGAAATTATGTAAAGAATACAAAGCATAAAAAAATATTAATATACTTGTTCATTGCAGCAATCAGAAATGTGTTTCTGGCCTCACTCTTTGTACTTCTGCATAAATTTCTCAAGAAGTTGTGGGCTGGGCCCTACACAGCCTCTTTAGGGGGGAAATAATACACAGATATCTGTCAGCTCAAAAATGGAAGGTATTCTTTATTATTATTATTATTATATTATTATTATTATTATTATTATTATTATTATTATTATTATTATTATTATTAATAATAATAATAATAATAATAATAATAATAATAATAATAATAATAATAATAATAATAATAATAATAATAATTCTAAAACTAATAAGACAAGAAGAAAAATAAAACAACATTGGTATCTATACAGAAGAGCTAAAGAAATCATAACTTCCAAACCTGTCATAATATGTGATGTGCAAATGTTTTGGAGGTTTTTTGCTGCTGTTGCTTGCTTTAAAAAGTAGCAATAATCCTCTAAGGGAAATTACCATGAGCCAAAATTTTTGCCAAAACTTACACAATGTGGTAAATGGACAAGTCAATATCTGGAAGAATAAAACCAAAGACTTAAGAAGGGTTATAAAGACAATTCTTTAAACTTAAAATGGAACCAAAATATATTTTTAAAAAATAATAAAAAATGAGCAAACAAACAAAACTAAAAACCTAAACCAAACCAAAAATCCAACATCATCACAAAAAACCAAGCTTTATGGAGTATGACTTTTAAAAGTATGAGAATGAAATCTGATTGGAAGTGACTGTACCTAAAAGTTGCTTCTAGGACATTGAAGAGAATCTAAAAAGGTAAATTATTCACCTTCTTTTTACCTGGTATCCTCCTACAGGTTGGTGTCCTGACCTGGGATGGGGAAGACCTGTGCTGTTCTTCTTCACCCATATCCACATTTTTATTCTTCTGGCAAATGCTCTCAGCCCTAACATTTAAAGGAACTCCATGGAGAATTTGAATGCCTTTGCAGGTATCTTCAGGATTTATTAAACAGATTATTTTGTATTTAGTTTTGCAGGGTACAGAGAGACCTTTCTGAGGTCCTGTACTGACTGGAGTGTGTTCCCCACTGCCAGCAACTTCCAGTGCCTGGGAAGGACTGGCCCTGACAGCTTATGGAAAAATGCTCTTTGTTAACAAAATCATGGCAGGGTAAGGTTTGAGGATTGCTGGTGGTAGAATCTGACTGCAGAAATGTGTTCAGAGCAATAGGCAGACAGCTGTAATCCCCAAGAAAGGCCACTTTGAGACAAACTTTAATGGGAGTACACTGATTCTGTAGTAGTTTTGGTTGATTTGAGATTTGAGATTTTGTCCACTGAACGCAGAAGCTCTGCTGGGACTTCTCTTCATTCTCAAGTTGCTTTTATACTGTTTTTTTTTCACATTTAAGTGGAGCTCAAGTGACTCCAGTTGTACATCATGATCAGTGAGAGGTGGTCATACCTTGGAGTCAGGTAACTTTGGGGTGGGTGTTCACATCAGCATTACATCCATGTGAACAGATGTATATATGACATGGACATACATCCAAAATCTGGGTGATTTTGGGGTGTATGTCCATGTCAGCCTTACATCTGGGGTGATTTTGGACAGAAATCCATGTCAGCATCACATCTGGGGTGATTTTTGGGATGCAGATCCATGTCAGCATCACATCAGGGGTGATTTTGGGGGTAGAGATCCAGGTCAGTATTACATCTGAAGTAACTTTGGGAAGGGTGCCCATGTCAGTGTTACCTCTGAAAAGAGGGTTTTGCCATGGTTGGTGGCTCCTTTTACCTCTCTTGTTTGACAGCTTATATGTGATTTGTCAGCTAACAAAACCCACCATATTCCATCTGGAGAATACTGACATTTACCCCAATAATTTCCCTACAGTTATAACTGTGTCTACAACTTTCCAGTTTTCAGTTTTAACCCCAGCCTTTTTTCCAGACGTATTTTTTCAGGGGAAAAAAAATAAAAAAAAAAAAAAATCAGAAGCTTGCTTTCAAATTCAGGTATTATATATCCCCTCCCATAAATATTCCAATTGGTTTTCAAAATCCCATAGGAAACTTAAGACACAGCCTATTGATATTCCTAGAAATGTACTCCAAATTACATGTATGCTCTTGAAAATTCTGTCTTTTTCAATACATGTTTGCAAGAAAAAAGCCTTTTTCCCACATGCTATCCCTGAGCTCCACAATTAGTTTTAACATTTGAAATTTGCCAGTCTTCTTGTACTTGCTATTTACATAAATTAACCAGAAGAAAGCAGAAGTAACATAATATGACTTATGTAACCAGTCAACACATCCTGAATGATGAATATTTATAGCAACATCTTTGTGCACTAGACATGAAAGAGAAAATTTCACATAGAAATTAATGAATATTTGTGAGCAACTCTTAGTGGTGAATTTCACAATCCATTTGCAAACAACATGTAGGAGAAGAAGCAGTGAGTGTTAATGAATATTAATTAGTGCTCCTTCTTTTGTCTGACATACACACTCTCTCCCCTATTCAGTTCAGTAAAGTGGTGTAGCTGCACCAGATGGCAAAATTTGGTTCACAATATGGGCAGCAATTGGTATTCATATTCACATGTAGTCACATTGCAGTGTGCTCTCAAGTGCTGTGTAGACAGGGATTGTATTTTGTATTTTGTGTTCCAGCTACAGCAAGAGATGTCAAAGTGCAGCACCAGTTCACTCTTTGAACATGCAAGACTTTTGGCTGTGAGATTTTTTAGAAAGGTCACCCAAAACTGTGGGGGACCAGAAGCCAGAAGCAGAACTGACCAAACAAGCTTTGAAATATCTTTTAGTTTCACCAAATGCTTTCTGATAAGTTATCATGAAAACTTTTTTAAACTCAGGGGGAAATTTAAAAATCCCTGCTTTTAAAAGCTTGTACACCCTGACTGGTTTATTTAATCAAAACTGGATAAGCAAACTGTCTCAGGTGGGCAGGTAGAGAAAACAATATGTATATCAAAAATCAAATGAGTGTCTGCAGGCTAAATTTGCAAACAGTTTAAGCAATGGGAATCCCACACCTTCCCATAAGAATATATCATTAGTATTTCCTGCACCACCATCCACAGGTTGCATCTGCCCTGGTTTCTTTATAAATAAAGATTAGTAGAAGTTATGAGTGCAGTGTGGGGTTTTTTGTTTGTTTGCTTGTTTGTTTGTTTGTTTTTTAATTTAGATGAATTTTCTCTCTGTATTCAAACTGAAAAACATCTGTAACCAAAAGCAGCTCAGGTTAGCTTGTGCTTAGTTTCTTGTCTGAGGGTATCCATAAAGTTTTCTAAAATATATTTCTAAAGGGGACAATAGTTTACAAACTGAAATATTCTGGATATTAAACACAAATGGAAAGTTAAAAGACCTCTTTTTGCTGCAAAAAAAAAAGAAGGCAATTACAGAATTTTTCACTTTGGATTTATGCCAGTTTGATACATATGGAATTACCTCAAGAGAAATATCCATTAGTCCTGATAAATTCAGCCCTGGTGCAGACTTTGGTTATATGAAAAAAAAAAAAAAATTAAAAGTCTTATGTAGCAGTAGAAAAAATTCATGGATATGAAGTAAATTTTGACAGACAAGAAGAAAAATTCAGCTTTTGGGTCAGCTTGCAAATTATGTCATTTCCTTTTAAGTGATGCTCTTATTGACCATTGTGGACCCATCTGGTAACTTGGAGAGGGGGAACATCCATGGTGTTCATCTCTAACCATGCCATTGTCACTGTCCTTCTGCTGATCTTTCTCTTCCCTAAGTGCAAAGTCCAATTCCTCCAAATGCATACAGACACTCTTTTTTCCTGACCCTGGGTCTGAAAAAGGAAAAGAAGCTGTTGATATCTTAGAAAAGTCCCTTTAAAAGCACTTGGATGCATAGCTGGGCATGGTGAGAACTTGACCTGCACAGATGATGTTAGCCCCTCAGTTTTTATGCAGCTTCTCAGTGCTGCAGTTGAAATATCCCCACAGATTTAAGGCTTAAGTTATGTCTCAAGAGTGGTAAAAAGTGAAATTCATCCATTTTTAAGAGCTGTTTCTGAAGTTAATACATCACATGCACCTTTCCTGAGGTGGAAAACCTCCCCAGTTTCACTCAAGTTGTCAGGTTGTTGCTGTTGAAAACCTGTGAGAAGCAAAACAAAACATCCTATTTCAATACTAGGATAGGTTCAAAAATATTAACCAAAAAGTCTTTTTAAACAAGCAATTTCCATGTGCATTTTGGTGGTTTTGTTTGTTTTGGGTTTTTTTGGGTTGTTTGTTTGTTTGTTGGTTTGTTTTGGTTTGGTCTGCATATGTTGTTTTGTGTTGGGTTCTTTTTTTTTGGCCTAATTTTATTACAGAATCTTAGAAGATTTCCCTATTGAATTACAGGAAAGCTCCTATTTTAAGAAAGCCTTTGATACCTGTGTGGATAATTCTCACATTCCCCCGTGTCTCCCAGTGAGACAATTTTTTATTTTAGGAAGCCAGCAGTGAGGAGCAAAGGAATCTTACTGTTTACTTAATCAGATCCTGATACATTTCCAAACCAAAGAAATTAATTTCCCCTTCTCAGTATCAGAACCCAGAGGATTAAAAACACTTTTTATCCTGTGTGCTTGTGGCTGGCTGCATTCTTTTCTGGCAGAAACCATCTCTCCACCAGCTCTGTACTCTGTGTTTTTGTGTTTCTGCTACATCCCTGCTCAGGTGTGCCTCAATTTCCCCAAATGACCCCTGGGGTTCCTTGGCAGAGCTTCTTCAATGCCTTGGAGTTGTCAAATACAGGATTTCCTGAATGAAAACCCTGAGAAATCTGAGTTAAAGGAAACAATCCAGTGTCTGAAATGGGGACACGTGTCAGCATTCACAGGCACACCCCTCACCATCAACAATTTGCCCTAATTCCCTAATTAATGATGTCTGTACTAAAGTGAATGGAAGAGTCTTCATTTCTGACTAGATTCTACAAATCTGATTCTGATCTTTTAAATTACTTTTTAATGATTATTTTTAAGAGTCTGTGTAACTAAAAGCAGTACAGGATATACCTTTGATATAATCTTTGATTTCCTTATTCAGATTTGGATTTACACCTCTATTCACCAAACATAATAATAATAATAATAATAATAATGATGATGATGATGATGATGATGATGATGATGATGATGATGATGATGATAATAATAGTAATAATAAACAAAAAAACCCCACCTATATCTCCATGATAAAATGCATTTTTACACTTGAGATTAGGAACTCTCTTCAATTTCAGTTTTCACTAGAACTTCAAATGCTCCTGGAACTTTTCTGCAAATATCCCTTTGCAGGCTTTATATTTCTAAGTCATACAATTGCATTTATTTCACTTCATGGGGTATATTCTAGCCCATCTTTCAGTATATAATTAAATCAAAGTTTATTTTACCTCTGCAACTAGATATATTGTTGTCACATTAGACAGCTATTAATACTCACAGATTTAAAGCTCTCCTACAGATTACTTTGGTTTTTTTTATTGAATGACCTTCTAATATATAAATTTTGATGTTGATTCATTGATATCCTCACAGCCATTCTGGATACTAAAAAGAAAAATAAATAAATATAGAAATGCAATATTTGAAAAACTATTTAAGAAACTATTAGACTTACAAGGAAGTACCTCAGAGTTTTAGTCCAGCCTACACCAAAACAGAGATTTGAACGTGAAAATTTCTGGATAATCCCATGTGCTTTGAGAACATGACAGCACGCTCAGCAGGGGAAGCGATGCATTACTTTGGAGCACTCCTTAAGCAAAGGGAGGTGGTTAAAATATCAGATTTTCCACGCCCTCATTCTGGTTTCAAACATATCCAAAAGTATTAATTAGACATCAATATCAATTTTATTGTACAGTTGGCAGGAGGAAAATTTACAGGATGTCTAAAGTTTTCAAAGGGAACAAACGACAACATAGAATTCCCAGAGATCTGCTCTCTTTGATTCTACAGAGAGAAAAACACAGAGTAAACACTCCACCAGACTGACTCCAGAAAATCCCCTCAGCCTGTTGAAGACATTTGTTTTTCCATTTGAGAACAAGAGACACAACTGGTTCCAGAATTCTGGGATGGTCCAAGGAAGCTCAGGAACACCCAGCACACCCAGGGCTGGGAAGTGTCAGAATTTAAAGAGTATGATTCACTCTAAAAAACACTGATGAGGAGATCATTTGGAGTGTAGAACACTCCAGGTGTAAAATTCCTGTTTTTCTTACTGATCATCTCTCCATACCAATTTCAGTTGCAAAGCACACAGTTTAATTTGCTTATTTAGCAGTGTCCTCTGCAGATACTGATTTATTTACAATGCGACTAAATAAGATTGTTGATGTATTGTATTAATTAATCTCAAATATAGATAAAAATGTGGGGTTTTAAAACACATTTTAAAATATATTTTAGAAAGGGACACCTCAAGGCACTGCCATTTGCAAGCTACAGGGAGTGCACAGATTATATCTTTCTATGCAATAGTTTCATAAAGCTTTTTGGTACTCTTTATTTCTGTGCACAGAGAGACAATAATTGCAAGAGGCAGCACTTGTGGAAAATGACATTTTGCAGAAGTAGGAGCAAAATGTCCTTTCTTGTTGTAAATGCTGTAGGTCTACATTTAGTTCCATATATTAGGCTTTTTGAAAAGTCTTTCCTGTCCTAGAGTCAATGTAAAGCCAACACAACTAAAATTGAATTAGCTGTACCTTTTTCCCATGTTGTAAAAGATTAAAAAAAAAAAAAAAAGGAAAGATGGGTTCCTTTCTGTTGTGAACCCTGACACGAATCATGCTGCAGAAAATGAAAATACAAAAGGAGTGCATTGCCCCAGTGCCTGACCCATGGAATGGGTGTAACTAAACCAGAGATTTATGTAAAAGGATTTTATTGTTAAATACAATGGTGTGTCTTCAAAAAGAATTTGAGTTTATAGTTCACACTTATTAAAGGAGAAGAGCAAATTCTAGTCAGATATAAGTTAGACATCTTTTGGATAGGGTGAGTGCTTTGAATTTTTTTCAAGAAATTTAGAGGGAAAAAAAAATTGCTGCTATTGAAATTCCTTTCTGGTTTCTTTAATCCTAAGAGACCTGTCAGGGCCAGGAGTTGGACTGAATGATCTTTGTGGATCCCTTTCCATTCAGAATATTTTGTGATTCTGTGATTCTCTGTGAAGATATTTATAGAATTTTAGAAAATAATATTTTAGAAAAAAAATCAGCAATTTGTATGCATAACTAATATTTTATGAAATTACATTTGCACTTTGAGAATATAATTGAGGTACCACCCCTGTTATTTGCTCTTGCTTTCCTCATGTTCTTCCCTAAGGTTTTCTAGTTGAGGTCCTCTACAAAGGGAAGAAGAAAAATACTAGACTGAAAAAGAAATCAGTGTTGGTAGATTATATTACAACTGAATCCTTAGTTTCTACAGGTGAATTTTCAAGATCTTTCAGGTTTGTTCAGGTTATGAGAAATATTATGGGGGGAAAGTTCATGTGAACAATGAGTGCATGCCTGTGTAAAATACAATTCCTGCTGCCTTTGTCTGCACTCATTATGGAGTCCTTTTAGTATTTCCCCCAAATTCAATCCTCTGGCACTTATGCATTCACAGTCAATAAATTTCAAACATTTATCACTTTCACTGGAGATTTCAGAGCACTGAGGTTCCAATTTGTTTTCTGCTGAGCCAAGGCTTTCTATAAAAACAAGAGCTTGCAGAACTCTTCAGTGTGGCGTTAATCTTTCACACGAATAATGACCCAAAACTAAATCAACATCTGAATTTTGAGACAGCTTTAAGAGTCTCCCATCAAAAATGAAAAAAAAAAAAAATTGGTCCTTGTCAGGAACAACACACATTTTCTTGGCCAGGTATTTATATTGTTTGAAAGTAATCCTGAATGTGAGATTACTTTTATGCCTGCAAACGCCCTGCGGTAGCATTTTCAAAAGGCTATTAAAATTCATAGAAATATCACATTTCTGTATCTTCTAGCTGTTTCATCTTATAGAAAGGTTAGGAGGCTATTTGTTTTAAAGCTCTTTGGGCTGTTCCTTTGGGTCAGGGTTCTAGAACTCCATTTTTTTTGACTCCTGCCACCAGTTCCCAAAACCACCTTTAAGGGTCCTGCAACCCCTCCTCCCCCTACAACAGTTTTTTCTGGGACTCAGTTTGCTACAAAAAGCAAAAGAATCCCCAAATCTCCTGTTTCAGGCTCAGAACTGAGCTCTTGTGTTCCCTGATTGTCTCTCTCTCTCTCTCCCTTGGGGTGGCAGAGGTCTTCTTTATCTCCATCTATACAGAAAATGCACCTGTCAGCTGCATTAATTTTGTCCCCCAAGGTCACAATTAATTACCAGCTTATAGCTGCAATGAGCCTTTAATACTAGTAAACATTAAAATGGTGTGAGGAGAGGGGAACACAAAGACATTCTCAAGCACAGCAACAGATTTTAATAAAAACCCCCTCACTCCAAGATTCCAGAAATGCTGAAAACTACGCAGGAAAGTGAAGAAAATTCCTAAGTGGCACGAGATAATTTCAATAAGTCAGAATAATTCTTCTGGGTGTGGGAATCAATAGTGAATATTTACATCTACGCCACAGGGAAACAGCTTTTCAGTTCAAAAGTGATCACAGTTTGCTGTTGTAGGGGATTCCCTTAATCTTTCATTCATTCATAAGATGGAATTCCCACAGCTCTCTTTCCTATAAACTCTAAAGTGGAAAGGGAGGCAAACATTTGCCTTGGGTGTTCAATGTTTGATAAGAAAGTAAATTGTTCTCCTTTCATACATTCCCATTACTTGAAGTAATGAAATGATAGAAAGAAATACTATTTACAGAGAGAGAGTCATTAAAATGAAAAATTATGAAAATGTGATTGCACTGAGGTAGTAAATATTTTGATTGCCTCATGCAGTCAATTAACATTGCACTTTTAGCCAGTTTTTTTGAAGAGGATTATGCTCATATCTCCTGGTGTCTTAGAAGAATAAAGAGATCTGGATAATCTAACTTGTGGAAAGTACTAGTGGTTTCTGATTAGTCTTGAAACCAGGATAAATTCAAACAGTTCATTTTTTTCAGTGTGAAGAAGCTATCATTTCCTAAACAGAACCGTTTATGCCAAAAAAACCATCAGAATATGCTGTAAAAAATGACAGCTGCAGGAGAAATTCAGTTTAAAAACTGGTAGAAAGCATGCTGGGTATATGTGTGTGTGTATACATATATTAAAAAAAAATCTAAAAAAAAAAGAGAGAAAGCTTACCAGTGACATTGATGTTTAACAACACTAAGGAAGCAAGCACTTTTAGATGGCACCCAGACAGAATATGTTCTAAAATCTATTAATAAGTTTCAGGTGTGAGAAGTTAAATCTCATAGCATTTTCTACCTATTCTGATGCTTGTTTTGTCAGAAATTTATTTTCTTCCATTTAAGATTATGATTTTCAGACTATCAAGAAGGAATTAAAATATTTAAGTGAATAAAGGGATGTCTGCATTATAACCTGCTCTTCACCTGCTGATATGGTAATAACACATCAAGAAATAAAACACTGAGAAATAAAACATTAGCCCCATTAAGAAACACTAAGTAATCCAGTGAGTGTGAAGAACAAATTACTTCAGTGTCACAATTATGCACTGAGGAAAATACTCAGGGTGCTCCACTTGCTGAACTTGACCACCACATACTTCACACAATATGGCAAAGGCAATAATATATACAACATATTATTTTTTATTATTTAATATAGTATTAAATTTATATAATAATATATATATTTAATACTTAAATTTCAGATATCTACAGGGGAAATGGGAAAAATTACAGAAAAAAAAAATCCCTGTCCAAGTCTTGTTGTCTGAAAAGCTTATTTTAGATGTTCCATGCTTGGAAGGTGTAACATTTAAAATCAGAAGTGCTTGTCTAAAGGTGGCTGATGCCTTTAAAGGAGGTTCCTTATCTTGCTTTTTGTGCTCTGAGTTAGAAAAGAGACTTGTGTTCACACCTCCCACACTGGACTGGTCCTCTTTGTGTTGAAATAAAGTCAGGTTTGCTGGAAAAGCTCTGCTCAGTCATGTCCTACAGTATTCCCTGAGCCTCACAGGTACATTTTCCTGGTCCCTCCTGAATCTTCTTCCATTTTAGAGATTCCACTTCTTGGAATTTTGAGAGTCACAAGCTAGAAAGGGCATTGACAGATTGTTTAAATTAATTTTTTAGTTTTTGTTTGTAAATAGGATCTCCTTGTTTAACTAGAAGAAAACCATGAGCTTTTAATGGTGCCAGATCTTATCAGGAGTCAGGAGTCTGTAGACTTTCTGTCACTAGAGTTTTTTGTTTAAACAAACGTTAGACAGTATTTCTGAAGAGTATTTTCTGGCTTATGATGAGTATCCCAAGTTTTGGTTTTGTCTCTTTAACTGAAGTGTCTTCCAAGCTCAATCAAAACACTTAAACTTAATAGAGGAAGTTCATTTCTAAGATATTTGGGACTGATTTCTGCAAGCCACTGCACTTTATTGATGTTTTTTCCATTTTCTACCATAATTGACCTTTCTTGTACTGATTTAAGAAAAGCATCTTAAGTTGATACAGATAAAATGTTATGACTAGCAAAGAAAAAAAAAAAAAAAGGTTGACTATCTCAGCCCAGTAAATCTTAAAAAAAAAAAAAAACAACCAAAACTAAACCTGACTGTAGAACAGTTTCTTTCTGTTCATTTCACTCTAATAACACAAGAAGGAAGACAGGGATCAAAGTGTCAGATACAGGATTCTCTTGTTCACCTTCTGATCCTTCTCTTCAAAGCCTGAGACCTCACAGAAGCAGCAATATCTTTCTGGAGAGTGCAGCAGGGAAAGAGGTTTAACACTGCTTTAACAATTTCTCCAGGGATTGAATTGGGTGCTCTGTGTGCTAAACTGCCCCTTCAGACCAGATACACTGCAGATCCTGCTCCATTTCTCTCTGCAATGCTGCCAGCCTGCTGATAGAGATATGCTTCATACTTCAGCATTTCCCACAGAAAAAAAAGCCTCTGTTGTAAAGCAGGAATGGGCATGCGCCATATATTTCAGTTTTCTTCTGCAGGTGAATGATGTTTCTCTTCTATTTTCACAGACTGATTTTGTTCACATTCTCCACTCATCTTCTGTGCAATCACATTGTCAGATTTTCTGGTAACGAGTAGACAGCTATTTTCCTTTCATTGGAGATGGAAAAAAAAATTAAAAAAGGAAATTTATCTTAGAATCATAAATATCAAGTAATATATATATCTCAGTGTTGTCACTCCATAATGTTCACTGTTCATAAATGGCCAATGAAAGTAATTCATAATAAGTGGTGCAAAAAATGTTGAAGGCAGACAGGCAAAGAATTTTAAACATTCAAATTCATTTATGTTGAAGGCAGAAAGGAGAAGAACTTTAAACATTTAAATTCATTTTGGCACCACACAAAATCAATCACAGGATGATTTGGTTTAGAAGGGACCTTAAAGATCATCTCCTTTCATCCCCTGCTGTGGGCAGGGACACCTTCCACTATAAATACTGTGAATCCCTATAAATATTCTTCTTCTCAGTAAATCCAAAGATGTTAAAAAATAAACCAAACAGAATCGAGACTGACTTTGTCAATCCAACCTGCTTTTGATGCTGTGAAGAGGAACATTTGGCAAAACTAAAAGAATTCCTCTGAAGAATTCACTATGGATAGAAAAAATTCAGACATTCCTGATTCGTAATGATAGGTCTACAGAAAAAAGGGTTTCTGTTTAACCACTGGTAAATATCTTTATAAAAAGCCTTGAAATTAATCAGCACAGAATCTGGATGGCCCTAATTATCTACTCTAAAAGCAATTTCTATGTGGAGGAAAGGACATAGGCATACAGTTTTTACAGAACTGTATTGAATTTAATATTTCTGCTGCAGCAACATGTCAGTTTAAAGACACAAATTTGTTTTTCTACCTAATTTTCTAAGCCTTTCATTTTATTGATATGTATCAGGGTGAAAATCTTCCTGGTGACATCAGCAATACCCCAGGACACAAAATCAAGACCTCGGGTTCAGACCCTTGCCAACAAACAATTTGTTCACAAAATATTATTACATTGTCTTGTTGAGGCACCAGAAATTTTAATTATTTACATTTATTTATATTAAAATTTATACTAAATTATATTAAAATTTATATTAAATTTAGAAATCTTAGAAATTTTACTCACCTGAAGGAAAATATTCATCTGATCAACACTTTTCTCAAGTCTTATTGGGCTGTAGACAAACAACCAGAAACTTGGGGCGCAGAGATAATCCACTGGGGGCTCTTCCAACCTGACCTATTCTGGGATTCTGTGATTAATTTTGTTTTTCTAAACTTTTTTTAGCAGAAAGCTAATGTACGAACCAAAATATTAAAACAATAGCTGTGAAATTCTACAGCCTTAATTGGAGTGATGATGAGAGGGAGAACATCAGCACCACAACAGTACATTGAAATTTTTTCAGTAGTTATTATTCTATTCTGTCTTCTATTCACCCTGTACTGCTCTTTGGGAATAGTTTTATTGCTGTAGAGTTCCCCATAAATTCTTTCACCACGTGGTGCCATGGATTAAAATTTAATGTTCTTTAAAAAGAATATTATAGACATTATGATGAAGTTGACAACTGTTTAGCTGTTTACTTATATTTAAATTCTGACAGGCCAAACACAAAAAAAAAAAAAAATCAAACATTCAAGTTTTCCATTCTTTGGTAGGTGCAGCATAGGAGAAGAGATGACATAGAAAACTTAATCCACTGAAGAACCAAAAGCAACTAAAGAGATGTGGGGCAAGTTCAGGACAGAAAGAAAGGAAAGGAATTCACAGACAATAACAGAAGTTGTTCTAAATATACAAGAACAAAGTCATGGATGTTGTTTAAAATAAATCTCCTTGAGAAGTAACTGCAGTCCTATACATACATTTTCTATAATGAGAAAGGGGAAGTATGCTATTTTTTGCCTCTTACACTTGTTCCTTTTTGAAAAATAGTTAAGAAACTTTATTTTTTAAATTTTTTTAGCCAAGTGCCTTTATATGCTGCAAACTGGTTTTAACTACTTATGACAACCCTAATATTTTTAAAAATAAATAAAACCTCAAAGAAATTTTAAAAAAAGGGATTTTAAAAAATAGCCAACCACAGCCAACTCTCCTCATCCTTAGAATTCCACCCACCAACATTGCAATCAGGACCATCTCCTTTTTCAGTGATGCTGGATTTCAAGAAATCATTGAAAATCTTCTACAAGGTCAGAAATAGAGTCTATAGTGTGTGAATCAATGATTTTTATATTATATATCGCAAAGCAGATCATGACACTTCCTTTTGACAGGTTCTTATGTTAAGGAAATCTATATTCATGTAAGGACTGGCTTCCACAGAAACAGGAAAGAGACAAAAAATGAAAAAAGAAACTCAAAAAGATAAAACCAAGCAAACCAGAAATCAAAGATTAGAGTAGATTTAAAGAATTAAGAGGTAATTGTTTGTAATGTGCTAAATGTGCTAAATTGTTAACATTTTCAATAATTTGACAGATGTTTTATCTAATAAAACACTGGAGCCACAAACAGTTTTTAGTGACAATTTATTTAATTTTACTTAAAATTCTGCTGCACTTCAATAAATTCTCCCCGAACTGGCATTCTTACATGCTATTAAGATTTAGGCAAGAGAAACTCTGCACACTGTAAACCTCAGTGTTATTTTAGTTATAAAACAGATTGTTCTTGTAGTTGGAAAAAGCACAATATTTCAAACAGCCGAGATGCAACATTTAAAGATCTGTTCATTTGTAGTGGGCACACACACACAGCCTGCAGAATCATAGCTGGTTGGAAATAATTACTTTTAATTGAAAGCATAAATCAATTCTTTTCAAGCATTGAAACAGTGTCCTTTTTACTATTCAAGAAGGGCTGGTGTATAATTAGATGAAACTTGAGTTCATAGATAAATATATGCTTTGTTGATTGCACATGGCATTTCAGAGTAAAGCAGCTGCAGAATTACTGGGAGAATCAAGATTTAAACAAATTCTCTGGCATCTTTTATCAGGAGTATAGAGTTTTACTTGCTGTCACAGAAATTGATCTATTACTCTTGTACTGAAAAATAAAGCAAGAAATATTACACATCCAAGTCAGTTTTGCAGTAGATGATCTTCAACTCAAGAATACTTGGGATTCTTAAAACCTTCGGGTTATTGCTGAGTTAAATAATATTGCCCATGGCACCTGCCCAGATGTTGTTTGTTATCACAAAGATTAATTTCTTTGAGAAATCTACACCAATTTCTCATTTCTTACCATTTCTGTACAGAAACTATAGGTATAAAACTTGCAAACATCCTCATGTCTTTTTAAGCTAAAGAATAAGGTACTATTTGAATGTACAGCTTCTATTATTTCCTAAAATCTTACCTTATTTCCTAAAAAGTTCTATTATTTCCTAAAGTCCTACATGCATATTCTGTTCAGATTAGCATGGTTTCACCTCAAAAAAATATTTGTAAACTATCTGAGCACACCATTCAGCACCCTCTCTTTGAGAAGCATTAATCTCATTAATTACTTCCTTCCTAAAGAGACAGATTTGCATGGCGTCTCTCGCAGCACAATGGAATTTTCTCCCAGGGGACGAAAAAGTCATTAAAAAATGCACAAAGAATACTGAACCATGGAATACCCTGAGCTGGAAGGGACCCACAGGGATCATCATCCAGTCCTATGCATCCCTGGGAGCATTTTAAAAGGGATGCTGAAACTGGGGAGCCTGGGCAGTGCCCAGCATTCTCAAGGTGAAGAACCTTTCCCTAAAATCCAGCCTAAACCTGCCCTGACACAACTTCAGGCCATTCCCTCAGAGCCCAGGGATCAGAGCTGCCCCCTATTTTCCTTCAAGACCAAATGGATAAATATTTGCTCAAACGTAGCTTCCTATGAATAATTATGTAGGGCAAAAAAAATACAGAGAGAAAATGTATAAATACTTATATAGATTGTGTACTGCAATCTCATGGTTCAGTAAAGATGGTGTTAATGTTTCTTTTAACAGGTCATACCTTGGAATTAACATATACCTAAGGGTGTATTAGGCTGTAGCTGGACAGATCTCAGCTGTGTAGGGAGTTGTTCTAGCTAGTAAGAGCATTTATCCACTGTTATTTTTTCTCTAAACTGTTTCAGCTTTTCTTTGCCCATCTACACTTGTATGTTTCAGCACAATGTGTGTCTAAAAATAACATGTAGTGAAGTACAGGTGTAGGGTGCCTTAAAAATGTAGAGGTGCGCTGATGCCAGACGACAAAATAATAAACAGTTCTTCCATGGTCAAATACTGCTCAGGGAATCACAAAATTATAGAAAGGCTTGAGTTGTGAGGGATGTTAAGGATCCAGGGACACCTTCCACTGTCGCAGGCTGCTCCCAGCCCCAGTGTCCAGCCTGGCCTTGGGCACTGCCAGGGATGCAGGGGCAGCCCCAGCTGCTCTGGGCACCCTGTGCCAGGGCCTGCCCACCTGCCAGGGAACAATTCCTCATTGCCAAGATCCAGCCAGCCCTGCCCTCTGGCACTGGCAGCCATTCCCTGGCTGCTGTCCCTGCAGCCCTTGGTAATTGTCTGTGTCCATCTTTGCTGCAGCCCCTTCAGGCCCTGCAAGGCCACCCTGAGCTCAGGCCAAAGCTTCTCCTGCCCAGGTGAGCAATGGCAGCTGTGCCAGCCTTTGCTGCCAGCAGAGCTGCTCCATCCCTCTGCCCATCCTGGAGCCTGCTCTGGCCTGGCTGCAGCAGCTCCAGCTCCTTGCTGGGCTGGCCCAGGGCTGGGGCAGCTCTGCAGGTGGGCTCTGACTGAGGGGCAGAGGGGCAGAATCCCCCCTGCCCTGCTGCCCACGCTGGGCTGGGCCCGGCACGGGGCTCTGGGCTCTGGGCTCTGGGCCCGGCACGGGGCTCTGGGCTCTGGGCTCTGGGCCTGGCACGGGGCTCTGGGCTCTGGGCCTGGCACGGGGCTCTGGGCTCTGGGCCCGGCACGGGGCTCTGGGCTCTGGGCCCGGCACGGGGCTCTGGGCTCTGGGGTTGGCCCAGCACAGGGCTTTGGGGTCCCGGCCCAGCAAGGGGCTTTGAGGTTTCAGCCCTCACCCAGCAGCAGCTTTGGAGGTGGCTAAAACAATTTTTATGGACAACAAGCACTGAACAAACAGAAAACATTGAAAAGAGCAAATGTGGATGAAAAGCAGAACAGAAAATCAGGGAAGAAAGAGCAAGGTGTGGTTTGTGGCATCAAATATATAAAAAATTACCTAAAGCAGTGAAGAGGGAAGGAAGGACTGTCAGCATCAGGCAACTTTGGCTACAACCTCCGAACAGTGGCAATGCACCACACTCCCAAAAATCCTATGCCTGATACCAGTCACCTTAGAGGAGAAATGGGGCGTCAAAAAACTGGGACAGCTGGAAATAGTGAATGTGGGCATAATAATCCTAGTTGCTCCTAGTTGCACATAATCTGGAGCACCAACATATTTGCACCAATAATAATAGTTATAATTATTTAATGAGCTTCCTAATCTAATTAAAATCTTAACAGTAAAATATTGACTTCTTTTAATACATTTTGCCCCCTGTGCTAAAAATCAAGCAATTGTGGGCAACAAAAGCATAACACTTGTAAAACAGTTTAGCCAAATCTTTGTTTTGAAAGTTTGTCTCATTAGACATCTAATTTATGTTGGTTTATGAAACTTTTTCAATGCACATGTTATGGAAAAATAGTGCTGTAAGGAGTATTTTTACCTTAAATTCTGCAAGTCAAGTACCTTTTCTGAAAGCACAAACCTGAACATTCAATCATAGACTTCAAATTTAAAAATATTAAAGTATGGACATATTTATTTAGCTACAGGTTTGGAGGTTTTTTCCCCGTGAACAACTTTGTCTAGAGCACTAAAAAGAGGTGATACACATTTTGTTTTCTTCTTTACAGAGTAGTGAATAGTCTCAAGATGATAACATTAGCATTTATTTTATGCACGTACATTTTAGGCTTCTTATCTGTTATTTGGAAACACAGGGAGAGGCAGAAAATGAAAGGAAAATAGAGGTGAAACAATTAATGACAACTAGAGATGATTTCCTGCGGTCTCTCAGTCACTCAGTCACAAATTTAGAAGGAAAAAAAACTTTTGACCAAAGTGATGCCTGATTTTTACAGGGAGAAATTCAGTTTCAGGGAAGTGTAGAAATACATCTTGCAAACTTATCTCACTTTAGGAGGAAATCACAGATTCACAGATTTCACAGAATATTCTGAATTGGAAGCAAAAGCAATCCAAGTTCTAGGAAGTTAAGTAGTGAAAAACTAACTTTCAAGCATGGCAATTAGAAAAACACTGTAATTTTGCTTTTCCCAGCTTAGCTAAAGGCAGAAGATGGACCTTTTTTCTCATCAAGTTCAGGTTTCCTTATAGTCTAAGTTAATTCAGTTCCCTTCCAAGCAGAAGAAGCTTTTTCATTACTTGGAGCCTTCTGTGCTGCCTCAGAAGACATTCTTCCCATGAGTACTGAAAAAAATGTGTATCCAAATTGTAAAGAAATTACTCAGGTTTTGTTTTCTTCATGGCAACATACTAAAATGCCTCGCTCATAATCAACCAATCCATTTTCAATTGTACAGAACAGCGTGAGTCTGTTCTTTCAGGATCTGAAGGAGGATAATGTGTTTCATGAGGTCCTTTCCAAGAACCTGAGTGATTCTGTCACTTAAATGAATGCAGCAGCTCTTGTCAGAGAACTGTAGGCACTTTAATATAGCTTAGTTGTCACACTTAGAATTCATATTTAGAGGAATTTAACTCCCACAAAAATCAAAACAAAACAAAACAAAACAAAGCCAAACCAATCCCAAACCAAAAAAACACAAAAATCAAAAAAACCAAGCACCTGAAAACAAACAAAGAAACATAAAAAACCCCCACCAACTGATAATAAATCCCCCCAACAAAACACTCTTGAGGACCCCACTTTTAAGGACTTTTTTTTGGGGTTGTTTGCTTAACAAAGTCTTCTTGGATTTTGTTTTTCCCTAAATGACATCCCTGTTCAATTGAGTATATTCTGCTTTTGCAATTTTGACTTATATTTTAATTGCAGTTGGTGCTGACGCTATCCCATTAATAATTAGCATTTAATTGCAACTGCCATGAACCATTCTGTTATTTGCAATAGGTGGGGCGGGGAGTGGGGTGGGTTGTTAATTTGGAAATTTCATTTTTTTGAGTGGAAAAATCACGGAATCCATTCTTGTGTCTATATGTAGAGCTGTATAAGTGAGCTGATATTTTTTCCTGGTGATATTTATTCTTGTTTGAAAGCAGGCCGTGGTCACCTGGTTGCATGGTGTGCATCTTGTCAGTTTGAAAGTCCAACAAAATATCCAGAGCCTCCAGAGCCCTATTTTCTTATAACATGGAAGAGCTAAGAGCTTCATTTTGTAAATTATTTGGGACAAACTTGCCTCCTGCAATAGAGTTTTTTCCAAAGTGTTCAGAACACACAACTAAAATACTAAGGAAAAAAATACATATAATTAAGAGAAGAAATAGTATTTTTATGAAGTTTTAACCCACCCTTTTTCAAAAGTAATTCCAGAAAGTTGAAAAGTTGTAAAAAAAAATATATATATTGCTCCATACCCCTGCATGTTCAGTATCATAAACTGAATTATATCCTTCAAGAAGTGCCAAAAAGCCAAATGACCAGAAGGTTTTTCCCAACTAACCACTGTTAAATTTAATGTCACTCTGGGGGTGCTGGCATGTGTGACTTGGAGGAGGTCCAGGAGAAATTGCTGCAGGGCTTGAGGGCTGTGGAGCCTGGGCAGTGAGGAGTTAAAATTGTTGCTGATCCTGAAGCGCTGACGGCCATGCAAGTGGTCAAGTTAAACTGGGTGTGCCTAGAAAGGTGAGACAGCACCTTTCTGGTGGTCTTTTTCCTGTGCAGGTCCATGGTGAGGGGGCAACACCAACAAGGGGGGGATTGAAACCCCCAGGAACCCCAAAATTGCCCCAGACTCTTTTTGGAAACTCTCCATGATAAGAGATCACATGGCCTATAATGTGTTTGATAAAAGACAGAGGATTCCCTCCCTGGGGAGGGATCTTGACATTCCCATGCAAATTGAATGTATGAAAGACCCTCAAACCCCCTGACTCATTTCCAGAAAGGGCCAGAAGACTGGACTGCAATGCTAACTCCTTTTCATGAGTCACATGAACTGCAGGAATCCCAGAGAGGGGAAAATTTACCTGCAAGAAGAACCCCAGGACCCTGGACCTGCTGTCAGCTGGACACAGGACTGGTGATCACCTTTCCTCTCCTATTTCATCTCCTTTTATTTTTTTTTTCTGCCTTAAGTTAGAAATGGGGGTGTGTATTCTATTCCTATCTGTTAGAGGTGGTGCAATTATCTTCTGTTAATTGGGCCACTTGTTAATACCAGCTGGGGCACTTTTCTTTATCTCTTCCACAGCCAGTCCTCCCTCCAGGAGATTTCTGCTGTTCATGGGCCATTAATTATTAATTAACTTCTCTTCATGGCCACTGAGTGTCCCTGCATGGCTGATCCAATTCCATCATCCCACGGGGAGATGGACATGTGCCCAGGGGAGGAGCCAAGCATTCCTACCTGGATCCAATCTGGGGTTTGGCACAGCACAGCAGCCTTTGCCCACTGCATTCCCAGAGGAGCAGCTTTCTGCTGCCCTGCATTCCCAGAGGGAGCCCAGGCCATCTGCAGCAGCAGCCCTGGAGCTGCAGAGGAAAACTCCCCCCTTGTGCAGGATCCCTGCTGCAGCAGAACCACAGCTGGCACTGCAGGAGGGCTGAGCCCCCATGGGATGGGGCTGTGCCACCCCCTGGCACACAGGGGGACAGGGCATGGTCTCACTCTGGCAGGGTTGTTTTGATTTACTTCATTTTTTTTTTAAATTTTCTTCCCAAATAAAGAACTGATATTCCTACTGCCATATCTTTGCCTGAGAGCCCTTTAATTTCAAAATTATAATAATTTAGAGGGAGGGAGTTTACATTTTCCATTTCAAGTGAGGCTCCTGCCCTCCTCAGCAGACACCCGTCTTTTCAAACCAAGACACTGCCATATTTATTTTTATTCTATTCTAATTTTTACACAGAGGAAATTGTATACTGAACTCCATGCCAAGTGTCTAGTTTTCTAATAAAGTTTGTGACTTTTGGCAGGTTTGATTGGAGCCTTTTGGACTTTGCTGTTCTTTTTTTGCCCATGGGCATGTATGAGTCTTCTGTGCCCCCTTCCATGTAGGACTGGGATGTGACAAAGACAACCCCATCTTTCAGAAACAAGGGCAGGGTTCTGGAATTCTTTCAACAAACAGATCCATCTATAAAACAATGGTTTCCTTTCCCAAATAAATGCTTCTCTAAAAAGAATTGTTAATTTCAGAACAAAACACATTAAGGGTGTTAATTTCAGAACAATAATTACAGTTTTAGTTACATTCTATCATCTTTTTTTTCTCCTAGCCAGACCCCATAATTTCCAGACAGCACAAAAAACTGCTCAATGAAAGTGATAAACACTCTGTCATAAGAACATGCAAAGTTCATTATATAGAAATGTATTTTGAAAATATGTAAAGAAACTGTACATTGAAATAATGATTTCTTCTTGTCCTGGCCAAAATAAAGATGCTTTTTCTAGGTAAAAAATGCATCTCATGTAATAAGTTTTTAGGACATTAAAAATAAACAAAGAGAATAAACAAATTTACTCTGCCCATTTCAGGGAAGGGTCTTGAACCAAGTTCTCAGCTGTTCTGTAAATCTCTGAAGAGGTTTTGGCTGTACCCTGAATTAATGTTTGAGCTGTTCTGTTGCACACAAAAAGCAGCCATTGGGACTAGAGAAGCAACCCCTCCAGCCTGATCTATTCCTGGTAAAACTCTTTGGGATAACTTTGTAGATATTTGGGATTATTCTGTAGATAATGCAGGAGAGTTTTGAGAGGAGGCAACGTCAGCATCTTGCAGCAGGACATGACACAGTTCACAAGGAACTCATAAGGACAAGGAAAAGCTGGATTTCAACACTCAGCAGAGGGAAAAGGAATCAAAATTGCACTGCACAGGCTACATCTGCTTATTTGTAGTTTATAGTGCAGCACCTTTTTTTATTTAGTACCCTTATTTTTTCACTCCTTTCCTCTCTTCACTTCAAAGCAGCGCCTCTGAGAGAGAGTGCAGCAGAGATTGCTAAAGAGAAAGGTTGTGAACACAAGTTTTGGAGTTGATTAGAACAAACCTGGAG
>CM032382.1:5114792-5130052 GCA_019023105.1 Diglossa brunneiventris | reverse complement strand
AATCTGCCTGGAAACAGTGAAACTCTTAATAATTTGTTGCTTTTGGAATTGGTGGAGCCAGTGTGGAACTACCTCGTATGGACTTTAATGGGGTTTCAGGGTGGCATTAATGGCGTAAAATGCATCATCCATATTGATGGCAACATGTGTCTGTAGGAATATTAAAACAGGGTTGTGAATGCTGCATTATGGCCAACCCAAGTGGGAGGTAAAAAAAAAATCTACAGAGATTTTTAAGCCTCATTTTTTAATGTTCCATCTGCCCTGCAGGCAGCTTTGTAGAAAACTGGAAAAGCCCAAGTTTCACAGAAAACTGGCCTTCAGTGGGCAGAGGGAGGAAATGTTCAGATAACTGAACTTTGAATAGGTGCAGGCCTGTGTCTTTATCTAAAACTTATTTTAGTTTTGTAAGGCTTATGTAGGAAAGATAAGCCTTCTGGAAAACAGGTGTGGAATTCTGAAAATATTTATTAATAAAATAGGAAGCCCGGTGTTTGAATGGCCTTAACCACTGCTGAAGAGGAGATGAAAATAAGTGTATTCCATGACCTGTAGCAGACACAACACCATCCAAACTATAAAAAGAAATGCAATGTATGAAAGAAAATATAAATATATTCTATTTACAATTATTTATATATTTATATATATATGTCAATATGTTTAATATATTAAAAATATAAATATATTTACAATTTATTTTTATATATGCTATATATATATATTTATATATATATATATGAAGAGGTCAATACATAGAAAACAAAAAAAAAAGAAGGCATAAGACTAGTCCAGGTTGCACAGAAAAAATAGCATTGAAACAGCACTTAGAAATTAAGGAGAAGGTACATTTCTCCATAAATATCGTTTTTCCAGTTCAAGGCTAAGGTCCAGTGCAAGAACCTAACTCCCCCAGTCCCAAAAAAAAGCTCTTAAGATTTTTAAAACTGCAGCTCCACAATTCTGGAAGCCCACGGGGCTCCCAGGTTGGGCGCTGAGGAGCTTGATCTCACACAGCAGCTTTCAGGTAATTCTATAAATAAGGAAAAAAATAATATTTTGTTGCTGGCTTTCTTTTTACTTTTTTGTTTGTTTGGGGTTTTTATTTTTATTTTAATTTTTTTTTTTTTTAATTTTTAATCAGAGATGTGTGGCTGGGACCCAGCAGAGATGCCGTGTTAACCTGTGGGCATTCTGAGCTTCCTGCTGCTCTTTCAGAGCAGGATTCTCACTGAGCTGCAGCCAGTAAAGTTTCCTATGGGCCTGCAGCTTTATGCAACCTGGAGGGAAAAAAAGTAATTGGTTAAAAATACTCAAGTCTGAAGGTGTGGGCTTGGGTCAGGCAGGGTCCCTGCTCCCCACGTTATCAGTTTCCTTTTTTGTCCTCAGAGCACCTCAGGAAGCACACACAGTCACAGGAATAAAAGATTTTAAAGCTTCTTTTGATTCTTCTTTTTTTTTTTTTTTTTTTTTGTTTTTTTTTTTTTTTTTTTTTTGTTTTGTTTGTTTTTTGGTTTGGGTTTTTTTTTTTTTACCTGCCAGGCCCTAAACACTTGGCTGTAGCCACATGAAATGCTCACAGTATAAGTAACAAAAAATAAAATTACATCTTTATACACAGCACTCCTCTTTTGTCAGAGGAGAGAAGATTCATTTCATCAGCTCAGTTTTTCCCTCAGTAGAGGAGAGAGAGGATTAAAACCTCCTTTTTCCTTCCCTTCCTTACACTCCAAGGGCTTGTGGATCTGAGGTGAGAAACACCTTGTTGCTCATGATCTAGTTAGGAAGCTAAAAAGGATCTGGTAGAATAAGAGAAGGTGTTGTGATTTTTGATTTTCAAGTAAAATATTTAAAATTTGTCTTTGTCTTACACTACAAAGTAAGACCCCTTTTGGATCTACCCTCTTTTTCCTTTATTCCTTAAAAAGGAAACTAACCTTTGAAGGAGGAGTGGGAAATTAAAAAAAAAAAAAAAACTGGAAGTTAGAGTACTCAAGGAATTCTAATTTTAGGTGTCAGTCGCTGCAACTGGGTGACAGAGTTGACATGATTAGCATAAAAATGAGATAAATGGGACTGGAATATTACAAGCAGGTGTTAAAATCTTCGCAGCAGCAGCTTACTAACAGCAAAACTGCAATATTTACAAGTATCTTATAAATATCTAAATTCAAGCAAATTAAATAAATCTAGTATTTTAATAATGTTCCAAGTTAGCGCAAAACACACAAGTGCGGGAAAGGAAAGAAAACAGAAAAATATTGGATCTTAAAGGTAGCAGTTATGCAAATACCACTGAAAAGAAGGACTAGCAAAAGCCTCTAATCAGCTGTGTTTTCTAGGTGTTCCCTGCAGAAAAAAACTGAAAGTATTGATCTCCCATCAGTCAGGGGGAACATAATACTCATAACACTATATCCAGTCACATTTATCACTTTTTAATCACGTTGGCTCTTTTTCCCCCCAGAAAATTTCTGGTCTTTTGACTAAAGGAAACTTGGAATAAGATTAGGACAAAAATAACCTACCCACATCTTTCACAGCATTTTAGAGCCAACTCCTCCAATATTCCTCAGTCTTATATTTAACCTTTGAGACTCTGATTCTCTCTATGTATCCTGATTTCAGAAAGAATAATTTTGTAATTGGTGGAAGCTGATTCCCTAAAATGCCACAGGACTGAGTTGAAAACTGCATTGAAATAAAAACCACACTTAAACCACACGGGAACAGGGAGCTTTTAACCCACATAAGTCTGGACACCTTCAAGGCTTCCAGATAAATTTTCTTCTGCCGGCAGCACAAGGCAGTCAGAGGAGAAGATCTTTGGGAAACTAAGCCTGGGTACCTTTGTAGTTAAAAAGTTGAGCCTAAGACTCAAATTGGTTGATTTTGACTTAATTGAACCTCCAGAATTAGTTGCTGCTCACTTCATCATCAGCACTTCCAGCTCCCTCATCAATAAACAGCCAATGCTGAAACAAAACAAAATCAAAGCAAGAAAACAAACAAACAAACAAACACCACCAACACACACACACACAAAAAATAAAACCTGATGAAAAATAATGGAGAAGGGTTAGGCATGGATAACAAATTGTAAATTCAAAGATGGTAAATTTTAAATTCAGCCCCTAACTCTCTCAACACGCTTTATCTGTTCCGAGCCCTCTTGGCAAAGGGAGCACAGCAGCTGCAAATCAAAAAGCAGCAGGGAATAGGTCCTGTCTGCACTGATGCAACCACAGACACCACCAGCAGGAACAGCCTTTCCTGCCACCCCTTCAGAGCCAGGGCTGCAGGCAAAAATGCCAGGTTGGAGGATTACTGACACATTTGTCCAAAGTTTCATGAGCACCCCCTGGGAAGCATTCATCTACATAAATGAATATTTTCCACTTTCCTCTTGCCTCAGAATCAACTCAAAGCACAATGAATAAACTATCCTGACGATTGTTATAGTCAAAATATAAATTCAGAGGCAAAAAACACTGGGATTCAAAAAAAAAAAAAAAAATCCATGAAAACAAGTGTTGAAAGTCAGAAGAGCAAACTGACCCTACTTCTAAACATCCTTCTGTGGGTTATTATAACTCAGTAAAGTCTATTTTGATAGAACTTAATAGTTGCAGAGAAATGGGCTGAACCAGATTAAAAGGGGTGAGATTCTGACCTTTGTCATGGTACAATGACTTGGACAATCAATACTTTTAATTTCATGGTGCATGGAAGCAAATCTCTGAATGTAATGTCTGGAACCATTATTTAATTTTCTTCCTTGAATGAAGTATCTAAAGAACATTCAAGTATTTATAGGATTTATCCTGGTTTAATAGCCTAATTTAATGCTGTGCAAAAAACCTCATGTCTGTTTTCATGTACAAGTATTCAGCTAAAGGAAAAGTTAATGTTTTGAAGCATCTTCCATGGCCATTACATTTCCAGAACCCAGAATTCAATCCTCTTTGCACTGTTACTGAGATTAGAAAGTATAGATTAAAGACCTGTGGCTATGGGGATCTGTCCACCTCGGGTATTGATGACATCTCTGGGAAAATAAAATTTCAGCAAATAGGATGGTAAGGACCCTCTTTAATGAGTTGTGTTGTGCATGGCTCAGAGAAGAACCAGCTCGGAAGGGGTTATCACCTACAGATCCTGCATTTAGGACACTCTCCAAAAACCTTTTGGTGCCTGGGGCAGGGACACAACACACTTGACAGACTTTTTTGGGAAAGGAACCTCCCACCCATCCCACTGTACAGGACAGTGGGGAAAAGCCAGACCAAAGCAGGAGGGGAGAACTTCCCTGCAAAGTTCCAGCAGCAAATCAAGTGAGGCTTTAAGGAGAGAGATGAGCTACTTAAATCTGTCCCCCATAAAGTGCAAAGCCAAAACTAATTGCCAGTACTCTGCAGGTTTTATGTCTCACTGTGAAAATAGCTGTACAGTGGATATATATCTATTACCTACTGCAAAACATTCTGCCCTTGTTACAAATCTTTACTTTTTTCAACCACAAAATGTGCAGGGGTCACTTATTCCCTCTGGAAATGGGTGAAGGCTGATGTTTCAGGAAAGAGCAAATTCATGGTGTAAATCTGTGGGGTTTTGGTTGGGAAGTGTTTTTTTTATTATTATTATTTTTAGTGCAGTACTAAAGCCTGAACTCTCATGGTGATCTGAGTTTGATGAATCCCAGCTGCCTTTACAGATGGTCAGAATTCTTCCTTCCATTTTTGCCTCCTGAAGTGTAGGACAAGTGACAAGCTACCAGAGACCACCACAAAAAATCAGCATGCTGCCTCAGAAACTTGTGGCTGGTGGGGTAAATATACACCAGGAAAAGCTGTGCATTCTGTAAGTTTCTGTAAAGATCAATAAAGAAGAAATTAAGATTTGCTTTTACGCTTCTCTCACAATGCATCAGTACAATAAACCTCCCCCAGCTTAACATTTCTTTTATTCAAGTTTGCTTTGTGCCAAGTATCAGTCTCCCTAATCCTGCAGCATTACAGCCTGGCAGGGCCACTTTGGAGCCATCTCCAGAGCAGCTTTGTTCCCAATTTATGGAAGGATGTTATTAAATGTGTCACTCCAAGGCTTAACACTGCAGTGAGATGCCTCCTGCCAGGATGTGTACCACTGCATCCAGATAAATTCTAGTTAAACATTGCAAGTGCTCATTAGGAAAACTGCACTTCTGCAGCCCAAGTTATGTAAGACTGCTTCAGGTACACGTCAGGTTTGAGTTTTATTTTTTCCTCACAGATTTTGGCTTATGTTTTATAACTAGTGAGGAATAGTGTTATAAATGTTTGAGTAACATCGTGATAAAGATCTTTATGAATTTCAGCGACTCCTGGACAGTCCTGCATGATTATTTTTTGCCCATTTCCTGAGAAGGCAGGTGGGAACCCTTTTTAAAGAGGTCTGCTGTGTCAGTCAGAGTGAAATGCACTGCAGTGTCCTTTTCTAATGTAGAAATTCAGCTTATTTATTAATTGTGCCGTTAAAACACTGAAAACTGGAAAACTCAGGAGACACACAGGCATTAAGTGTTTGGAGACAGGAAATAGAACGGGACACAGGCTTTAAACTGCAGGGCACCTGATGAACTGTGTCTTTCAAAGAATCAATAAATTTCCATAATTTAATCAATGAAAGCATTAGAGATTGTCAGTCAAATAAGCAAAATAAGTTATTTAGACTACATTAAGATTTTACACCATTACAGAAGACATAATTCAGGGTTTAAAGACATGAGCTGCTTCAGCCTGTGATGCTTCTCAATTACAAGGAAATTTTTTGACCCTTTATTTGAATTAACTTCCTGTTAAAAGACCCCAGTAACTCACCACAACTTCTCCACCCTCAATTTTCTTGAGGAAGGCCAAAACTCTTCATCCCAGGGGTGCCAAAGAATGCAAGAAAGTCAACCAACACACAAGGAAAATGGAGGTATAAACAGAGGAAATAAATAATTTTATCATCAGTGGGAGTTTCCTGTAGTATTTATGTAATTTGGATTCACTTTGATTGTATTTTAAAAACCTGAATATTGGGACAGACACATTTGATGCATGGAGCGTGTAGGTATCTATTGGAATCCTCCACCTCTGGTCTAATAAAACAGAAACTTTCAAAGCAAGGAAGGTAAAACTTTGTGTTTTGTAAACTATGAACTTTTAATTTTCAGACTTGCACACCAAGTCTTCCCCAACTGTACTGCTGTTCTAGGTTGATAACACCCAGCTCCTCAGGGATCTACTGGAATTCTTCATCTGGAGTGAGAAAATATCACTATATATCAGATAAGCCCTGAGATAGCATATGTCAAAATGTCATGTCAACACAAAAATTTCAAGCTTTATTCTTAAGTAATATAGAAGTGAGCAAATTCTCTGCTCTTCCCTTTTGTTGTTCTATTTCACATATGTCACTTACTAAAAGGAGATGTTTTGGGGCTAAAAAAATAAAATGAGATAGCATGTGTTTATTTTGCTAACACTAATAAACTTCATAATTAGGAATAACCATTGCACTGTTTGTTTCAAGGGTATTCCAGACTTTGGTGGGTTGACCCTGCTGTACCTGTCCCCTCTTCAATCTTTGAAGACATAACATAACAAAAGGCTTGTGGGTTTAAGTAACAGCAGGAAAAGGTCACTCCCTCAGCAATTATCAAAACAGGCAAAAAAAACCAACACAAAACTTAAAAAAAACCCAAACAAACAAAAAACAACCAAACTTCCCCCCCCCAAAAGAACCACAACAAAAAACAAACGAAACAAACAAACAAACAAAAAAACCCAAACAAAAACCCCACCAAAAACAAAACAAAAAACCCCACCAAAACTTTAAATACCTTCTCTCCACTCCTCTCTTCTTCCCAGGCTCAACTGAACATACATTAAAATAATGCCTTTTGTACCTCTACAATTGTGCCAAACAGATTAAATGTTCCAGAGCATGTTCCAGAGCACAATCAGAAAATTGGACCTGAGCTTCAGTTATCTAACTTTGCAGTAGTCCTTGATTTGAGGGTAATCCTAAAAAGTTTTAGGATGACAAAGGCTATTACAAAGATTCTAAGTTGTTTTCTTTTCAGTCTATGTGTTATCCTTAAAAGATAAGGAGGAGACAGAGATTAAAATGTTAATCATAACAAAATGTTAATGTTTTGCAACGGGACATCTTTCTGCTGAAATAATGAAAAAGATAATAGGAAAATTATTGTGTGTACATCTACCAACACCTACACTTTTCATAATGGAAGATTAGCATTATTGTCGAGACAAAAAAAAAAAAAAAAAAGCAGTAGATTTCA
Source organism: Diglossa brunneiventris (assembly GCA_019023105.1). NCBI lineage: Eukaryota > Metazoa > Chordata > Aves > Passeriformes > Thraupidae > Diglossa > Diglossa brunneiventris. Next base: position 5,122,722 of record CM032382.1, on the reverse strand, counting down.
ATGAATTCTGCCAGCTCTCTTTCATCATTTTCATTTATTCTGTGTCCTTTTTACACACTTTGATTGGATTGGTTTGTCCATAATAATTAGGAGCAATCTATTACGTACCCTTTTTGTTTACCTCTGGCAAATTACCACGTCCCAGCAGCGATATGGAAATACAAATGAGCAGTATAAATCTTCCTGAAAATCATTTAAGGTAGATTCATAAGGGTCCTGCTTATGTGAATATGAAACAAATGAGAAATATGACAAAGACTGCAGGAAAAAATTCATCAGGGTGAAATGGTAGCTCTGCTATTTCGTAAGCAATACAAGATTGCTCAGAGGCTTGGAAGTCAGGGATAAATTAACATCTGGGGAGCTTCTGAAGTCCTAAAATTATAAAACACATGACTTTTATACTTCAACAGAGCCACTGAACCTCCTGACTGAGAGTAAAACAATTTTCACCAAGGAAAGCAAAGCAAAACCAGTATAATCTCACCTTTTGATATCTGTGCTATCCAAAGACAATGGTTCTGATAAGCACAATCTGTCCTAAGACTGATATTGTTTTCCAATTCCATCAAGTGACTTCAAACCCATCACATGAAGATATATCAAATAAACACCCAGTTGTTTATTTGTAAAAACAAGCTGCATCTCTCTTGCTCACAGTGGAACAGGCATTTTTATCCTTAGTGCAGATCCTTGGGTTTTTTGGGTTTATTGTTTATGTAACACTAAAAGCAGTCAATGTTAGAATCAAGACACAGCTCTACCATCAAGCTTAGAGAAATATCTGAATAAGCTGTCGTGCAGATCAAGTAACTGCTGAAGGTTACTGAGCCAAAGTACAGTGACAAAAGAGAACAAGATCAAGACACAGAAGAAAAGTTATTTTTTAGGTCCCCTCACTTCCAACTGTCTCATCAAGAAAATATTTTTGTTTAAGAGTTGTCTTTTTATATTTATTAAACCACACAAGAAAAAACCTGACAAATTTTACTTAGTTTGAGTTCCACTGGGCTAAATTATGACCATAAGTACAAGACCAAGTGAAACCTCCTCTCAAAATGAAAAAGCACATTATCCTCTTATTTACAAGGCTGAATTTTAGGTAGGATCACAACTTAGGTGGGTTGCACTTTTTCTGTGTTTTGTTCCTTCTATATCACATTATGGCTGTGAGGTGTGAGCCTATGAATGAGGCACAATGTGAGCAGCATAAGCATTTCTGCTTTGATCACTGATAAGATGCCATGTCAGGTCTTAAAATGCTCAAAAAATCCTCCTCGTGTCATATCAGTGTGCAATTCTGTGGTTGGGATTCACTGTGGGAAACACAAATGGCTTTGGCAAGGTAATTGGAATTTGCTGGAACCTTGAGAGTGGATTTTCTTTCCTTCAAGAGCAGAAGAACTAAAGTTTATAGGCTACAAATCTACTTTAGGGTAGCTCCCAGTCTTCCTTAGAAAAGGGAGATTGGGGAAATTTTTAAAACTGAACAGACTCCATTAAACAAAGTAGAATAGTGTAAACCTCAGTTAGTCCTTGATGAATACTTGGTGACCACAGCTCTGAGCTGCATCACTCTGTGACCTGTCACCTGCTTGTCTGAGAGAGGCAAAAACAGGAACAACTACAGTGCACAGGTGTAAGAAAATAAAATGGATCTACCCTTAAAAAAAAAAAAAGGCATAATCTGTGATTCGTGAAATGCACACTACATTTAACAACTAGCTGGAGCTAGAGCTGAATTTCTTAACTTTATGACTTCATAAAGTACTGAATGTTTAAACTTTAAAATTTCTATTCTGGAGTATTCAGAAAAATGATTTTAATCAGTGACAAGTGTAGTATTTATGCACAAGGTTAAACATCCGTATCTATACAAATGCACACACCTATCTGTGGAGAAAGGATATGCCAGCTGCATGGGGATTGAACCCTTGCCATTGAAAATCCATTTATTTCCATGGATTTCCTCAAGGGCATGTCCTCATGTTCAGAAGAGATATTCCTCTGAAATGGCTAACCAGTATTTTGGAAACCAGACAAAGAATTTAAGAGTGATGAGGTGAAGGCAGCACAAAAGTAAAACATTACAGACTATGTAATCATAGGGAAATATTTGTTTAAAATTAAAAGCACAAAAATATGTCGAAGCTGCTTGATTCTTGACTTTAAACAAAATATGTTTTCTTCTCCCTGGGTCTTCTAGTGTTTGTGAGTATGAATTTTTGGGATTAGAATGTCATGGAAGGATATTTTCAGAGAATGGTAACGTAACTGTAGAAAGCTCTTTACTTATACCAGAAGATCTATTTTTTTTTTACAAAGCTAGAAAACTCAATACAAGATTATTGGTGAAAACAGGCAGCAAAGAGGTTTCTAGAGATTTAGAAGGATTTGGGGGTAGAAAATCAAACTAAAACTTAAGATAAACCAAGAGTTGTATCTTGCTAATGATCCTGTTGTATTTGACTTCAGTTCTGGGTTTGACAGTTCAGGAGAGACCAGAGATGCTGGAGAGGCTCCAGGGGAGGCCTCAGAGAGGATTTGGGCTTCAGAGGCTCTTCAGAGGTCTCTTTCAATCCTAATAATTCTGTGAAAACCTTAGGAACACTGGTCAAAATAGAGAAACAGATTAAAACAGAGTAAAATGTTCTTCCCTTAAGCATGAAGAGACATGGTGATCAGAGAAAGAGCAGGCAAACTGTAGAAGCAGCATCAATCTCAAGAGAGCTGGGAAAAAAATCTATTTCTGCAGTAACTATGAGTGAGAATATCAGCAATTTGCCTCACTAAATACTGATGGATGTCCAGGATGTTCCTCAGTAGTGAAATACACGAGAGGATTGCTTTAGGATCCATCTAACTTTTGTGAATGCTCTTGTAACTCCAAGACTTTGCAGTACTTCAGAAGATTAAAAAGGTGCAGACAAAGAAGTGCATGAATATGCACCTGTACTTTTAAACTGTGAAATCACAGAATCACAGAACGGTTTGGGTTGGAAGGGACCTTGAAACTCATCTTGTTCCACCCCCTGCCCCTGGTTGGGATGTCCTCCTCTAAACAAAGCTGCTCCAAGCCCTGTCCAACTTGCAAAGAATTCCTTACCATTATCTAACCTAAACCTTCACTTTTTCAGTTTAAAACCATTATGCATTAGATTGTATTGTTTATTACCCAGCAGTAACAAATAAGGGGAACTACAGAGAAGCTGTGTTGTATGAAAGAAAGATTTTCTTGGACATGAGCACCATAAAGATATTTTATTTCTGTTCAGCTTATGGGTCAGACTTTGTAGGTTTTCAGGCATATAGAAAGTGTCAGGACGTTGATATTTTTCCTCTGTGCCTAGAAGCAGAAAGGATGTAACTTTATGGGATTCCTCTAAATCACTGATAAAATGAATCAAAAGGGCATTAGTGTAAGTGAAAATCTTTTAAAAGGCATAAATGACAAATACTGCATTGGTGTTGAAAGATAAGAGAAGTGCAATAACAGCTCAAGAAAAGCAAGACATGAGGAGGTGGCTGGGGATATTGATGGGAAAAGACTTAATATTAAATTTTGTCAATTTTCTTTTTAGAGAAATGAGTAATAGGGTCCTTGGAGACAGAAGGAGAGAAAGAACTGAACTGTCTGAAGCCTGAAATTAATGATATCACAGAATCAGTTGGGATTGAAGGTGAGGTATTAAGCAGAATTAGAAAAGTTTTTGCTTACAAATAGATAAAGCAGAACCCAAAGACTGAAAGGACATTTTCTTCTACTGAAAGTCAAGCTGGTTGTTGGATATTTTTAAGTGAATCATAGCAGAGACCCTGCAGTCAGAGTAAATGGCCTTACAATCAATTAACCTGGTCTAATTAACCTTGAACAAATGGTTAATTTATTACATTTACTATTCTCAGTTAATTAATGTATTATCTGGAAATGAATTTCTTTATCAGTTCTGTTTTATTAGGTCTCAGGGTTTGAATTCAGATTTTAATTTGGTGGCGTGGGTGAAAAATGTGGGCATGCAAATGTGAAATAACATGGTTTGATGTTTAAAACAATTTACTTAAAGGGATTCAGCACAGAAAACATGTGTTTATTATTTCACAATTGTAACTGCAGAAAGCTTCTATAAAAAATTTGAAAAGCAGCTCAGTATTTTAACAGCAGGAAAAACACTGCAGTCTTCAGATAATATTTTCTGGTTAAACTGAGGCATTTTCCTTTTTGGCATAAAGAAAAGAAAAAAAAAAGAATGGAAAAAAACCTGTTATAAACTTTTACTCAAGAAACAATGCTGACAACTTTGGCTTTAGCACTTATTCTTTATTGCTCTCACCTCAGGCAGCACAATTAAGGTTGTCAGGTGGCTTTCTGTGGCTTGGAAGCCAGGCTGAATTGTTCCCTTCAGCAAACAAAAGTATTTTTGTGCATATGTTTAGATGATTGACTGACCTGGCCCTCTTTGACTTCTTTTTTACCCCTTGCTCTGGTGTTAATGGATTGATTTTTTTTTTTTCTCATACAAATATAATCATTTAGAAGAACGTGTGGCAGATGCCTGCTGCGACACTCACTCAAGGCTGCACAAGAGGCTTAACTCTGGGTGAGAGGATGAAGGAGTCCAGCCCAGCAAGGAGCTGGAGCTGCTGCAGCCAGGCCAGAGCAGGCTCCAGGATGGGCAGAGGCATGGAGCAGCTCTGCTGGCAGCAAAGGCTGGCACAGCTGCCATTGCTCACCTGGGCAGGAGAAGCTTTGGCCTGAGCTCAGGGTGGCCTTGCAGGGCCTGAAGGGGCTGCAGCAAAGATGGACACAGACAATTGCCAAGGGCTGCAGGGACAGCAGTGACAGTGACAACACTGGCTCCCACTGCCAGAGGGCAGGGCTGGCTGGGATCTTGGCAATGAGGAATTGTCCCCTGTGAGGGTGGGCAGGCCCTGGCACAGGGTGCCCAGAGCAGCTGGGGCTGCCCCTGCATCCCTGGCAGTGCCCAAGGCCAGGCTGGACACTGGGGCTGGGAGCAGCCTGGCACAGTGGAAGGTGTCGTGGCTGGGGGTGACACTGGGTGGGCTTTAGGGTCCCTCCCATCCCTAACCATCCTGTGAGTCCATGGCTCCATAAAGAGGAGAAGTCTCCATCCTCTTACAGCTGCGGTACCAGCTGTAGGGAGGCACCAGGGCACAGCTCTTGGCTTCTGCATGAGGGAGCAGGAGGTGGGCACCACATCTGTGCTGCTGGCATCAAACATGCAGATTAGAACACAGAATTCACAGAATTCACAAAATCACTGGGTTGGAAGAGACCTTCAAGATCAAGTCCAACCTAGCCCCAGGACCTCAACTAAACCATGGCACTGAGTGCCACATCCAGGCTTTTCTGGAACACATCCAGGGATGGCGACTCCACCACCACACTTTGCTTTCCAAGACCTCCTTGCACTCAGAAATCAGAGGAAGTGGTTTACCATTGGTAAAAATTGGCCACAAAGAAGTATCTGAAACCTTTTATTTTTGAAGAATGTTTGTCCTGAGCCATACTTTAAATCTATGCTAGGAAAAAAAATATTAATTCTCTTCTGTGAAAGGACTTTGAATTTCAAAACTGTTTCTCGTACTGTGTGTTTGAATATTTCTGAAATTAAAATTGGTATTCAAGATGGCGTTATTTTATTTTGAAATGTGAATTTAAATTGTATTTAAGGATTTTAAGCAAAATGCTAAAATAAATCAAGTCATTCCCACCCACAAAAAACCCCCCAACATATCTTGTAGCTAGGAGATACAATACATGCCAGAAATTTTGACAACCTATGTAGATTTTTGGCTAAACATAACTTTCTTTACAATTATCTCTACATAGCTGTCAAAAAACATTTTCCCAGCTGTTTATGGTAACAGACCTTACTGTTAAATAATGATAAAAATGTTTTATTGCAACTCAGTACTCTTTCACTGTTCCACACATGCAGATGATTCAACTCTTTTTTCCGCTGCTCTTTACACGTTTTGTCTGTGTTCACATATATAAATGTATACCTTCCTATTATTTTAGACAATTACTGTTTCTCCAGTTAAGAAAACTGTTTTTGGTGGCCCAACAGTACTTTCCTCATGTATTTCAGATTTTTTTTAATTGTGCAGCCATGACGTAGAGGGATCTGGAGCATGACCTCCTGTGGGCCATTACTCGTGAATGTATCTAACTGAGGCTTGGAAACCATCACATTTTCAAAGGTCATAGAAAGTATTAAGATTATCTGAGTGCAGTGAAACTAGTTATTTTTTAAAGCTATAAATAAAATATACTTTTACATGGATGACCCACCTCAAGACCTGTTTTGCAGTAGGCATAGAATGTCTAGTGATGAGAAATGGTCATAACTCTACATTCCTACCCAAAGTCAATAATAATTTTTAATGGGTCATGTGTGAAGGCCTACATGCCTTGGATATAGGTTTACAATATTTATCCAGGAAAAACAAATTTAGTTGAATAAAGAGGATTTGGTTGTTGTTGTTGTTGTTTTGGGTTTTGTTTGTTTTTTTCTTTTAATTCAATTACTAAGAGTTATAAGAACTGTTCTTCTGGGGAAATGAAAAAACTAAACAACTCTTTATTGGGAATTGTTTTCAACCCAAATTTTGCATACCAAGCACAGAGCTAGATAGAGTGATTTACTGACTTCTTTTCCAACTTTGTCCTTCTTTTCCAGCTTTTGTCTCCAAATTCAAACAGAAAAATCTGGGGTTTTTTTGTTTTTTTTTTTTTTCCCCTATTCTGAGTTCTTTTTTTTTACAGGAACATCTTGAGGAAGGGCTTTGAAACTAAAAATGTGTTTTCTGCTTATTCAGTCATGATGTTTGTGCAATGCCTGTGTCATAACCTCCAGGTAATGTGCAGGACCAGACATCATTACTGTCCTGTTTCAGGAAGGGGCAGTGCTGCTGTTTTTTCAAGTGGTAGAGAAAATTCTGAAATTTCCTGTTTTCCACACTAAAACAGGAAAACAATATTCCCTGAAAAAAACCCATGTTCATTCTTATTCTTAGAATTATACTGCAAATTGATTTTCTAGTATGGCAGCCGAGAAGCTTCAATTTTTTTCTCCAACCTTAAATTTCTCTGGATAATTTTATTTTCAGAATGATTTACCCATGATTTTAAAGCATCATTCATTTCAGTTTTCAGTTAGTTATTTGAATGATCTTTAAAGATGGCTGTAACTTCCTCTTTTTTCCCCCAGAAAAGTCATCCTCTCAAGGTACTCTGAAATTATCTTTTTTTTTTCCATAAAATAGAAGAGTGAACAGTTTCACAGCTGATATCCAGTTATGTCACTGTGTGCCACTGTCACATTCAGATTTAAAAAATTCAGTGTTAGATGGTGCAGCAATATTCCTCTAAGCCCCGTTTTGGTGGTTCTGTTCCAAAGGCATTGCAAGACTTATGTATCCATACAAATATGTATGTCTAGGTTTGAAATCATATAACTTGTTATATAAAACATTACAAGGTCTAGAAAATAATTTTTACTATTATTGCTTTCTTATCATTCCTACAATGCCAGCTAAGACCTGAGTTGGAATTTTAGACAGTTTTTTTTTTTAAGCATGTTTTAGCTTAAAAAAACTAAAACTGTTTTAGCAGTTTTTTTTTTTTTTAAGCATCACATTTTTATGTGATAAACATGAATTCAAACAATTCAATCCACATAAACTTTTAAGAAGTTGATTTTTATGTGATAAACATGAAAAAAAAGGTGACAAGCAAAAAAATCTGAGTGAAGAACTATCTTTCTCATATTTGTCATTTTTCAGCAAAGACAAGAAGACAATCAGCAGCCTAATAATTCAGAAGGGAAAAAATAATCACTCCGATGAGAAAAAACCCAAAGATCAAGGACAGCTAAAGACATAAAGATGCATTCACAACCCTAAA
>CM032382.1:5070279-5114692 GCA_019023105.1 Diglossa brunneiventris | reverse complement strand
GGTCACCTTGTCCCCAGCAGCACCCCCAGGTCCCCCCAGGCTGTGCTGGCCCTGGGGGTTGTTCCTGCCCATGCCCTGCTGGGAAGAACTTCACTGGGTTTGTCTCCACCCAACTCTCCAGTTCATCAGGAATTGTTATTTTAGTAGGGAAATACCTGAGTCTCATTGATAGAGATACCATTAAACTCTGTTGTACTGCAACTCCTCACCATATGCAAATTTTACAATTAAGTTGTCTCTTATTAACATTTCCTCCTTTAAACTTCCTACACAACTCAGTCTAATGCACAAAAGAGAGGAGTCTTAAATTAAGTCCAAAGGCTTAGCACTTCTGAGGCAGAGCAGAGGCAATTTCAGGCTGGCTTATGCCTCATATCTGTTCAATTAACCTCTGGGAGCTTTAGAACAGAAGTCAGCCTGACGGGTGTCATTTGAATTGAACAAATGCCATCTCTCCATCAAACTATTGACTCACATCAGCCATTCCAAGCTAAGATCAGGACTTCAAATGAGATGGACAAACTGAGCTAATTGTTGGTGTTTCAGAAACCTTCCCTCTCAAGCTTGACGTTTGACAAGCTCTGCCCACTCATCTGAACATGTAACTCTTAAAACGGTCAATTTTGTGTGTAGAATCAGTATTTTGACATTTGTTGGGGATGTTCCTTGATGTAGGGGCTTCCCCAGGTTGCCCAGGGAAGCTGTAGTTGCCCCTGGATCCCTGGAAGTCTCCAAGGCCGGGTTGGATGTGGCTTGGGGCAAACTAATTTTATCTCTGTGGTGCATCATTTCACCTGAAAACAATGAGGGCTTTTCAGCAAAAACTGGGCAAAACCCTTAGCATTTTTTTCAATGCCAGAATCTCATGTTTCTTGCCTACTCCTTAGGGATAGAAGATGATGGAACAAGAACTTTTAGGGTCGCCTTTTTCCAACCAAGTCTTTGATAATCAGCAGTGAATTTGGACAATCAGGAAATCCATGGTAAGGCTCACATTTAGTCCAAGGGGACCAGAATTTCAGGTTTTCTGTTGTATCAGTTAAGTGATAGATCATTTTATGTGGTGTCTCAAAAATTGTTTTTTCTGGCATCTAGGATGCGTGAAAATTCTCATGATTCCCTAATTCTCAGGATCTTTTTAATAAGTTTTTGGAATATTGAGGGTCTTTTAGTTTTATCAGATTGGCCAGCCAAGCTGAGGTGAATTGAATTATCTATAACTTTCTTTCTCTTCATTGGTGACCTGTAATATTAAAGTTCTTATAAAACAGAAAGTTTTAATTAAAAATCTATAAATCTATATAAAAATCTAAAATAAAAATCTATAAAATCTCCTCAGGCAGAGAATCCACAAGGCTGCCATCACAGTTGCTGTTGATAATGGTATTTTGTGTATTCACCATCAACCACAAGAAGAATTCTGGTGAAGGGTGTTTGAAAAAAGAAAAAGTGAATATCTGGTTTAGTGTAAAACTTAAGCTGTCTTAAATCACTTCCATTTTTATGTGTCTTTCCAAAAGCTGAAAGTCATGTAAAAATGAAAGAAAAAAATATAAATTTCACTTTGAAACTCCAGAAAACTTGGGCTGCATATCCAGAGCTGTTCTACACACCTTTCTAAAGGAAACTCAGCAATGAAACACCAAAAAAGTCTCAAAACTAAGGAAAAAAATCCCAACACACTTTGATGCATCATAGAAGGAGATCCTATACCAAATATTTGGGCTGTAGTCTTGAGAAAAGCAGTAATTTTTCCTGGGAATTACAGATAGAGCTCTAGATATTGCTACTAAATTTTAGAAAGATGTTGATAGGTTGTGTCCTGGCTTTCATTTTCTTAAAATGTCAGATACTTTTGACATTGCAGTTGGTTACAGGTTTCACTGCAATATAACAAGTAAGAAACATTTGAGGCTGTGAACAGTTTTCCATATTCAGACTCACAGATTTTTAGTGTAGGACCATTTTTTTAGTCCCACTTGGAGAACTCCTCTGAAGCTTCAGTAGAATGACAAAATTGATCCAAAACATACATAACAACACTGATAGATTTTTATTATTAGCCTATAACTGGTATTTTGACTCGAAAGCACATTTGCAATGATTATGCTTTGTAAAGAACCTTGGAGCATCCAGATACTTAAAAAAAATTTCTTTTAAAATATTTTATTTATAAACCCTTATCTGTTAAAAAGAAATAAACATGAATTCTGCTTATTAACAGGAAAAGTGCTGAGATTAATTGAGAGTTAATGTTATGAGTAATTCAGAAACTGACCTCAAAATCAATTTACTTGACTTTATATTACATCATACATCAGGAGTTTAATTTGCACTCCTTTCCCCTGGAATGAAAAGTGATGATCTCCTTAATTCCCTCTGATTTTGAAAATACCATGACTTTGTATGTGTATGCTGAACAAAGATTTCTTCTTGTACAAATATTGGAGATCAAACTAATAAGGTTTAGTTAGAAATTTTTTTGTAATATTAGAAAATTATGGATAAAATGCGGCAATAATTGATAGCACAGCACACAATGCATTGAGAACAGGCCAGCACCAGAAATTTGCTTTTGTTTCAGACTGTCATTAATTAATCTGCTGGGCAAATGAGTGGTCATTTATAAAGGAGAGAGATTAATAAATTCTGTGCCCTGTCTTTACAGAAGAAGCACAAAAATCCCTGAAGAGATTTCTTGTTAACACACAGTGCTCCACCTGTGTAAACAGGCAAATAGAGCCCGAGACATTCAATTACAAAAAAAACAAATAAGGAGATCCACACCCAGGGAATGAAAAATAAAAACTCATAATTAAACAGTGAGATCTTGCTTCAAAGTGAAATACAAACCCCAGCGTTGGGAATAGTTTGTTCACAGGAATTATAATCCCTAATATTGTTGATTTCCAGCCTGTTTAGAATTAAGGGACAGGTGCCAGGAGCAAGGATCACTGTCTGGACTTTGTCACGAGTCCCAGTGCTGGGTAAATGTGCCCAGCATGCTGAGAGCAGTGCAAACAGATTCGTGACTGCAAACTCTCTTTCCTAATATTCAAAATCCATATTGATAGAATCACTGGAGTAAGCAAATCGGGCCAGATTTTAGTTTTATCCAATTATTAGTTAATATGCCTTATTTTTCATTATCTCCTTCTATTGCTTCCTTTTTTTTTTTCTTTTTTTTTTTTTTTTTTTTTGTCCCCCCCTTTAAATCTCAGTTTTTGAAACTTGGCTTTCAAAGAGTGATGAGACCACACAGGATCCACTTGGATCCATGTTATTAATTAAGCAGGATTTCTGACTATAACCTGAGGCAATAACTATGTTTGGGTGTTTGTAATCATGGTTCTGAAGGAAAAACTGGCATTGAACCTGATAAGCAGATTATTGATAAGGAGAATGGGTGATGGAAGTAAAAGATTGGACCTATATGTAAACACATGCTTAATTTTATTTAACATTTTGTAAAAAAAAAAGGAGATTGGAAAGGGAAGCATCAGAACATCAACAAAAGAGCAAAGAAACCCACATTTCAAGCAGTGACTGCAAATTTTATACTTTCTGAAAAGTTATTTTCTACTTGCTTCAGTGTTTCTGTACTTTCACAACTGAGCTACTTTACTTATTTGTTTCCTTGATGTATTCTTCTCCAAAGAGAAGCTATTGCAAAATCAATAGAAAATTTTTGGCTGTGTGAAAGGTTTGCATAACTATAGAAATCTACAAAATATAGGGTAATGGAAAAACCAAATAGCAGGTTTCTAACAATAAAATTAGATTAATAGTTCCCATATCTGCAGTGCAGCATTTTACAATTCGATAACCATAATTTTATTACAAAAGTAAAGAACAGTAAGGGTATAAAGTTTCCAGGTAAGATTTAAATTAACATCTTTGCATCAAGTGGGAAATAGGATCACAGTGTGTCGAAACTTCTGACATCACTTTTGTTTTTTATGACTCCACTGTTTTTTTTATGCAGTTTCTCCTTACTTTTACCTCTTGTTCACTTGAAGGTAAAGACGTGTCTAAAACATTTTTCTTACAATGAACTTTGGTGCCTTTCAAAAAGGGGAGAAGGCAGATCCCATAATATGATATTTTATTTCTCATTAAATTATTTGCTCAAGCCCCCATAATAAACTCCCTGTGCATACCAGAAAGGGGATCATCCAAAAAACCACACTTCTCTAGCTACTTAAATCCAAACCTTTATTATCTCATAATTTCTCAATGAGGACAGTTTTGACTGTTTACTGGTTCTTTAAGGGAGGCAGTTTAGATTTTTAGCAATTTTATTTAACTATATGCTTCCTGTTTAAGGACAGTGTGGTGGAGCCTAGTTGACAGGCTGTGATGAACCTGAAAAGTTATGAAAAGTTATCCCACTCTCTGAACATTTTATCTCCCAGAAAGGATGAAAATTTCTAAGGAAATATGAGGGAAAAAGGATGTGCACAACCAGATGGTATTTTAGGACAGCATTTGAACATAGATGAGCAGCTTTGGGAAATAATGATTTTTTGTTTGTTTGTGAAAAATAGGAGCCTTTATGGACAATTTCTGAAATCCTTGGGAGGCAAGCTTTCAGCCTAGCTATCTCTCATGGAGCAAAATCTGTTTGTGCAATTTCAGAATGTGTGTACTTCTTATTTTATTGCACTCTTGTTTTACTCTTCCCTCGGAAAATGACAATGAGAGGAAAAACTTGTACAACAAGAACTTGCAAAATTCAACTCCTTTTTCCCCCCCACAAAAGGAGAAGGCAGAACACAGGGATTGCTAAATATTCCCACAGCCTAAAAAAAAAGACATTTCCAGTCAATTCAATATGAATTGTCAAATCAAGTAAATTCCTGATTCATTTGTAGGACAAAAATGCAGCCAGGACTGTAGTTAAATTCTTCCTCCAGATGTGTGCAGCTCCTTTTTAGAGCTGATTCTGTTGCACAGGAAATCAGTCATGGGTTCTGTGTGAACTTCCAGGAAGAAAAAAATTCTGGAATTATGAGTTGAATAAATAAAATCACAAAAATGTTCTTGGAGTAAAAAAATTAATATTTGAGGATAATCACTTAATTTAATGGTGTTTCTCATATTGTCTGGGTCCAGGAAGCTAAATAAGTTCATTGTTATTAAGGGCACACATTTTCCATAAACACCTGCATAATAACTGAAATACAATGTTGATGTACATTTACCCTTGAACCTTAATATTACACCCTCAAGTACAAATGTTTTTAAATCTCTTTATTAGAAGTTGTTCAAAATATGACTACTGAAGATATGGGCGAACGTGCTGTTATTCCTGCTCATTTTTCTGTACATTTAAACTCAGATGTTGCTGCAGCACTTTGGAGATTCCAAGCACGATAATTTAGAGAAGTCCTGTGCCTTGTTTCACAATGTCACTGTAAAATGGAAAGATTTGGCTGCAAATGAGGCTTTGTCAAAATCATATTGTCTAATATGCTGTTAAATTGATCTCTTTCTTGCTGTAATTTTAAAAGTAATGTAATCAATGATAATTATCTTTTATTAGATAAGATACACATATATCCACAAAAATGGTTACAATAACCTCCAGGCTGCTGTTCATTTTTAGAGATTAAACTGCAATTTCTGACCAACCTTGACTTGGATGAAACACTTCTTAGGCAACACCCATTATTCTAACCCCTGTGGTGTAATTATAGCTGAACAACTCTGCAGCCATATCTATAATAAAGAAACTTTTGTCCTTGTGTGGAAAAAAAGAACTGGGAAAATGGAAAACTGTCTTGATCCTTTAGGTCAGATTATTCTGTTAAATTCATCCAATAAAAGGTACTCTCTGAGGGGGAACTGAAGGAGAATGAGATCTTTTTTTGTAATGCTGGCATCCTTCAGGTTTAAGAGTCTTAGTTAAAACTGAAATTATGAGTTAATGTAACACCTAATGCACTCTAAAAACTCACATTTTTTTGCAACATCTTGAATATTTCTTCTGCTTTTTTCTTTTTTCCTTTCTGAATATATAAAAGGGTGATGTGGAGATGGCTCTGTGACCTCGGCATGACTGGGTAAAAGACTGGTTTTGGTGGTGCCACATGTTTGGGATAGGTTTGGGTCACAGAGCTTAAACACACTTGCACAGACCATACTTACATTATTCCTGCAATAATTAAATACTGCAACTTTTTAATAAGTCTCTGTATGATTAAGCAACAAACTAGGCACATGTAATCTGAAAATTAAAGCCCTTTATTCGCTAGCATGTTGGGCCAGTGTGCTTTATCTTCAGATTTCCCCCCTCAAATCCCAATGCATTGCAATTTCAGAGAGCTGAAAATTTGTATTTCTGTGGTTTTGAATCTATCCCTGAAGACATGGCTGGCTAGCAACCTTTCTATTTTACTTGCAGCTCAAATATTTTCCTGCCCTGTGCCCAGATGTGATGATAACGGCAGTGATGAATTGCATGGCAAGAGCTTTCATGGTTTTTAACAGTTGCTGGAGCTGTTCTGATTCTTCATCTCTATCTAAGCAGCACTTCTGGAGCTCAAAAGTGATGTTTATCAAAGGTACACAATAACACATGGAGTCATCATCCAGAAATGGAGCTGTGAATAAAAAAGGAAATTGTCTTTTCCAGTCTCCCTGATCTCAATCTGCCAAGACAAGCCTGGGATAAAGCATTTTATTTTACTGTGCTTCAATAAGACCTGTGTAAATAAAGAACATTTAATAGCATCCAAGCCATATTTAGAGCAAGTAGCAAAGCCCTAGAAAGATGATTTGCCTCCTAAATGGTTTCAATACTTTCTTATTATCCCAGAAACCTGCAGAAAACTGGCCCCATTTCCTTACCTGAGAATGCTGCTGAGTGTATAAAGATCTGCATCCATTCCTGGTCAAACAGGGTTCTTTAGTCTTTGAGGTTTGAGAAGTTCTGGTTGCAGATTAAGAAAAAAACAGCATTTTAATTGTGTGCACCTTAGCCAGGGGAATGCAATGCACCTCAATCCAGTTTTACGTCTTTTAAACTTGAGCTTTGTGTCATTTTGTGACTTCCATTGCCTGCGATAAGCACCTGAGGGTTTTTCAGCCACAAACACACGTGGGATCATCTCCAAATTAGCACTAATTGGGTTGTACTGCACCCAAAACCCCTTGCATGAAAACAAAGCTGAACAAAGTACCCCAGTGGAGTTTGTGATTATCAGCACATCATAGATGATAATATTGCATTTTGTGGTGGTGATCCCACACATGGGATTTGCCTGCAGTAATTGCAAAACTTTGTAGCACAGAAAAATATCTTTGTTTATATCCAAAGATTTCAGATTCTACTCAGAGAAGGCTTCTGATGACAATGAGGGCTTATCTCCCCCCCCCAAAAAAAAAAAAAGAAAGAAAACCCAAAACAAAACAAACCACAAAAACCACCAAAACCCCCTAAAACCCCCCAAAAATCTCCCCCCCCCCCCAAAAAAAACCCAACCAAAAAACCCAAACCAAAACAAACCCCCCCCAACCCCTCACCAAAAATTCCAAAAAGCCCAAACCAACTCCCCCCTCCCCAAAAAAAAAAAAAAAAAAAAGGAAAAAAAAAAAAAAAAGAAATATAAAAGCCCTATTATACCTCTGTGTGCACAGGAAATCAAGCAATGAAACAAAATGGGTATTTCACCTTGTTTTACCTGTGAATACACAGGTTTCTAGTGGAAATTGCTGCCTCCACTTATGCCATGGTCGTGATAATGAGAAGAAAGAGAGAAGAGTTTTTTCTTATTGTTCAAACCCTCTCAGAATGGTGTCTCAACTTGGTTAAAGAATTTTTAAATCAGAATAAGGATTAAAAATTCCAAAGAGCAAGAAGAGCCAGTTCATACTAATTTTACAGTTCTGTTTGTTTCTCATCCTGCTCTTAATTCACAGCGTCACACTAAAAAAGGAGATTGGTCCCTCAAAGTATGAAGGGAATAGAACAAAATTTACATCTGAGTGACTGACAGTGACAAATTGAAATTCAATGTTCTTTTTTTTTTTTTCTTTTCTCAAGATTATGAAAATGTGTCTGGGACTTAAAATGATTTCCTAAGTGAGGTAATGAGAAAATGCTTTTTAAACTTTTTCATTCTGCATACTCACTTCAAATTTTCAAGCATCTATGAGCTAGTGTCCTCAGTAACTACAGCTGGAAGAACTAAGATCTGACATTTCCTGTTTAATGCTCACTTGTGTCAATAAAATATTTGTATGTTACTATTGGTGATAAACAGCAACACTGACTGAATTAAAATATTTTATTCTGAAATATTAATAATTAATTTTAAGAATTAATTTTAATGTTTTTCTGAATTTTTTGTCAGTTATAGTTTAATGAGAAAATGCAACAATATCTGCTGCAATTTATATAAGAATTGCTTTGAAGGTATAGCTGATTAGAAAAAATTTGGAATCAGAAACTAATCAAGTTCTTTGGGGAGGCAACTTTGATACGTTTTTTCCTCACGAAAGTTGTTTTCTAATGCAACTGCTCAACATTTTATTCTAATGTGTATTTTCACCAATTTTGAAGTCTCTACAAGGTTTCCCTCGCCTGAAAGTTACTTTTAAATGGTTAAATTGTTAAAGCAATACCATACAATGCATGAGTTTCATGTTTCTTCATTGAGGTCCCAGAACAAAAGGTGTTGTAGTGAGTGGTGAAGGGGAAAAGCAATTTGAGGAATAGAGGTGTTGAGGAAGAGGGGACAGGGAGTTTTCCATCATCACAAAATAAAAAAACAATAACTCCCTACACCTTTAAAGCCTTGGGCTAAGGTTTTTATCTATGCATTTTATTAAAGACGCTTGTGAATTTCATGGTGCTGCTCCCCAGAATAATGGAGTAATAGAACACTTCTGTTATTAAACATTATTATTCCCAAGGACTTTGTGTAATAAATTCCAGTTTATTTGAAAATTCACTATGTATAAAATATTCCCCAAACCCTTTTAACAAGAATTCCATCTGCATGGGCTTTAAGGTTTGTCAACATTAAATTCCTCCATCAGACCATCAAAGCGCATGAAGCTTTTCTTCACACTGAACTTTCTTTTCACTAGAATAATTTAGGCTTTTGAACAAACTTTCTCTTCTGTTAAAGTTCAAAATGTGTAATCTCTAGAAAAATCTTACAACCTCAGGAAACAATTCAGGGAAGGAAATATTTAATTCCTACTTAAATTTTTCAGATTTTCAGATCAATAAATATCAAACTGGTCATATTTATATATTTATTCAAAGACAATCATTCATAGCATCAGAAAATTAGTCTTCAGAGTTCAGCAGCGGAAAATTTGTGCTGATTTGAACACAAGATCTAGGGATTTTTTCTTTGAGTCCAGGTGTCATATTCAGATCTCTTTCTCAGGGTTTGAACCTTTAGATTTATTAATGCAAGCGGGGAAAACACTTTGTACAAAACCAATAACTTTGGCAAGGAAAGACATTCAGAAAGCCAAGAATCCGGGCAATTTATTTTGGTTTCTTTGTGGTTTTATTTTGGGTTTTTTTGTTGTTGTTGTTTTTTTTGTTTGTTTGTTTTTCTTTCTTTTTTTTCTTTTTCCACTTCTCAATCACTTCAAGATAAGAAGAGACAATAAAATTGCCAGCAACAATTTAAAAAATTCAGCCAATCTGTTCATGATTCCCTGTGACACACATAAAGCATCTCCTAACTTCTACAAGACCATCATAAGCATATTTATAATTCTACTACGAGATGTTTCAGAAGAGAAGGGCTGTGTCAAAACCACAGATTTTTGCAAGGCTTTGCACCAAGTTCTAAACTGAAAATTCTGGAGATAAGGACTTAAATGTGTCATTTCATTGTAAAGTGTTTAAGTTTTCTAAGCCTAAATTCACATTTTCTAATATTAAATCACCAGTTATCAATAAAATATGCAGTCTGTCAATAAGATTTTATCACTTTTCAGTGTGCTACTTTTCTCAACACCTCCTGCGTGAGAGGCTTTTTGCTTCTATTTGTTCATTTCTGTTTGCTATTTACTTAGAGAAATGGGAAGAGTGCATGGAAAATTTAAGATCAGCATTGGGAAGGGAACAATCTTGTTATCATGTCCTCTCATATACCTTATGAAAGGATTAAAACATATCCTTTGCTTGGCTGGTTTTAAAATTGCTTTTTCCCAACCATTTTGTTCAAGTAATATCTTCACGAGTGATGTTGCTAACATCTTTAAATCTCAAATATGTTTCTTAATGTGTACACAGATGTTTCTAAATGTCCTTTCTCATATTTCAAGAAACCATCACAGCATTTTTGATATTATTTCCACTTCTTGTTCAAGCCATTTCCTGAAATTTTCCAGGCCTTCCATCTTGTCAGATGTACCTGGAGCTAAAATAATTTTTGAATGAGCCCAAACTAAGTTAATTCAATATTAAAGGCAGTGTTATTTATTTGGAATTGGCTCTTTAGATGCTAAAGATTTACCTCTTTATATATTTACCTCTCCCTGCTTCAAGCTGGTGCTGCACTGAGCAGTACCAGGCATGTAACTGAGGGGAACTGCAATGGTGAAACAAAAATTTTGTGTCATCTCTTTAAGCATTCCAGCCTGCTCTCTGCCTTTATGGCTCTGTTTCACATATGTGTAATGAAAAGGCTGTTATTCCTAGACATGAGCAGAACACCTCTTTAATGAATGGTTTTAATATGCTGCTTCTTTCCTTCAGGAGATCTGTTATTCTCTGAGTAACTCTCAGCCTGCTGAAGCAACTGGGTGCAGGCATCAGCATGTATGATGAAATAAAAGAGCAAATAAAGCCCTTGCTGCTTAAAAGCAGCCTCTCAAACTAACATTCCTCCTCTCCTGCTTGCTTGGAGTGTGCTGACTATAACTCCAAACAATTTCAGCACTGAGGATGCCTTTAAGCCTTAGTTCAGTGCTGAATATTTGGCTGAGTGCTGCAGGAGCCTGGTTCCAACTCGGTGTACAAAACAGATGCATCAACACAATTAATCTTAAAGTAATTGAAAGGGCAGAGCAGAGCCACAAACAGCAACAGAGCATCACTTTCCTAACTGCATAATAATGAAGCAATTCCATGCGTGTGCCGATTTTGGGTCCTGATGAGACTGGTAATTCATGATTTTCCATGGGCAGTGAGTGACTCTCTGCAAATGGAAGCCCACGCTGACAATGTCTACAGTTCAGGATTGTTTATGTTACATTAAGCAGCACAGTGCTTTTGTGCCTTATTAATTATGGGGCCTCTCACTGATCCTGTGATAGTTTTTTCCCCTTCACTTTGTGAAAACACAGCTTCTTTCTAAGGCGCCCATCATGCTGAAGCAGCTCATTAACTCCAGTCTTCCTCTCTGTTTGAAATGACAGGCTTTGCTAACTAACTTTAGATGTAAGGTAATAAAGTTTCATCTCTTTTCACAGTAATCCAAGACATTTCACCACACACTTCACTCACAGACAAAAAAGCTAAACAGACTCGAGCACATCAGGAATCCTCTGTACGTCGCATGCCCACAAAAATCTAATTTGAATGAGGGAAATTGCTCAGATCAAAACTCACAGAATCTCCTGTTCCACGGGGATAACAGAGCGCTTCTCCCCCATCTCTCCAATCTTCTCAATTTAGAAAGCCTGAAATATCATCTCCTAGATTTTTTTTTAATTATTTTTTTAACCTCATTGCACACTCATTTCATACAAGGCTGGACTTTTCTGAGTCATGCGAGGCAGACAGAAGGTCAAGATGCATTCCCATGACTTAAAGGATAGATGGGTCCCAAGGGTGCAGAGTAATGAGTAACAGATGATGAAGTGAGGAAAGAAATCTTCTATATATCAAAAAAAGGCTAAACAAACAAAAAAAAATCCCACCAAATAAAAAAAAAAACCCAAATTTTATATATATATTAAAAAAGCCCCAATAAAAACAAACTCCCCCCAAACCTCATAAACCAAAAGCCAACCAAAAAAAACCCAAAAAAACCCCAAAACCCAAGAAAACACCAACCATCCAACCAAACTCCCCCCCCCCAAAAAAAAAACCAAAAACAAAACAAACCCAACAAAGAAACCACAAAATCACACAGTTTGAATTAGCATCAGTCTTTTTTGTCTGTTTCCACTAAAATGAGTTTTCATTCAGAGCACGGTGCACCTTCAAATGAGCCACCTCACTCCTTCCATTCATACTGAGGTGTTTTGGACCTCAGGGTTCATTTTTGGCATTCAGTGTTAGGATCTGATTATTATTAGAGAGACAGAGGCCTCTGCCTGAATTCAAGTGCAAACGAGACCGTATGCTGAACTCAGTTGTACAGATTTTATTTAACAGCAAATGTGAGGTAGGGAGAGGGAATAGAAATAGAAAAGAGTGGCGAGGGAGATGGAGAGGAAAAGGGAGAGAGGCACCATGGTTGAAAGGTGCTCATTATCTCTGTGATCCAGTGGCAGAATAAAGTTAAAATCTGAGCTATCCAGACCACTGGACCCAGCCTTCTTTACTCCTCCTTAGATCTCATTGGGAAATAGCACCGCCTTTAACTTATTTCAATTTCCTCCCAGCTGGTTTAACAGAAGGCACATTGGGTCTGGGAGTGGGCTTTGATGGTTGTAGCTTCTTTATACCAGAGTGGGCAAAATCCTTCAGTGATCTTCATAGTACAATTATTATTTTTAAGTTTCTTACATTCAGTGAAGTCAACTTTGCTCCAGAAGCTCATCAGGTGCTGGGTGGAGATGCTGCTTTCAGCTTGTGTGACATGTTGGCCAAAACACAGCTCTGCCCTCCAGCCCATACCACAGAGGGGTCTTGTCCAAAGACCCTGTGGCACCCTGAAGTGTTTCTCCTGCTCCTTCATCTTCCATTTAATCTTCTGCTCTTCCCTTCTTACTCTGCCCCCATGGCTGCCCTGCTTTTCAGAAGTTCTTATGCCCCTTAGTGAAAGATAAATGGGTTATAACTGATCTTCCATTTTTCCTTTTTGTCACCCTAAACTTCCTCTTGGGCCCTGGCATTAGCTTTCCCCACATTAAGAAAAGCAAGATACAAAGATGCTGTGTGAGGACTGAACTATTCAATCTCTGCTGTGAGAACCAGAAGGTTTTAAGCAGGGGGTTTTGTCTTTGAAAGCAGCATTTCAAGCCTTGTGTTTCACACATAAAACTTCATGTGATGGTGACCCTGAGCCAGAGCAAACACAGTTTCAGCCAGCAAGTTGTGGGGACACCAGAAGAGGAGGAAATTAATCTCCTGTTTCTCAGGGAGAGCTCAGGATTCCTCAGGAGCACACACAACCCTGGCAGGCACCATCATCATCGAGGTGGTGAAACTGCACTGTCACAGATATATTTTATGAAAAATCCTTTTGCCAGGATCTTTTCTCCTGAGAAGCTGCGAAGCTTCAGCTTCTCCATTTTGCTGCTCTGGAATGTGATTTGGAGAATTGTTTACCCAGCATGTGAATTGTTTTCACTTGATGACCAATGACAGCCACCTGTCGAGGTTGTGAGCAGTCACAAGAATAATTATTCATTCCATTCCTTTCTATTCTTTTCAAGCCTTCTGATAAAATCCTTTCTTCTAGTCTTTTAGTATAGTTTTAATATATAATTTTATTTTAATATAATATAAATAATAAAAGCAAATCAGCCTTCTGGAACATGGAGTCAAGATTCTCACCTCTTCCCTCGTCCTGGGACCCCTGTGACCACCACCACAACTGCACCTCTGCCTGAGACTTCATCTTGGTCCTGTCAGCCTAGAGATTTCCAGAGGTGCTTATTTAAAGTCTTTAAAGCCTTTCTGTTCATCTCTGAGGATCATTCCTAAGCCTCCTGTGAGATTTTGAGCACTGGTTCAGCTTAAGTTTGGACTAAAGCTTGGAAGCAAACTACTGCCAGATTTGTGCACAGTAAGAGCTTCAGTTCAGACATCTGAGGCTGGATGGACCTGGGTTCCTTCAGCTGCAAATCACTCAAAAAAAGGATTTTCGTGTCCATCTCAACGTTTGGGAATGCCCTCAGACATGGGGTGAAATTTTTGGGGTGTGCTGGGCCGGGCCAGGAGTGGATGATCCCTTCTGACTCTGGGTTTTCCATGGTCTATAATTTCATTGCTGTGCTGAGAACAGTTTCATCAAGTGCTCTACACCTTTCCTAAAAGCCACAGCTCCAAAGAGAGCCCTCTCTGTTGGTTTCACAAACTGATTTTGGGGCTAGAAGGGAGCTATTCATACCCACACTTTTCACTGACCATCTTATAGAACATGGGCCCCACTGGCCCTGTAAAGAACCACAAAATTCTGGTATTTTACTACTTTCAGTGACCCATTTTTGTTCTGTTAGTGTAGGACCCTTTCTGTTCCTCTTGGGCATGGCCTGAAAAGTCAAATTTCAAGCATCAGAAGAGAAGGAAATTAAAGAGTTCACAGATTGTTGTGGCTCTGCATAAGGCTCTGTTTAGTTCCCAAATAACACTTTTTCAGGGAATAAATTTACAGCCAGATCTCATCCTCTGAGCTCTGCTGGTGTGGGAGAGCAAAGGCAGATTCTGAGGCAGTGAGAACCTTCTCTGGTGCCAAAGAGGGGTCTGTGATCAGGCTGCAGGTTCCTGATAACTCTAAAAAAACCCACTTGACCCCAGGATGAGGACAAATAGGTCTTATCCTGTCAGTGGAAAAGCAGAAGGTTGCACATAAAGCCATCAATGATTTGGGCAGTGAACACAGAGAGATTTCTTGTTATGCTGGAGGTGTACATGCAACCAAAAAAGAAAAAAAAAAAAAAAATAAAAAAGCTCTTCTGCAAAGAGAAAAAAGGAAAAAGAGGGACTGACTAAAGATCAATATTATCAGCATGTGCTTGATGTGTCAAATCTTTGCCCAACAATCAAAATGCATCATGTCAAACAACTCACAGGACATAGGCAGTAGGCATCTGTTTTCCCTCTGGAGGAGGAAGACAGGTCTTTTTCATTACTAAAGAACATTTCTCTCTGAAAAATCTTACACAGGCAAAATGAAGCTGCTTCATTAATTTTCCTGAGGTGCTAAACCTGGTTCAGAAAAGAACCCAGGCGTAGATGCAATTATTTTTGTAAATAACACATGGTGCAATTTATTCCTTTTCCTACAAAATTGGCACCATTACAAAGTGCTGTGAGCTTTCCAAATTATGTGACAACTTTTCTGGCGCTTGGAAACAAAGACCCTCTTTTCTCTGGAAATATAAAATTGTCTGTATTAAGGAGGAAAATTGGGAGGTTTTACACTGGATTAACACTCCCAGTGCCTTGGTTACAGGTGTGTATGCCAGGGTGATGAAATGTATGACATGCTATTTTCAAATTACTGCTTGTGATCCCATTTGGTTTGGAATAAGCTATGCCTATGTGAAATGACCTGTTATTTTCAATCTGTTCCATTTAACAAATTGGCACTCTATAGGAAGGGTGGTTTGATCATTCCTTACATGATCCTTAATTGCATAAATAGGAAATGTCCCTTTGTATATGTCTTTTGAAGGGTGTTTGTTTTATTATCTGCTCATTGCAAGAACATTGTCAAGGCATAATAATGCTGGTCCACATTATCTTTCTGGACTTTTATTGCTTATTCTTTCTGTTTGGATGTTTCCTTCTGCTATGAGGAAAGGAAGCCATAAAGAAATGAATGTTCTTAATAAAACCTGTGGTTTTTTTTTTTTCATTTTTTAATGTATATACAGCTGCCATAAACTGAATAAAAATTAAAGTGTCTTGAAAACAAAACAACTGTTCTTACAAATAACACAAAATAGTTATCACTTCCCCAAAATTTTGCGGTCTGTAATCCTGTGACTATGTGAGAACTCTTGAAGACTGAATTAATTCTGCTTTAATCTTGTAAAACTAAACTCAGAGTGGGTACTCTTTGAGCAGCAGTAAACACAGCCTTAGACACTGAGGGGAATTAAGTCTGTAAAAATAAAAGCAGCAAATGTTTTTTCTGAGGCATAAGGCTCTCTGAGAGAGAAGATGCTCTGCAGGGAAATAAATTATTTGGAAATTAGGCAGTAGATTGAATATAACATTTAATTAGCTGATTGGGCAGACAACTACAAGAGGAAGAAATAGCTCAGGAGTCAGGTTCTATGAAATAGAAAATGGCTCCAAATAATGAATTCAGAAATAATTTGGGCTGCTGACCGTGTAAAAAAGACTTAGCAAGGCGTATATCTCATAGTGGCATCTCCTAGTGATGATCTGCTGGAATCCAAGCAATTTTTGTGTCTGTCTTGTAAAACTGTTGCCCACACGTGCCAGGCATCTTCTTAACTCATATCAAGTAGGTCTCAGTCCCAGTTTTATGCCATGGTGGAGGTATTCATGTCCTTGTCTAAAATTAGGCAGGGAGAAGCCCAGTTTTCCACATGCCTTGCCACACTCTTTGACACATCCTTAGGATGATAGACCTGGAACACATTGATTGTGCCCAATTTTCAGCAGGGCAGAAAGGTGGGTGACTTAGTCACATCCAGAATTCACAAAATCATGGAAATCTCGGGTTGGGAGGGATCTTAAAAATCCTCTATTCCCACTCCCTTCCACTTCCCACACCTTCCACTGTCCCAGGCTGCTCCCAGCCCCAGTGTCCAGCCTGGCCTTGGGCACTGCCAGGGATGCAGGGGCAGCCCCAGCTGCTCTGGGCACCCTGTGCCAGGGCCTGCCCACCCCTCACAGCAAAAATTTTTTGTCCTATTATTTTTAATAATAGGAAAAAAAAATCTGTCACTTTGAAGTAAATTCTCCTTATTAATTCTGGAAATTTACAAGGAGCTTGAAGAGATATACCACTCCTTTTTTTCATTAAAAAAAAAAAAAAGAAGTATGGCACTTTCCTTTAAATGATTGTACAGAAGATTTGTTCCACAGACTAACATTGGATCTGTTTCTTTCTTTCCAGAAATAAAATGTCTGGCTTACTCATAATTTGGTAAATTACTTCTTTTCAGCTCAATCTGAAAGAATTGAATTCTCAAGCATGTCCTCTCCTCTTCCACAGGCACACCATGTTTACACCCAATTCTGCAGCAGCTAATTATGCAGCAGCTAATTATGCGGCATATTTGGAAATTGTGGTGCTATTGCATGGTCGTTGTGTTTAGATTTGAGCTTGTTAGGTTTCCAGGTGTTTGTGTTCCAAATGGTGGGCCAAATTTGTCAAAATATATTCAATTAATGTCCTTTTAATGGAAGTAAAAAGTAATTTTCACTATTAGTGTATCTTTACTAAGAAAGTACCATGCATTCTTACACATATGCTCTACGATCTATTTATATACCAGAGTTTATACCTCATGTGTAGAATGCAAAAATCTTGATGTCTGCTTGTCATCCTTTTCTTCTCAGGATGTTCCTATTTGTTATTTCTGCCCTCTTATCTCTTAGAGTCATTATTAGATCCTAAAAAGGCAAGCAGGTATGGCAAAAGGCCATTTATAAAACCTTAAATTAACCTCTAAATTAGTATTATCAAATAGATCTTTACTAATTTAGAATTTTGAAGTGTTAACAATTAAAAGTCAAGCTCTTAGGCTCGTTAGCCAGTCACAAAAGACTGAAACACAAAAGGTTACAAGAGAGAAAATAAAATGACAGAACAGAAAAAAAAAAGAGAGAACAAAGTAATGAGAACAGAATTTTACGTCATTAAGTCATATTTAAGACATTTAAGTCATATTTAGGCTCCTGGATTTACTGCTGTTGGTTAGCTCCCACTCCAGCTTCACCTGGAACCACAGAATAACTCAAATTTCCATGACAGCTGCAATGCTCATGAAACAGGACAGGGAAAAGTGTCTACTTAAATTTGTCTACTTAAAAATGATAAATCTCTACAGCCTTCTTCAAAGAGTTTCTTATATGTAAACTGTTGATATTTGTTCATTGGTCCCATGAGCCTGTTCCTTGGAAGAATAAAAAAAAAGGGGAGCTGAGTATGAACTTTTCATTGCTGCATTTCAATAGTTCAGTGAAAGGATGAGATAGCTCAGGATAACTAGAAAAAGACAGGGGAATCATGTGCACTAAACAAAGTGATTCAGACTAGAAGGTGGTGTTACACCATCTGTTTTTAACAATAATGGAAATTTCAATGTCTACTGTCTTGCTTGATTTTCATTAGTATGTGTGGCTTTTTATTTTCAGTGAGAAGTCTGAATTGATGTGATTTTTGACAAGGTATGTTGATATTCATGATGATGCAGAGCTGGGGGTGAGTCTGATCCACCTGGAGGCTGAGCTGGGGCTCAGAGGGACCTGGGCAGAGCTGAGTGGGGGCAAACCCAGTGAGGTTCTTCC
The DNA here is from genome assembly GCA_019023105.1 of Diglossa brunneiventris. NCBI lineage: Eukaryota > Metazoa > Chordata > Aves > Passeriformes > Thraupidae > Diglossa > Diglossa brunneiventris. The sequence goes on along the minus strand of CM032382.1, from coordinate 5,096,328 downwards.
CAGCAGGGCATGGGCAGGAACAACCCCCAGGGCCAGCACAGCCTTGGGGGGGACCTGGGGGTGCTGCTGGGGACAAGGTGACCCTGAGCTGGCAGAGGGTCCTGGAGCCAGGAGGGCCAGGGGTGTTGATGTTCAGGAACACACAACCACAGAATGATCATATGCAGGTGCTTTTATTGAAGAGCTCTGGGTGTCAGGGGTACAGACCCAAATCTGACCTGATGTGGTTTCAAGCTGAAAATATTTTATATTCTATCATTACATAACTTACATATTCATTATTAAATTTACATTGTTCCATTGATTTCATCCAAGCATGGATTTGTCGTGATCCCCCTCAAACCCTTAACATAGTTTCTCATGATTCTTTAAACAATAATTATATCTAATCACACCTAACAATTATGTCATTTATCACATCCTGACTGCACAGGCGCAGTTTCACATGATCTAGCAAACACAAGGCCCAACATTTCCCAGGGCCTACCTTTAACATTTTCCCAGGGCCTACTAAGCCTTTCTTTCTAACCCTGAATTTTCTATGATTTTAAAATCTTTTACTACCAGGGGGACCCTGGGGTGGCCCGAGGGTGGGAGCAGGTGAGGAGGAGATGCTGCCCCTGTGCCCTGCCCAGCTGAGGCTCCTGTGCAGGGCTGGCTCCAGCCCTGGGCTCCTCAGCACAGGAGACACCAGGAGCTGCTGCAGAGGCTCCAGGGCAGGCACACAGAGGATTTGGGCTCTGCAGCATCTCTGGGCTGGGCAGAGCCTGCGGGGGCCGGGCTGGGCAGGCTGCAGAAGGGAACGCTGACAGGGGTGTGGGAGACATTCCCGAGTTTCCTTCATTTGCCTCACGGTCGCCGCAAGGGCCCTGAAGGCCCCGTCAGGAGCCCTGGCCTGGCTGAGGTGGGCGTTTTCTGGCTGTTCTCCCAAGTGACTGTTCGAGGTGTGCTCGCTGGGCCTTCACAGAGCACTGCTTGGAACAGGTTCTGATCAATGCTGCCTTGTCCTTACACCCTGCACCTGCCCCACGAGTTCTGACAAGCGGTGCCTCGGCCTTGCTCGCTCACACCTGCCCCACAGAGCGAGGGGTCTCAGCACCATGGCCCAGGAACCTTCCCCACCTTTGGCCAGATGCCACTCCTTTGGATGGAGCCTGTATAAACTGGAACTTCTGAGATGACTCTGGTGAGCCCCCACGGACACGGCGAATCTGTGTGGCTGGACCATGAGGATTCCCTCTCGTTGGTAGCTATATTCCCCTTCCCTTCTTTCTTTCTACCCTTTATTTCTTTTCTGATCCCTCTATCACATTTGCTGTTGGCCCTCAATAAAGGTGCATTTGTTGTCATTGAACGGACAGTCCCCTGCTGTTTGTCTTTTGCACTTTTGGGATCTGGAAAGGAACCATCAGGACCCCGCTTGCCCTAGCGGATCGTGCCAAGGGGATCCCATCAATGCCCCCAAACATCTCCAGGGGCTGCCAGAGCATGGGCCGGGCTCTGCTCGGTGCTGCCAGTGCCAGCAGCAGCAGCAGCGGCCATCAAATAAAGGGCAGCGAGGTGCAGGGGCAGCAGGGGGAGAACTTGTGTCCATGGAGGGACAGCAGAGCCCTGGAACAGCTGCCCAGGGAGGGCCTGGAGTGTCCCTGTCTGGAGACATCCCAGCCCCAGCTGGACACCTTCCTGCGGGATGCACCACATCATCCCCAGACATCCCTTCCAACCCCAGATATTCTGTGGGTTCTGTGATTTAACTCAGCAGACAGAAGTCTTCTTGTACTTCCAGTCTCAGCTGCAATGGTCTGTCAACCCAAAAGGTGAAAGCAGCTATTCTGCTACAAAACATGCCTGTGTAAATCAAAGACATCCTGAAATTTCGTCGCAGTTTTCGCAGTTTAATAGCACAAATAGCACATAGAAAAATTTTCCCTCTAACTTCATATATTCTGTACCCCTGGTTCTTCTTCAAAATTAAAAGCATGGATGCATTTGAAAAATGTGTGGCCATTATTGAGTTTTCCTTTTCACCAGATGACAGATAAGTCTAAGACTTATAACAGCACAAGATTCTTCAGGCTTGCAGTTTTGACATCATCAATCTCATTTCCAATGTGTGTGATCATACCATAATCAAAATTCTGTTGCTTTTAAAAAAGCAATATCTATTCCATATTGCACATGACCTTGAGGTGTTTGACAGACTGAAGGATGCCATGGAGGCTCCATATTGTTATACTAAAGAAAAAGGGAAGTATTTAGCTATTTTGATGTATCATAATTTTTTTCCTTCCTGTTCAGATTCATTTTTTTTAATGAGAGAGACAGCTCCAAGGTTTTTAACTTAGATCTCTGAGCTTTATGCCCATTAATGCAAATTAATTTGATACTCCAAAATTCTATAGATGGAGCACATAGCAGGAAGTTACAAATTTTATTCGACTTTCTATCATATTAACTTTTTGCATGTAATTTCATTTTTTTCCCTATGTAATCTTTTATTCCATGATAATAGAATCTGCTGATTCCACACATTTGCTTTGGGATACAAAGCAAATATAAAAAAAATCTTCATAGTTCATCAGAATCAGATCATTTCCATTAGCTGAAACCATTTCCCCAGAAACAATATCTGGAAAAAACATTGTGGCCATCGATAGGAATCTCCTTTTTTTACACAGTGCAAATATGAAACTTCAAATTGCTCACTCTGCATATTGAACATGCCCTGCCAACCTGCTGGAGGCACCACTTTCCAAGATGTGAGGTTGGTTTTTTAACCCTGGCTGTGATTCAGGGCACTTTGGAGGATGAGAGGAAATACTGCTGCACTCTACAGGAAAAGAAATGTAGTTGTAAACACAACATTTTTTTTTTGTATAGGAAACATATTATTTACTTTTTCACCCTCTTTTTCAGGTCATTAACTTGAGGATGGTGGTAGCAATCTTCAATCTCATTAATGGGTTGTGCCCAGCAGCACCCCAAAATATTTTCTCTGGAGAAGCAATTGTCTGAACATGTTGAGGTAATGCTGAACATCAGATAGGAAGCCCCAAAGAGCACAAAATATTCTCTCAGTCTGAAAGGAAAAAATACTTCTTTATTCTAAATTCCTAATTTCTTCAGTGGTTTCTTTGCCTTGCTGCCTCTATTTAGTTTTTCACAGCTGTTTCAGATGTGTGGGAGGGAAGGGCTCTGCTATCATCCATATTTTTAGCTTGGTGTGCATATCTTCCCTATCCCAAATTGAAAAGACAAAAAAAGTTACTTAGCTTGTATTTGATGTAAAATAAGTTGTAGTGAGACTCTCAGCATCAGAATTTCATTGCAGGTTTGGAAGAAATAGCATGGCTGCTGGCACTGAACCTGTTGGTAAAAGCAAGAAAAAAATACCTCTGCCAGGGCAGCTGCAAAAAAATATATAGATTAATATTCTTGTTAAAGATAATATATTCTCGTTTAAATTTACCTTTCACTTTTGAGGTTTTAGGAAAAGATAATTAGATGTTTGGAAACAAATCAGTTTTCCCCAGAAGATTAAATCACACATAGAAGTGGGTTTTAGCCAATATTCCTCAGCATCCTTTTCAACACCTTTATATTTAGACTTAGGCAGTGCCGGGTTTGGATAGAGTCAAATAGCAATAAAATGTTGAAAAGAGAGGATTTGGTTAATGAGGCATTTGTGTTACTTCTTGTAGTGGAAGAGATCAATGTTTTGCAGAGAGACAAAAAGAGAATTGCTTCTCATTTTGGCTGGGTAAACTTTCCCCACCTTCTTGCTCGGCACTCAAAGGGATGGGATGCTCTGCTGTTGAAAGTGTCCCAGAGAGTCCTGCATGGTCCTGCACCACAGCACCAAAACCTCCACAACATTCTGAGTGAAAAGTTCAGTTTTGTGGGAATTCATCTACTTGGGTGAACTTTTCCTACCATCCAAAGGCATTTCCTGCAGCACCACAGCAGCCTTTGAATTTCCTCAGGGGACTTCAATAATCATTTTTTTCAGAGAGCTGAACCTATAGCAGCCTTTAGATGAAGGTTTTTTCATGATTCACGTCCTCAAAGAATTCCCCAGGCCATTTTCTCCCTGTCTAGATGGGAAACCAATGAGTTGGAAATTATGTGAGCGCACCTAATTTTCAAACATTTCAACCTTGTGCTTTTTATTGCTCCAGTAATAATTTGAAGGAATTCATCATCCTCTCTCAGATCAAGATTTCTGGGCACACTTCACAATCAAACTGCTCTAATCCTTCAAGCTAACCTTTCAAGTTATGTATTAAAGTTGATTACATTTTGTGTCGTGTCGAGAAAATTAATTCGGTCAAGATAAGAACCTCTTGAATGTTTTTTTTATTGCTTTCCTGGACCCAGAGCTGAAATGTTGCAAGGGGAGTGGGGGGAGGATCAAGGCTGGGTAATACACTTGTTAAAGTGTCTGCTTCTTGTCACACAAATCTTTCCTAATGGTCCTTCACTATTTCTTCCTGTTTACCAAGAAAGGCGGGCAATGCTAAAGCTGCATGATACTGTGGATGGCCAAGAGAGAAGTCTGAGGGGAATGCTTAAAATACTTAGGAATGAAAAATAATTTGTATTTCAGACTACCATTTTTTTTTCATTTTTACTATTATTATTCCCCTAAAAGCAAAATTTTGTGGTGTACCTCAACCAGCTGTCACTGTGTAACAAAATGTTGTTTTGCCATCTCTCATTTTCCAACTTTCCCCCATTATTGCCCCAAAATAAAATTGACCAAAAATAAAATGGGGTAGTAAACCCCAAACCCCATAAGTATCAGTAGGAAATGAATAAACTCCTTTTACTGAAAGAGGGAATGAAAGTGCACAAAGACAAGGAAAAAAAATTTTACACAGTAGGAAATAAAATAATTTGAGAGCACTGAGATTTGTCTTTCAAATGCTCTGCATGAACATTCAAGTTTTACAGCACAGAAGAAGTATGTGAGGTAATTAACATGCTACTCATTGAACATTTAACTAAGTTATAGTTACTGCATATTCTGAATTCTCATGCAAGCACAAGCATTAATGTGTTCATCACAGTTGCCAGCTTCATTTAATCCATTTGTTTCAATAATTAACAACAGCAGAGGTTGAGGTCTCAACAACACTTTAACCTGGCAGGAAAAACAGGTAAATATTGAATAGTTACAGGCACCTTCCAAAGAAATCATTAAGTGGGGATTATTTAAAGCACACACGCGGAGGATCTGGCATAGTTTGAAAGCAAATTTTCTGTGGCTTTCAAGTTCCTTGAAATCATAGAAAAATGATAAAATCATATAAGTTTCTCTATAGTATTAAATGTTAAAAACTGAGAAGGATCAGCTATTTTCCAGCAAGACTGAGGACCACAAAGATTCACCATAGCATAAACCCACTCAAATATTCTATGCATGGCCAAATATTAACACGTATATATACATTTATATAGAGATTACTCTCATCACCCATTAACTTATGGATTTACTGTACATTTGTCTCTCATTAATTTAGGAGTTCACCATAAACAACATTGGTTTTGGCTGATTTTGTGCATCTCTGTAGTTGCACATACAGTGGAAAAATGTCATATTTAGTCTCTTGTCTTCAGAGTAATTTTTATGTTTCAACAGTTTAATTTTGTTTAGAAGTTCCTCCATGGTTATGAGCACAAGGTCTCAGACTCACAGAACCATTTGGGTTGGAAAAGCCCCCTAAGATCCCCAGCACTTTTATCTGTTATCCCTTTTCTACACCATTGTTGTTTAAAAAAGTCAAGATCGGAACTGAAAGGAACTGAGAAGTTTGCCACAAAAGAAACTTTGGGAAATTTTGGGAAGTAGGTGAAGTATTAGCACACAATTATTCATAATTCTTGTTAACATATTCAGCTGGTTTAAACACCTGCCTATTTAAAACTTATGTGTGCCACATATTTTAACTCTAAAAGAAATAAAAACTAAAAAAAAATTAACATCTAAAGCACAAACTTTTCCAAAAATAAAAAAATCTATGTCTATTTAAAAGGCATGACCTTTTAAAGATAGTAACAATTGCACACACTGCTTAGTGTGAATTGGGTGTTAATCCACCAGCCACCCACGGTCAAAATTTCAAACATTGCTACTGAAATTTGTGCCACCTAGGTTATATCTCTAAGATGAGCTCTCCTGTAAATATCTCCTTGTCTAACAGAAAACATCAATGAGATTGCAAGAAAATTTCTTTCAGCTCTCATTCAATAAAAAAAAGGAAAAAGAAAAAAGAGAAAAAAGAGAAAAAGAAAAAAGAAAAAAGAGAAAAAAGAGAAAAAAAAGAAAAAAGAAAAAGAAAAAAGAAAAAAGAAAAAAGAAAAAAGAAAAAAGAAAAAGAAAAAAGAAAAAGAAAAAGAAAAAAAAGAAAAAAGAAAAAGAAAAAAGAAAAAGAAAAAAAAAAGGAAAAAAAAAGGAAAGGAAGAAGGAAAGGAAAGGACCCAATTTAAGTTAAAAATTAAATATAGGTGAGTAAAAACAAAACCAAAACAATCAAAAAAGCAGCCAATAAAACTCACTTATACTCCAAGTTCCCTTCATGCACCAGAGCTCCAAAATAATTTGAGTCAATTCATGTAGATGCATGCCATGTTTATACACCCCTTTAGTGGAATGATTGATTGCTATCCACAGGCCAATATCACACATCAAAAAATTTAAAAAAAAAAATAAATTTTCTTGATTTACTGTTGGTCTTTAGTATTTGAGGATCAGGATGGTCACACACCAGACAGTTCCTAAAAGGAAATGGTGTCACACTTAATGAGTCTGTGGTGGATACTCTGAAATGAGCACAAGAATGCAGCTAGTTCTTCCAAGTTCAGCTAAAATATATGAAATTCCAAAATATTAACATACAGACTGTCTCCTGAAATGCTGAACATTGGCATATTAGGTGATTGTTTTTTGTTGTGAAGTCTTATTTTTTAACAGCTCAAAAAAGTCTGCTGGAAGGAGGAATACAAACAGCAAAAGGAGAAACAGGTTTTAGGAGAAACCCTGGAAAATGAAGTATCTCTTTACCAAGTTCAAACATTAACCGGTATCAGGTTATTTCAGACTATATAATAAATAAATGACCAAAAATTCATTATACTGTAGCAGGGGCTTTTTGGTGTTTAATCTGGTGCAACAGCTTTCATCACAAACAGTGTGATTTCAGCTTTCAACATCTTTCATTTAGACAGGAGAACTTTCAGCCTCTGTAAATATATATTATAAAACTCATATATTTTCTTTTAAGGTCTGATGTTAATATGTGCTCAGCACCCAGGTATGGTTTCATGGCAGTGTAAAGACAGAAATAATATTTGATGGGAGTGGGTTTGCATTCCTTTGGGGTTTGTTCTTCAAGGCATTTTCATCATTTAAAGGAAATATCTGTGCTTCATGTGTCAACACAAGTCTTGCCTGGTAGAAATAAGAGGTCCTTATATTCCCAAATATCTCACACACATCTATTTAAGATCTCAGTAAATAAATTCTGCTGTGGAGAAGAGTTTTGTGGTGGTTTCTGGATTTTCTTTCTCCCCAATTTCATGCCAAAGAAAGCTACCAGTAAATGTTGCCTTTCTGCATAGTTTAACCTTTTACAGTTAAGGACTGCATTGAATCTCTTCCAAGTGCAAAATCTTTTTATATTTCATTGCAAAGTGAAAATTCAATTTAAGAGTTATCTTTAACCTTTGATGTTGAGTATTCTGGAGCCAGAGAAATTTAGAGCATTTATAAAAGCAAATTTGTTCCCATTATTATTTATGGAAGAACAAGTAATCTCATTACTCTATTGTATTGCTTTGTCCCAGGAACAAGGAGAAGGACAAACTTTAGACCTACATCTAACTTGAGACAAAATAATTCCAAACACTTTGTCACTGCTGATGATGGGTGGGTAATGACTTTATTATGTTTTCATAAATTATCTATATGTTTACAATTTGGAGCTTCAGCTCCTTTTAAATTCAACTTACACACATTGTCCTTGCTGAGACTAAAGAGGGGATCATAATGGAGTAATAGGGGTACAAATCTTTAGGTTTTCCCTTCATATCCAGAGGTATTCAAAGAACAGAACTCATGAGGAAATGTGGCTAAAACCTGGGGGATGGAGGAGATGGGAAAAGGTATTGAGCTTTGTAGGCAGTTAGGTAGAAAGGGTGATAAAATTGTTACTTTTGTCACATTTAGCCATGGAAATCAAGGGTTGAATCAATCTGAAATCTTGAATCTTTACAGAGAAAGCTTAGACCACAGCTTCAGGTGCTGCTGCCCTGTGATTGCCTGATGATTTCATGAAGCAAAATGTCCTGGGGGTACTTTGGACTTTGACTTTTTAAGGTGAAGAAAATATTCCACTCTAATTAAAGGCAATGGGACTGGAACTGCCTTTTACAGATGAACAATCAGAGGTTTACTGCTTTAATAGCCACAGCAGATTTTTTTCTTTTAAATTTAATGTAATGAATGAGCACTTAAGCTATTAAATTCTTTCCTGAACTGCTGCAAAAAACCAAATACTTAACAATTTAGGAAAAAGCCAGACCACTCAGGTAAATAACTTTAAAAAGAAAGATCTTAATATTAGGGTCCCATTTGGAGAGGAAACAGCCTTATATTAGTTATATTAATAAACTACAACTCAAGGACGTGCTTGCCTAAAGTGTAGTCACAAATATGAATAATTGGATTAAAACTACAGCTGGAAAAAAAGCCAAACTTCAAAGAATGAGTTTGTTACTTTACCGTTAAATCAGATGGAGAGCTCTTAGCTGAAAGGCAGATTTGGGAAAAAGGACAGAAAGATGTAATGCAACAATTTACTGGCCCAGATTGAAAGGGAGAGACAAAGAAAGAAACCCAAGTGGGAATTTTAATGCCATCAAAATACCAAAGTTATTAGGTATCATGCACTTGCAAGTTTTAAATAGTAACTTCCTTTTTATTAAAATAAGTTCCACTGAATGAAACACTAAATACAGTTTTAAAGTTGTGTGGAACAGTGGATTTTTAATGATTTTTTAAGGTTAGTGTAACTAACACTAAAGGCAGGAGTAAAAAAAAAATAAGAATTCTCATTGGAGAAATCTTACTTTCCATATCACTGCAGTAATGCAGCATACTCTCCTAAACTCTCTGGACACAGTTCACAAAATTACATTAGAAGAGCAGGTTAAATAGGCTAGGAGTTTCATTTAAATAATGCTTGGCATTCAGAAAGCTCCTCCAATTAGTTGATCACTTATGACTTCTTGCATTGTGAAATGGCTCCCTATCAAATTAGGAGTCTTAGCTGTCAAGTATTTAGCAAAGTGTAATTCAATTAAAAAGTAATGAATCCACATTATCATATTAAATGAAATATGATGCATTTTTGCCAAGGTTGCAAATTTTCATTCTTTAAAACTCACTAGTGTGTGACTAAGAATTATTATTTTTTTAATTTTAATCCAGGCAACATTTTAGTAATTTATGCCATCTAACAGGAAATGTTCTGCCCACTGCCTGATCAGCTTGACAAAGCCTGGCTGTCTACTTAAAATTTCATTTCTTAATGGCAAATTATGGTGTGGAGAGCCAGCACAAAAGCTTTTCATGGCTGCCACTCTCAGATACCACCAACAAAAGCAGCATTTCTGGTGGGAAGGAGCTTGCTTTCCATTCTGCTGCCAAAATGGCACATCACAGCTCAGGTGCCAGGGCATCAATAAGCCCTGTTTGGAAGCTGGGTGGCTTCATGTGGGAATGGGACCAGCTCTTGCACATTTCCAGGCTCTATTCCTGCCTTTCTCTCCCTAATTTTGCACTACCTCTAGTTCAGGATGTCCAAATAATTTGCCTGCATTGGGTAGATGTTTGTGACTCTTACACCCATTGACTATCTAAAAAAAAACCTCTATTATTCCAAATTGTCCTTGAAGCACGCTAGTTCTCAACAGAATAACAGAACCTATCTCTGCAGATATTTTCATTAGAAATTCAAATTACCTGCTTTTTTTTTTCTATAGGTCTTTCCTCCACCATGGAAAAACAGTTGTTGATGATCCTCTGTATTAAAAGCAGCCTGTCACATGACCGTGTAAAATACACAAATAATTGCAGCAACAGAATGTTCCGGGTGCCGCAGGCGCTAAATTAACTTTTCTTTTCTTTGTCTCAGAAGGTTTTATCAGAAACAATATTTAGAAGATTGAAATAATTTCTTTTTCAGCCTTGTTGCACACAACCTTTTAAAGTACAGGCAGCACAGATATAGGTCTATGTATGAATTGCAAATGACCTTTTAAGACTTTAAGCTGCAGCTTATCAGCAGGGCACCTGCTGAAACATCTCTGCAAACTTCATTACTTTTGAGCATGTTTCATCAACTTTTCTTTAACTGTTTGGTTTTCTTTTTTTTTTTTTCTCTAAAATAAAAGACCTAAAAATCTCTGCATTTTAGAATGTTTCTTCTGTTCTAGGAGAAAGCTCATTAGAAAAAAAAAACAAACAGCGGTTTTATTGATCCGTTTTTCAAATTAATTTTTCTTCTTTTTTTTTAATTCAAAAATAAACACTGTTAAAACAAATGGTGCAAGACACAAAGTTTAGAGGGACAATTGTGTAGTGAGAAATCCAAATTTACTGGAACCAGCAAAGGCATACAACATAATCCTGAAGAGTTAATTCTGTTTTTTTACAAGCCCTGCCCATACAGAGCTGACCCTCCGTATTCCTCTTGGTGGCTTTGGCTGGTGTCAGAACTGACCACTTAAATATTTCTTTGAAAACCCATCCATTTTTCTTCTTAAAAAATGTGCCTTAAAGATGGTCAGTAGAACCATGTAAATAAAGAAATAAATTCTCTCCCTGTGACATGGCAAAAAGTCAGGAAAAATTTGGGGGCAGGAAGTGAAAACCTTGAGAATTTTCAGCTGCTGGGGTGGGGTGGCCTTTGTGTCTCTCACTCAGAAGTTAAAATTGCACTAAATACACAGCCTAACTCTATCTGTCAACTATATTTTAGTTACTTATATTTTTTTTCCTGCTCTGTGTTTTTAAGTAAGTAGCTCCCAACCAAAGATATCCCTTTTCTGTGTCAAAATTTGTGGTGGGCTCCATAAAAATGTCCTTTTTCCACTTGGGAAAGGACTGGCTCTGGGTGACAAGTTTCAAGTTGCTTTCATCCCTGTGAAAATGAGAGGCTCTTCAGAGTCAGCACATTTTTGGCAATAATAATAATAATAATTACAATAACAACAACAACAACAACAACAACAATAATAATAATAATAATAATAATAATAATAATAATAATAATAATAATAATAATAATAATAATAATAATAATAATGTTTAAAAACCCATTCATTTTTAATAAAGAAACATCCCAGAGTAGCTCTGCCACTTCCTTTAGACTTTCCCTGGAATGGCAAGTTTTCATAAGTGCACTTAAATCTTCCTTTCAAAGTATTCCTGAAAATATTTTGGGGATAAAGAAGAGAAAGCACCTGGTTGCAGAGAAACTCTGTAATTTTAACCAGTAAATTAAAGGTCAGAGGCTCTCACCCTCTTTTTGTGCAAGGCTTAATGTATAAATCTATAAATCTATAGTTGAAGTTTCAATACAGAAGAAACATCCTAAAATGCAGAGATTTTTAGGTCTGTCATTTTAAAGAAAAAAACAAATAAAGAAAAGTGGGTGAAACACGCTCAAAGGGAATAAAATTTGCAGAGACTCTGCAGGTGCAGAAAATATGGTAAGGGAAAAAAACATAAAAATTAGAAAATAAAAAAGAAGAGGGAAAAATCAACTTGTTTCTTTTTCAGTTCTTCAGTTTCTGAAAAATCATTTTTATCAGCAATAGCAAGAAGCAATCAAGGATCTTGAAAACACAGTGTGGATAATCTGCATGTAATCTGCATACTGATGAGATTATTTTGGTTGAGAGCGATCCCACAGTGTGGGAGAAAGTGTATTTTATCCCTCCAAATGTTGAGCAGCAACTACTCATGACTTAATGAACTTACTCCCCTGCTTACTCTGCTTAGTAAGTGATGTGACAGTCATGCCACAGCTCTTCATCTTAGACTGCACAAAGCACCATCTTTCTGCTGCCAAGAAGATAAAAAACCAAAATGTGTGTGGAATAAAAAGCAAATCACCTGTTCAATGAGGACCCAAACAATTTAGTAGGGGAGACAAAAGAAAAATTGAGTTCAAATTTCTATATATGCAATCTATTCCATGATGCCCCTTTTCAGCCAAATATAAAAGATTTAGAATTCAAATCACCACCAGTGCAAATAAAGCTGTGACCTGTAATCATCTTATGGGAGGCAGGAAGAATGCTAAGATGGTAATATGCTCAGTTTTTGCCAATAAAGTATCATATTCTAGTTAAATTGTCTACCCTAGGAGCCCGAATATCAAGTAGCTCACTAAAACATGAATTTACCTACAGTTTTTTGTATTTCCAAAAGACAAAATTAATGCCTTTATGATAATTCCATATTTAAGTGGAGTGAATTAATCAACAACTCTGAAGGAAATATCTGAAGGAAATTACATAACCTGGTTCAAGATGACAGAAAGCCAGACAGGGAATTTCTGGTTCTTTTGGTTTCAGAAACAGCACCAGGAGTTACTGCATGGGCTATAAACACAGGAGGTAATGATTGCAATAAATATGACCACATGCTGAATAATTAATGTTAGTAGATTTTACAAGGACTCCCCCCTGCTTTTTCCTGATACACAGTCAGAGGTATTCTCCTTCAGCTGTGTGGAAAAAAGCAATGCAAAAGAGTAAAAGCAATGTAAAAGAATAAAAGAAAAATGAAAACTAAACCCACAACTCGCTCTTTTAAGCATTTTTGTGCACTTTTATTAAAACTGTAAAGAAAAAAATATAATTTATTTTTCTTCCTTTACTTTTCTAGTTTATTGTTCTTAAAGAATTCTTAATTTCTTTATACCATTTAATAGAATTTTTTTAGCTACTATCATGAAATTTACAGAACAATAATTTCATTTGCCTTATATTCTGAATCAATATTTCCATGTTAAATTCTTTGCTCTCCCTTGAACTTCTTAGTCAGACTCTTATATCTTGTACCTCTTGGTGTGTTTCCCCTGTTTACTAATTCCCTGTCTTTAGGACTCTTTCTTTCTTGGCATATGGCATTCATTTTTTACATAAGTATAAAATTTGGGTTGTCTGGAGTAAGATTTACTTTATTCCAGAACTGAAAAACAGGAGCTATGAAGAGGGAGAGAACGGCACTCATTCTAAGACCATAGAAACTACAGAAAAATAATTTTTTTGGGAGGGTCATTCTCATGTTTTAGTTGGTCAAATAAATTTGGAGAGAATTTTGTCTTGGGAATAGAGCAACAGCCATCAGGTATTGCAGACAACCATATTTTCCTATTCTAGTTGAAAAAAAAAGGGGTAAATTTTTCCAAAGAAAAACTAATAGGATTAAAAAATTAAAATAAGACGAGAACAGAAGGGAAGAAGAAGTGCAATGGGCAGGTTTTGAGAAAGTGAGGGACACAATTCCAAGTTGGTCCATGGCGTGGAAGTGATCCTTTATGAGCAACTAACAGCAAACACTTTATTTCTTCATGGTAGTCTGGTTTATATAAACACATTTTATGTAAGATTCATTATACCAAGGACTTGAAAATGAAATTTTAATTGAAATCTGGTAACATCATTAGAAATGTTGAGGGAAAAAACCAAAACCGAAAATGTTGTATACTCATACATACAAAAAATAAAACTACTCCTAATCTTCAAAGCGTGCATGAGTGTACATTACAAAAATTGTGTCCTCAAAATATGGACCTTTCTCTTTTGAGGATAAATTTGTTTTTAATGATTGTTCTTCTATTTCAGCACAGCAATTTGTTGTGACATTTTTAATGAATTGTAAACTGAAAATGTCTCAGATAAGGGAAAGCAGAGAACAAGAATTAGAACCTGGATGTCAGAAAAGCTTAATTTTCATTACACTAATGGATCATATGTGCATTATTGAGAAAAATGGGGGATCTCTCTTGGGTTATATATCACTCATTTTATTGAAAGCCTGTGAATTTTGAATATTTTAGGCAGGACTCTTTTGAAAACAAGCTACACCTCCTAAAGCTTTAGAAATCAGATGAAAAGGTATACATTTTCCCACATTTTCTTTGTTTAAAAAAATCCTAATAGGATAATAGCACATCTCAATTTTGCACACCAGTTCTGTTCAAGTTCCATAAAACATTTTACAAATTCTGAAAAGCCTCAAAACAGACTCGTTGGAAGGATTTTTCAGGAACTGTAGAGCAGACAGCTTGCATAAAATCGCCCCTAAATTTGCACCTGAAGAATTAAAACAAAAATCATAACAGAATTAAAAATACTCTAGTACACTTGCACATACTAACAGCAAAATTAATATAAAAATTAAAATCAGTGATCACATGACTTGTTTGTCATTCATCAGGTTTTGGTTCATCCTGGTGTTTCTGTTTGCCTCTATGGAGGTGCACCTATGTGGCTTTGCCATTTCGACCATTTTAGGGCAGTTTGTGCCTTTTTTCCTCTTCCAAGCCTTTGTCCCCTCTAGGTCCAAAGACTACCTTATCTCCCTGCTAAAATATCAAAAATTAATGGTCTTGAAGGTAAGTTTTCATTTGAAATAAAAACAACAACAAAAAAAAAAAGGGACCTTTTGGTTTTGTCAGTTTTCAGTGATGCTGTCTCCCTGAAATGGAAGACTGAAAAAGTGATGACAACTGGTGTGATTGTGTTTGATCTTCCGTCCTGTAGTTCTTGTGCAAATTACTGGAATATACTTTTATTGTGTCTCTTATATTTCTCTTTAAAATAAACCAGCCATGTGCTCTCAATCTTTCTTCAGGGGAGAGTTTTCTGTATTAAGTCATTCTAATCACCTTGCCCTGGAAGGCTTATGATCTTCTGCTGTGTATTTTCAGGAAAATACAAAATGTTATCCCAGATGCTGGAAAGTCACTGATTTATAATGTGTCATTATGTTTTCTGCTGTTTTTCCCACCCTGTTCCTTACACATCATTACATGTTGCTAATTTCCTTTTACTCTTGCTGTGTAAAAGAGAAAGGTGCCAGCCCAGGAACATTGGATAGCTCCCCTCACAACACCTATGATCACCTTTTTATTTCTTTTTTGCATTCCTTCGGGGAACATTTCACTTTTTCATGGTGATTGTGGCGCTTTTGTCCCTTCCTGGCACCAGAAAAACACAGGATAAAGAATATAACTTTATATAATTTGCTTAAACTAGTGCCTCTTTACATACTTATTTTTAATTAGTTATATACAAACAAAGCAACACCTTCAGGTTTTGTTTATATTTTTTTTCTTCTGGATTCTTATTTTTATGGATGTGCTTTACATTTGGTTTTGTGTCCCATTGTGCTTGGGGGGGCTTATATTTACAAACTGTACTTTGTCCTAAAACTTGCATTTTCAAAATAATGTATCCTAGAAGTTTATTTTCCATCTGTATACCCAGCATAAACCATTTTACAGAGGAGCCAAAAAGGAAAAGCTGCAGAGCTTTCTCACCCCTTGTCAATGAGGTTTCAATATTAACTCCTGACTAACGACCTGCACTTCAAAAATAAAAGATAATTGATCTTTTGCCCACATCCAATAGCAGAGGAGTCCATCTGGGCCATGCATTGACATCAAGACATTGGAATGATTGGTCTGTTATGAAACAACCAGATTAGATTGTCCCTTCCATTTCAGTAGAGAACAAGGCAGAGGCAATTTCTTCACACTCTAAAATGAGGTCTGCAAATAGAGTGAGTTGTCTGCAATTCACTTAAGAAATATTACCCCCATTAAGGATAATGACAAAACTTTGGTGTCATGATTTTGCAAGAAACTTCTTTTATGAAAGCTGCACCAACATAAATTTAGAAACGGGGGAGAAGAAACCAACTCAACAAAAAAAAAAAATCCAGGTGCTTGTTTCTAGAGTGGCACACTTCCAAATAGTACCTTATTTTATGCAGAAACAGCTGTGCAACCCTCAGATTTCATTTTCTTTTCCTCTCCTCTTTTCCTAAGCCTCTCTTTTGAGTGTCTCCTCCTGGAGCTGGGAACCTTAACATGTCTCTTCCTTGCCACCCTGCTGTGAAAATCTGGTTGCTCCATATTGGTTTGACAGTGGAACTAAATTAAATTAAAGAACAACCCAACCACGGTGGCGCCTGCGGCACCTCAGGATATCCAAAATAAAAGAAATTTGCCTCTTCCTCCTTGGCTGTAGAGGCACCTGACACTGCTGTCACTGCCACCATCCTGTTTTACAGTGAAGAGGTGCCAAAACCACCGAGGATTTTGGCAAACCAAGGGGATGTTTTGGGTATCTGCACCCTGCTCATCGCAGCGACAGCTGCTCAGGCAGATTTCTGAGTCTTCTGCTCCGTGTATTTCTGTCCCTGGCAATCCCTTCAAGAGGAGGAAATGCCAGCTGTTACTCCTGGACACCAGAGCAGCAGCATCAGCCTTCTCTTCTCATCACCTCTAAATAAATGACTGAGTCAAGGCAACTGAATCTGGGCTTAGGAATGAGTTCCAGGTCGAAATCAGACTGATGAAATGGCATTAATTCGACAGAGCTCCAGCTGAAAGCAGCAGTAAAACAAAAAAGGATGAAAATGGAAACCAAAAAGGATAAAAATGAAAACAAAAAAGGATGAAAACAGTTGTAATTGTGGATTTGGCTTTTTGTATTTCCTCTCAAAATACTTTTAGCAGATAGCCAATATGGGAATTTTTATCCTTCTGACTGAGTATGCTTTATATATTTTTATATACTCTATATACTTTACACATTCATATAAATCCGTGGTGCAGTGATACCCCATATCTGTAGAAGAGATAAAAACATATATTTATGCAGGGTCATCCAGAATGTTCATTGCACATTCTAAATGTTGCAGTTTCAAAAAATCTGAAAAGATCTGTGTCCTCTCTGTTTTATGCATCAGCAGAATGTGCTTTCTCACCATTAATTTTCAGCTCTCAGGTTTCACTTTTGGGCTGCACCTCTGCACATCATCACATTAAATGTACAATTTGAATCAAATGTAAAAGACATCTTACAAAGCCAGCCATATCCATAAAAAGAGGCAAAAAAAGTTAAATTCTCATAGATAGCTGATAGAGAAAATTAAATGGACATAGCCAAACTGTCCTTCACAAAAGCCACTTTCCAGTCAAAAGCAATACTTGTTCCAGTTTCTGTAGAGATATAGAAGATATTAATCCTGCTGAGAGGTTAAACAGATTGAGGGGACAGCAGGCAAAATTAGTAAGAGTGCATTTTGTTATATTAAGCTAGCTGCTAACAGCAATTTCTATTAAGCTAGCTGCTAACAGCAATTTTTAAGAAAACAGGAATCAGCAGAAACCCACCTATGCTGCACTGCTAAACAGTGTGTCCTCCAAAGACTCCAAGGGACAGTTTCTTAATTTTAGGCCTACCTGCTATTCTTGTGACTAAAAAAAAGAATTAAATAAAAAAAAAAATTAAATCTCATTTTCTTCTTCAGCTTGTAGTTCTGTGGTTCTTCTGGGATTAGAAACTGGCCCTGAAAATAATGTGTCAGAAGGCTGAGCCACCATAACCCCTTCATGCATGAATAAACATTTCTCCACTTTATTCATCTCCTTTCTGCACAGCACTGTGGTGTTCAGATCTTGGTGGTATCTCCTGGAACAAACCCCTCTTCAGGTTGCATTGTTAATGTATTGAATGTTCAAAAGCCACTGTTTGCTAAATCTGATTTTCTTTTCCCCCTGTGTTACGTGTCCTCCAGGAAAAGCTAATTCACTAAGAATTTTTGGGTTGCAGCAGGTGATTTTGGATACTTTTGCTGCTGACAATAGGAAAGGGAGGGTGGTTACCACAACACACTGAATGCACACACTCACAGCATTTCTGCAGTGCTGTCTGTCTGTGTGAGCACCCTGCTGTGTCCCTGGGTGTCTGATAATTCAGCTCTGCTTCCCTCAAAGGGCTGAGACATTGCTAAATGTCTTTACCTGCTATCTGCCACACATTCCCAAACTGTGGGATTAAGCAAGCTACAAAAATGAGCCATTTTTTCTCGTTATTGGAAGCTAAGAATGGCTTTATATCATTTCCAGATGCAGGAAGACATGAAACTACCAAAATTTGAGTTTAATCTGAAGAAATAAATCCTGGCTTAAACTGTGTACCACTCTGCTTTAGCAAATGCACAATGCTACAGTCGGGAGAAAACAGACCGACAAAAAAAGTAATTTTAGCAAAAGACATGATACATTTTCATCCATTTAAAGTGGCTTCCCCTGGTGTTGCTTGGAAATACATATTCCTGTGGTTCAATTTCATTTCTTTGTAAGACTTTATTTTAAAGCAGAAATATCTATCAAAGCTTGGGACATAAATATAGGTCATAAATTCATGATCCAGCTCCCAGTTTGTCTGCTGTGAATCCTACCACAAAAATGGCCTTTTCTCTCAAGGAGGTGAGCTCCTCCTTGCATAGGTATAATAAAAAAACTTTAAATTTCAGGGTTTCATCATGCCTATCTATCTCTTGATGTACAAGCTGGCAGAAATTTGGAGTTAAACCATGAAAAACACAGGAGGGTAACACGCTCTGTCAGTGCAGCCAGGAGCAGGAGGCTGAATTTGGGAGAGAGGCAGCAGCAAATCTTGCAGATAATGTCCTTTCCCAGCTGAGCAGATGATTTAGTTGGCATTCAACACACCCAGGCACCTGGCAGGGAAAGGATGAGGAAGGATAAGCAGCAGTGGCACTGGTGGAATCGAGTGGTTTATACAGAGTAAAGCACAGAGCTGAGGAGAAGGAAGGTCTGGTGGGAACCTGGAGGCTGCTGAGAAGTTTTATTCTTGATTTCCCTGCAAACCACTGCAGCTCTTCCAAAGGATGTGGCAAGTGCTTTGACACATCTAAGGTGTCAAAAAAAAAAAAGAAAAAATTTTTATGTGTCATTCCATTGTTTTTTTGCGGGGCTGTCAGTGAATTCACTCAGACTGGGTAAGAATTGGGACTGAATTCATACAAACTTGGGCATGTCCTCACCTTGGCTGTTGGGTCTTGTCTTAGGAAGAAATAGAGATTTAGGTCTAAAGGGGACAAATCTGGCTCACCACAACTAGAGGGTAACCACAAAGGCTAAAAGCCTCTGCTGCCAGGATGTATTTTGTATTATCTATTTCATGTCATTTATTTTATATTATCTGTTTGGAGCTGTCTGTGGTACCTCAGGAAGCAGAGCTGATTCCTAAAAGTAAACTGAAGGCTTTGTAGGATGACTTTAATACTCCGCAAAGACTTTACAAAATACCCAATTTGTACCAGAGCATGGGGAAGAAGAACTGGTTTTATTTATCAATAACTCTAACACTTTCAGGCTACTTAATTAAAGCCTCATCTGAGCTTGATTTAATTTCTCTGCATCAGGAGTCCCAGTTTGCCTCCATTAGAGGGGCAGGAATTTGCACAGGCTCCTGCAGTTGCTGTAATGACGCAAATTTTGACACATTGACAATGAAGTTAGGTTTAAATTAAAGGTAAGCTGGGAGCCAGAAAAAGGCAGCCTAAACAAAAGTGCTTGCCCCAGAAAAACGAAGGGAGAAATTCTGAGAATGGAAAAAAAAAATAAATAAAAAGGAATGCGATTATGTATATGTAAATTGAAATATCTATCTTACATTTACCAGACCTATGTCATTGTTTTCAAACCTTTGTAATCACACAGCATTTTCACAACTTTAAAATATGTTGGGTAATCTGTAAGTACTGAACTGTAATTCTGGAAACAACAAACCAAAACACCTTGTTTTGTTGGCTTCATCTGCTGAAATAACCTTTCAGATCATGAAACATCTCTGAAGTTTCTGTAGTTGGTGGTGTTGCTGAAATGCTAGGCATAGGATAATTTAGTGTTCTGGAACTACAGCTCTTTAAAATGTTTGAGTCATAAACTGAATTTATTCAGTATGTATGAAAAAAAAATAGGAAATATTTGAATAGAAAGTCCTCCCTCTACTTTTTCTCAAAAAATTGTGATCCCCAAAAACACAACAAGAGCAGCTATTTGACAACATTTAGCTGATGAAACATTAAAAAATCATTCCTTTACTTTTAGTCATCTTGAATGTGGACACTAGTCCTGAAAGCATTTTGATTTTTTCCTTTGTTTTTGTTTCTCTTTTTTTTTTTATTTCATAATCAGCTGTAAACACATTTAAGATGACTTCAAAAACTAAAACTGTGAGGTTTATAGAAGTCTTAGCTGGTGAGCTCTCACTTCTTGACAAAGAAAATAAAAAGTTGGCAAGGAACAATTAAGCTTAAGGGGAGGAGGCTTAATTAGTTGGTGCAATACCTGTGATGTTATAAAGAAAAGAAGAAACCAAAAAAGTGAAGCTTTTTTTCTTTTGGCACACAAAAATTCAGTATTTTTCCATTTGGCACACTGCAGTATTTCACTTATTTCTCCTCAGTCTCTCCTGAGGCTCCAGACCCTTCCCCAGCTCTGTTCCCTTCTCTGGACACGGTCCACAAATATCAGTTACTATTCAGAAGCACAGAAAAGAAACTATTTCTTTTTATGCATATAAATGTATCAAAATATATTTCCTCATGACTAAATATTGTTTAGTTTTTGATGTGTTATTCCATGAGCCTCAGAAGCGAAAAAACATTAACCTACAGTGGATGAAATTTGGTGAAATTTTACTGTGAATTTTGCTTCTGCCTTTACATAACAAAAACAATGACTACCCAATAGTAAATTAATGGATATTTCAGAAACAAATTGTTACTTAACAAATATCAGAGGGCAAAAACCCAAACCAAACACACAAACAGAAACAAAATCCCTCAGGCAAACAAGCAAGCAAAACCCAAAAATACCCTACAAACAAAACCAAAACCAAACATGCCTCCTGAAAAAAAATCAAAACAACAAAATCCCAAACGTGACTGAATTTGAGTGCCTCATTTTGTTAACAAAAGCACAGATAATTTTCCATTGTCTGCCTATGTTGCTACAGATTTCTGCTCACCCCAGTCTTAGACTTTCAGAGGCATCTGTGACAAATTTATAGTCTGAATATTATTATTTATGTTCTATATTTAAATTTGTAATTTGAAATCATAAATATATCATTATATATAGCATATTTGTGTAATATATTGTGTTTATACATAATGCGCAATATTATATACAATTTAAATATATATAAATATATTTTTGGGGGGTTTAGTTCCGTGCAAAGTGGAAATAAAAGTTGGCAAGGAAGTGTATATAATTTAAATAGATATATTTTAAATGAAAATATAAATATTAAATATATCCTGTCACATATAATTACATCTATTTATATATTTGAATTTAAATAAATATATATTTTTGTATAAAATTTGTACGTATATGTCTATATATATACATACATATATATACATATATTATACATATATATACATATTATATATATATATATATATATATATATATATATATATATATATATATATATATATATATTAAAAAAAACCCATATAATTTATAATATAACCTAAATGGCTATAAATTGATAGTAATGGCATTTTGGCATTCCTAGCTTTGCACGGAGGATAATATTCAAGGGGTGCTGGAAAGAGGGAGACACTTTTCCTCCTAAGCCCTCACAGTTAAACACACATCTGAGCTTTGACACGTTGGCTGACAGGATGTCGCTTGCTGATTGGCTTTTTTTCAGCTAATTCACTGCCAAAAACCGCGAGTTTTTGTGGTGTTTGCACAGAAATTACAGGGCATCTTTGCAGAACATCTGGGAGCAACAGACCAGCAGATTACAGCAGCTAATGATGGAGAGGTACATCTGAATTAATCAGT
The DNA here is from genome assembly GCA_019023105.1 of Diglossa brunneiventris. Classification (NCBI taxonomy): domain Eukaryota; kingdom Metazoa; phylum Chordata; class Aves; order Passeriformes; family Thraupidae; genus Diglossa; species Diglossa brunneiventris. The sequence goes on along the minus strand of CM032382.1, from coordinate 5,074,342 downwards.
GTGTGCTCTGGACAAAATGTTATCTGTATCTCCCAGGCCAGGAGCGTGTATTCCTCAGCAGGGCTGTGATTGAGTGCAAGAACTTAGAAAAACCTGGTTTTGGCATCCTTTCCTCTTATCAGACAAGCCCTCAAGGATGGGGGAGTTAAGAGAGGAACGTGGCAAAAGTGCCCTTCCTCTTCCCTCAGTTAAAAAAAAAAAAAAAAAAAAACAGATTTATTCAGTGTATTTTGTACCTCAAAACCAGGCAAAAGTCAAAAAACCACTTTTTAAAATCATCCACGTGGTAGGAGGAAGGAAGTAACATGAATCTGAAACTGAAAATTTGTAACACGTGGTTGTCTTACTTGAAAGAGACATTCCCTTTCTTTTCCTACAGCCAGTTTGGGGATTTCTAGGGGAGAAAAAAGGGATCCAGAACTTCTGGGTGTGAATGCCTTTCTGGAGAATGCCTCCACTTGGAAAGTTTCCTTATCTTCTCTGAAAACACCCAATAAATTTAAAAAAGTGAATTACATGGTTTGTACTAGACAAGATGTTATCAAGGCTTTAGAAAATCTCAGGTAAAATTATTCATGACAACACCAGAAATGATTGTGAGACCAGAATCAGAACAAAATTTTATTAACAATTGCTAATTAATATTGTTGCTTATTTGCATTGTAACTCAGCACTGTCCAGACACAGAATGAAAAGATAATTGTGATCTTGGTTACTTATCTCTCATTGAGTAGGTAGTCTAATTAATTAATGTCTTGTTCTTCCAGGGTGTGCACTCAATAGAATTACTTTTTAATCAGTGCTTTCACATCCATTTCACCCAGGCCTGCTGTTATGCCTCAAATTGCTGCATTTCTGTTAATCTTGGGGAAGAAAGGGAAAGAAAGGGAGCCACAGGAGTTTATTACCATGGCAAAATAAAGGTGAGGGAAAAAAAAATCTTGCATGTGTATGCTCAGCATTTAGTGCATTTACTGCCACAGAATGCCAGAACCCTAAAATCACAGAAATATTTGGGGCTGGAAGGGATGTCTGGGGATGATCTGGTGCATCCCGCAGGAAGGTGTCCAGCTGGGGCTGGGATGTCTCCAGACAGGGACACTCCAGGCCCTCCCTGGGCAGCTGTTCCAGGGCTCTGCTGTCCCTCCATGGACACAAGTTCTCCCCCTGCTGCCCTGCACCTCGCTGCCCTTTATTTGATGGCCGCTGCTGCTGCTGCTGGCACTGGCAGCACCGAGCAGAGCCCGGCCCATGCTCTGGCAGCCCCTGGAGATGTTTGGGGGCATTGATGGGATCCCCTTGGCACGATCCCCTTCTCTGGATAACTTCAGGACAATTTGGTTGCAATGAAAAGGAAGTGTGTAGACTTTTTTGTCATTATTATCTACAGAAGTGAAACAATATGAAAGTGAAAATATCACCTAAGAAACTATATAAGGGAAAGAGAGGAAGAAAGGAAGGAAGCGGCAGAAGGAAGGAAGGAAGTGGCGGAAGTGGCGGAAGTGGCGGAAGTGGCGGAAGGAAGTGGCGGAAGGAAGGAAGTGGCGGACGGAAGTGGCGGAAGGAAGGAAGTGGCGGAAGGAAGGAAGTGGCGGAAGGAAGTGGCAGAAGGAAGTGGCAGAAGGAAGTGGCGGAAGGAAGTGGCGGAAGTGGCGGAAGGAAGGAAGTGGCGGAAGGAAGGAAGTGGCGGAAGGAAGGAAGTGGCGGAAGGAAGGAAGGAAGGAAGGAAGGAAGGAAGGAGGAAGGAAGGAAGGAAGGAAGGAAGGAAGGAAGGAAGGAAGGAAGGAAGGAAGGAAGGAAGGAAGGAAGGAAGGAAGGAAGGAAGGAAGGAAGGAAGGAAGGAAGGAAGGAAGGAAGGAAGGAAGGAAGGAAGGAAGGAAGGAAGGAAGGAAGGAAGGAAGGAAGGAAGGAAGGAAGGAAGGAAGGAAGGAAGGATAAAAGCAGATGTCACTGTCATATTTTCTGAAAAAGCTCTTTGCCAGGATTTCTCTCCTGGAAGGCTGAGAAACCTCAGAGAAAAAGGAAAACAATAATTATCTGATTTGCTTCTCCTGTGTTTTGCTGGTTTGGAATGTGTTAGGACATTGTTTGCCAACAGGTGCTTGTTTCGTTGGTTTCTGCTGTGAATTGTTTTTGACTAAATGACCAGTAATGGTCAGGCTGTGTTGGGACTCTGGAAGGAGTCATGAGTTTTCTTTAGTATCTTTTTAGCCTTCTGTGTGCATCCTTTCTCTATTCTTTAGTACAGTTTAGTATAGTATTCTTTAATATAATACAGATCCTAAAATAATAAATTAGCCTTCTAAGAACATGGAGTCAGATTCATCATTCCTCCTTTCATCGGGGGTCCCTGAAAATAACACAAGTAGACAGTGGAGAGGAAACATCTCACCACCCTTAGATACACCCTTTGATTTTTGTAATATTTAATATCTGTGGTTGAAGTGATTGCCTCAGTTGTGATCCATCAAAAGTGGGGGCAGCCCATGAGACAAAGAGTTCCATGGACAGGTTCAGGTTTGGGTGGGAATGCCCAGGCACCTACCTTGAAAGGGGAATTTCTAACATCTGTGGATCATGAGCAATCCTCTGGTGTGAGATCCCAGGAACGATCCTCACTGGTGGTTGCAGGAGCCATTCCCATAACTCGGGGTGATCTGTGTATGAGCAATGCTTCCCTTTCCCACAGTTTGCCACAGTGGTAATTCTTGTCTGGATGGACAAACCAGGATGTGCTGAATAAACCCCACCTCCACCAGGAATCAGCACTTTACTGTCACAATTTCCTCCCTTCTGTGCTTTTCCCAAGTTGCCACTCTGGTCGATTTTCTTGCGGGAAGATCATTCTGTGGCCTTGACAGGAAACTGTGCTCTTTATATCCTTCCAAAGAGCAGGATCACCTCCCTCAACCTGCTGGCCACAATTCCTGAGGCAACCCAGGATCCCGTTAGATCCCACACTGGGGAAAACACAACAGCTCAGCTGGTGTTTAGGTTTTAAAAAGGTGAATAACTTTACTTTTGTTGTGAGCTTAGAGGACAAAAACCTTTGTGCTGTGACAGCAACATCACCTGAAGATCTTAGGCCTGCAACTCTTGTTTGGCAGGGCTTGGATGCCTGATAAAAATCTTGACACTGCTGCAAGGAAAAGAGAAACAAAAAGTAAGTGCCTGTTTGATAACAGAATAATAGCGACTGAGCCATGAGGGCTGGGGATGATGGATGATGGCAGAGCTGAACCTGCAGCTGGAGGAACAAGGTTGTGGTGTGAAGTGAATTTTTTTGTCCTCACGACTCACCTGCACCACTCCAAGTGCTGAGTGGGAAAATCTGAGTACAATGGTTCTGTTCTGTCACTTTACTGATGCACAGCCCTGAGTTCAAGCCACCACAGCTTCTGCTCGGCCCAGCAACTCAGTAACAAGCTTTTAAGTACTCTGTTGTAAAGAAAATTAGTGTAATTGATGATGAAAGTCATGTGTATCAATCTCTCTTCTTGCAGGTGTTACATTCCTGTTTGGGCACAGCCTTACTCAGAGTATTTATTCATTGATCTATCTTTTTATGTTCCTATAAAGTATTTTCCTCCAACAGATGTAGATTCAATTCACTCTGCTTCTTGGACAGTCTCACTTAGGAGGAAAATTCTGCTCCCAATGCCTTTTGACCCAAATGATTACCCAGCCTTTCAGAAAAGGAGTTTTTAATTCCTGAAAAGAACTTGAGGCAGCAAACAATGAAAAGTATTTATAGCAAGATCAAATACATCTATAAGTATAAATAAATACAGCATTTTGAACTCTTGCAGACATTTTTAGAGTTGAGCGGTGTTTTCATCTTATTTTTGAAAAGAATTTTGCTGAAGAGACTTCATGGGCTGACAATCGAAGGTGATGGCTTTTGATTCAAACAAAGATTTTTCAAAATCCTAAACAGCAGAAAATATCTGCACAATTTCTCAGTCCTGTGAAATAAAAGTGAAATTGTGTTAAAGTGTATTGGTGTCGATGAGGACTTTTGATTTTTTGTTTTGTTTTTCCTTTGTTGTTTCGGGTGGGGGGG
>CM032382.1:5024511-5070179 GCA_019023105.1 Diglossa brunneiventris | reverse complement strand
AAAATCCATTTTCTTCAGCCTCATGTAAATAACTCAGAATTGTAAGGTGACCAATATAACAGTTTTGAGAAGCTGGACTATTTCACTGTAAAAGTGAGGCATCTTAAATCCAAAACTGTCTTCTAAATATTTTTCAGCACACACATGAAGTATCTATATCACAGCACTTTTCCTAAAATGTGAATAACAAAACCCAGAAACTCTTTGTTTTCCTCATATTTACAGTGGCTCTTTAATTTCCAGCTGTGTTTTTTGTGGCTGAGCAATAATGACCACTGCTTGAAATTTCTTTCATGGCTTGCAAACTCACCATGATAAACAATATGTATTATTTTCATGATGTCCATTCGTTAGGAGACTGTACAGGCCATTGGTAGTAAAACTAAATTGCATTTTATTATTGAAATGACTCGTACAATGCACAGCATAATAAAATGTCTTGTTCTCTATAGAAATTTAATCAAATACAGCCTTCTGCCTGTGCTTTCTATTTGTTTTCAAAATAAAATATGTTGTAGGTTCCTTGTTTCTAATTATTTCTCTGTTGGCTCTTTGTGCTCCCATCCATCTGTAGTATTCTCCTTTATTTTGGTTTTAAGAATGTATTTTTGCATATCACATTTCCCAAGCATAAGAAAATTGAAATTATTATCTGAATGGATGAGTATAACTCTATTAAAACTCTTTGAAGTTCCATTTTATGTTAACTTTGGCTCTAGAATATATATTGGATGAAAGGGAAAAATCAGGAAGATGCTGAATTGGTGTATTTAAGTTTATCTACTCAGATTTTATTGATGTTTTATCTGAAAAAAAAAAACTTTTGGAATAGCCAAAGAATCTGAGATAGAGATGGTCTTTTAAATGGAAGTTTTTTTTATTATTTTCAATTTTTTTTTTGCTATTACAGAAAGAGATGATTTAATTTATCATTTGTACTACATATTTTTTTCAGAATAAGTATGTTTAGCTTTTTCATTTTTTACTCGAATAAAATGTATAACATTCAACCTGAGCAGAAACTAAATTAAATGATAAGATTTATCTTGTTGTTATGGGGACAGGAGACAATGTAGATTGAATTTCCTTTCTCACCTATATGGTGGTTCATTCTTAGAGCTTCAGTAATAATCCAACTTCCTAAAGAAATTCCTGCAATCTTTTTAGGTAAATGCCTGAGAATAGCTGAAAAAGGTATTTATATGAACTGAAACATTAATAAGGTAACTTATATACAAACAAAAAAAAAGAGGCTTATTTCCTAGACTCCTGTTCATATTCCATGGAGTAAGTTTAATTTTTAAAATAACAGAGAAAGGAAATTTCAAATTAAAACCTCTGGAGATGATGACAATGATGATGAGTATCAAAATCTTTAAATTTCTTTATAGAAATATCTTTATTGGTCAATGACAATGCTGATTAAAAAGCAATTCAGAATGGTATCCATCAAAGTACTTTCAAACTCTATTTACTCAAATATTAGTTTGTGGTTACTGTTGCAAGAAGTTTTTTTTCCTAAAAATATCCATTTGAATCTTAGTAAATTCTGCTGAAATATATTCACAAGCTAGGTATGCTGTCAAACAGATAAAACTCCTGAAGTGTCATACCTCTCATTCTCGAACTTCTGCTAGCCTGCTAAAGTATTTTTTTTTCCCTCTGGGCTGGGATTTATATTCAGAGAACTTCTAAAATTCAGAAGTAGCGAGTGTAAAAGAGATATAGAAAACATCACTGAAGATCTGGATCCACCTTTCCTTACAATTGTATTGTACCTTTAGAACATTAAAAACTTTATGACTAAATATAGTATTGGCCTTTAAGAAACCTATGTTGCCAAATTTTAAACACAATATAAATTAGAATAACCTACACTGTGAAGTTTTATGTGTGGTTTGAGCTTCTGTCTTCTGTGGACCACACTTGACATCAATCTATTTTTCATAATCAAGTATCTACATTTTCCCCCAAAATTTGGAAGAGTGGTATATTAAGACATGGAAGAATTACTCCTTTCATGTCTGTCCCATTCCATCAGCAGTCTACTAGAGTTCACTTTGCTTTCCAAATCAAACCCAGTTCCCACAGTTTGTTTTCTCCAGAGGTGGTCCCTAGAGGAATATGGAAAAATTATGAGAGAAAATTGAATGTATGAAATAGTTTTCATCAGGCAGTTTTAGTTGAATGTGACCATTTTTCCTTTTTAGTGGAAAATGGATTGTATGTATTGTCTCAGATGGGGCATAAATCAACCAGAGAGGTTAATTCTGAAGCCCTTTGAAAAGGCACTTCTGCAGGACTGCCTATTAAATAATTAGGTATTGCAAACAGTTATATTTAATTTGAAATTGCTTTAAAAAATAATAACATCCCCAGGCAAAAGAGCTTTTTACAAAACATCTTCCTCCTATCAGATTTTTGTTTTGTTGTCTTTGAGTGATTTTGACAGCTCCAATCACGGTCAGAAAAAATTGCAAGTGGGATTTCAGTGTTTTTATGAACTTTGTAATGTTGGAGGTCATGGCTGTTAGCAATTACTTTAGCCCCCTAGAAAATGTAAGAGTTTATAGCACCTGAGGCCAGAATGGCAACTTATAGTGTATAAGTCACTGTTTCACTTCCATTTGTTGGGCCTAAAATATCTGCCTTAGAGTAAGGAACATGGTCTTAAAAATCTGAATATATTCCAAGGACAGAAAGCAGGAGGTACCAATACAGCACTGAAAAACAAATTCTTATAGTGGTATGTTTTATAAGCAGCTCTATAACTGATAATATTTTATGTTACAGAGGAAAAAATAAAAATAAGGTGTTAGGGTAATAGATTATAAATTAATTTCAGCATTGTGAGGTAACTACGCAATTTCCTGGTTTTGATAAAATATTCTCTTTTTAGACATAAATTTTAAAAATATTCTTTTTATACATTTAGGGGTTAGGAACAATCTGTCTTTAAAATGTAATTATACAATTTGCTTTTGTTGTGGAGTTTTTGTGACAACTTACTGTTCTGCACAGGATAAATCTGAAGTTTCTCTTCCCTTTCAATGCCCTAACACCACACTGTAAGAAGGGGTCACCTTGAAAAAGAAGCAGAAAAGACAACCTTTCTGTTCTGGCCCCTTTAAAGGATCTGTCACACTTCAGGGAAAAAAAATCTGGTCATCTAAATTTGCCGTGCAAATATTATTCTTTTGCATTAGTGTGTGGAGTTTGATTTGATTTGGTTTGGTTTTGGTTGGGTTTTTTTGTAAGGGTGTTGGGTTGGGTTTAGGGATTTTTTGACTGTGGGATTTTTAAGCAGGTTCTTTTCTTGCTTGTTTGCTTGATGGATTCTTGGTTGGTTTTTTTTGTTTCATTTCCATCTTTGTGGGTTTTGGGAGTGCTTAAGGGGGGGGTTATTTTGGGGTTGTTCGTTGGTTTGGGTTTGGGGAGTTTTTGTTGGTTTTTTTGGGGTTTTGGGGTTTTTTTCCTGGTTTGGTTCAGTCTGGTTTTGGGCGATGTAGATTTGAGTTTCGGGTTTTGTTTGGTTGTGGAAATTTTGGTGGCTTTTTTGGTTGGTTAGTTGTTGGATGGCTGGTTTCTGGTTGGCTGTTTTGCTTTGTTTTGTTTTTGTCTTCATGAGTTTTTGTGGTTTTTGGGGTGTTTATTTTGGTTTCCTGTATATTTTTGGTTTAATTTAATTTTTAACCAGCTTATAAAACCACCAAATGCTGTTCATTTATATTTGCTATTGCTAGTTTTGATATTTGAAACCTGAGAATTGCTGAAATATGCTAAGTTGTAGCATAGTTAAATTGTTAATAAATCAGTATTGTACTGGGTTTTGTATGCAATTTTTTATCTGTGCTCTCAAATGTCCTTTCTCAGCTCAAATTACTCTCAGTTTTATTCTCAAAAATGCTTTTTGAAGCAAACAGAGTGATGTCTCTCAGTTTATCCCATTGTTATTTGCACATTTCTCCTGTCCTGGTCTTTAATTCTTCAATTTTACATAAATATTTTACTTGTTGATGCCATATTCTGTTTATAGAAAGTAAAGGTCTCATCACCAGTGTTCCAGCAATAGCTTATTTTAAGTGAACATTTACTGCTTCTTTATTGTTCAGAAGAAGTTTTTATAGGTTATAATGCAATGTTAAATACTATCCTCACTAAATAAGTATCCAAAATAAAAGTCTCATTTTAATAAGGACCTATGATTTAGATTTCACTCCTTTTGTGAGTAATCCAAGAAGAAATATCAGACCTTGAAACAATCATTGCAGATACCCAAAATTTCAGGTTGGGATGTTTATGGAGCCTTGATGGCCTCACCAACCTATTTCAAGACAAAATGAGAATGAGCTTTTTCTTCACTTTATACTCAAAGAATTGCAAAGAAATAGCAATTTTTGCTGTCAGTATGTGTCTAAAATCTGTTATCTGAAGAAGAAAAGAGAAGCAAAACTAGATAACATGATGTGCGTTTTCACAGGTGAAATGCATCCTGCAGTTTCCTGTGACAGAGGTGCTAAAACTCACCACACTTATTGTCCATCATGCTCTGTGTTGGGTGGTAAATCAATGCCCAGACTCTTATTTCACTATCTATAAATTAAAAGTTTCTTTTGCTTCATGGCCATGTGGCTTTGATCAAAGAATCAGAGAATCCCAGAATGACTTGGGTTGGAAGAGATGTTGAATCTTGTCTATTCCTACCCCAGCCATGACAGGGACACCTCCCACTGTCCCAATGTCCAGCCTGGCCTTGGGCACTGCCAGGGATGCAGGGGCAGCCCCAGCTGCTCTGGGCACCCTGTGCCAGGGCCTGCCCACCCTGCCAGGGAACAATTCCTCATTGCCAAGATCCCAGCCAGCCCTGCCCTCTGGCACTGGCAGCCATTCCCTGGCCGCTGTCCCTGCAGCCCTTGGCAATTGTCTGTGTCCATCTTTGCTGCAGCCCCTTCAGGCCCTGCAAGGCCGCCCTGAGCTCAGGCCAAAGCTTCTCCTGCCCAGGTGAGCAATGGCAGCTGTGCCAGCCTTTGCTGCCAGCAGAGCTGCTCCATCCCTCTGCCCATCCTGGAGCCTGCTCTGGCCTGGCTGCAGCAGCTCCAGCTCCTTGCTGGGCTGGCCCAGGGCTGGGGCAGCTCTGCAGGTGGGCTCTGACTGAGGGGCAGAGGGGCAGAATCCCCCCTGCCCTGCTGCCCACGCTGGGCTGGGCCCGGCACGGGGCTCTGGGCTCCGGGCCCGGCACGGGGCTCTGGGCTCCGGGCCCGGCACGGGGCTTTGGGCTCTGAGCCCGGCACGGGGCTTTGGGCTCTGGGCTCAGTCCAGCACAGGCTTTGGGCTCAGCCCAGCACAGGCTTTGGGGTCCCAGCCCAGCCCCACAAAACCCCCAGGGCTTCTGTAACCCAAATCACAATGGGTCAGACTGATAGAAATTATTCAAAGTTTTTAAATACTAGACATGTTAGTAAACTTCATTAAAGGAAAACAGATCTGTCTTTTGTAAAATTAATTCCCTCACACACCTGTTGGATTTCTGCAAATGGTTCAGTGTACACAGGAGACCCCACAGGTAGAAGCACAGACAAAGAGCCAACTGTAAAGCTCAGAACTCTGACTAAATTCTATGAATTTTAAAGGAAACATGACTAATTTTCATACTGGTGAGATAATAATTGTAGAGATCCGTAGAAGAACCTAAGGTGGGAAAACAACCTTAATGTGATAAAACTATATATGTAAAATAAATAATGCTATTGAAGAGAGATTTTGGGTTTGCATTAGGCAGATCTATGAGAGTATCAGGTCATCAGCATGTAACGGAAGAAAGAAAATCATAAGAACTGTTTCAGAAATATTGAGAATATCAGGGTGCATCTAGGTAGAACAGCAAAAATTCAGAAAATTATTTTAATGTGTGTCTTGAAACTGGAGATTAAAAGATACAGAGTAGACTGAGCTTGATGTGCCCTCTGTTGATGTTTATATGTGTATTTTTTTCCAGTCTTCCTCCAAAATAAGAGCTAAAATATTTTAAACAATTAGTTACTTCTCTGTGAACTGCCAGGACTGTTGTGCTACTGGTATGTATAAATTTTTTTGTGTTAGGTTTGTTGGAGAGAACTACAATTTTAACTACTGTAGTTTCATACTATTTGTGCTTCTAGAAATAACAACATTCACATCAGGCCAACTGCTCATGAAGAATTCAAAGTGCTTTTTCAGGCAGAGGGGTATCTATGTGCTGCAGAACAGGAAAGCACAATTCTGAGAAAAAAACACCAAAATACGTGCTGGTAAATCTCTGTGGTACCACCAAACAGTTGCTCTTTTGTGCCTCTGTCCAGCATCACTCTGACAATGTGCTGGCTTCAATTGGTTCAAAGGGTTATTTTCCCATAATTTGATTTTGAAGCCCACTAATGAGCATTTTTGTCCCTTGTTTGCTTTGAGAGTATCTCTAAGGCACAGCCTTGACGTGTTTTGACCTTGAAACATCCTGAGAGGATGCAGGAAGGGAGCACAAATTCCTCCACTTGTATAAGCTGATTACTATTAGTAAAGTCAGCATTTAAGGATCATTTATAATCACATTTGGAGGGGATTCTCATATAGCTATTGGCAGAATCTGCCTCAAATGGAGATGTTGTCACACTCCAAGGGGGAAAAAAATCCACAGGATCTGAGCAGATATTGGTAATTCATGATGAAGCCAGAAATTTGAAGTGTAGGCGAGATATAAGGCTTCACAGGAGCAATTCTTTGGGGGAGTTCAGATGTTGTGAACTCTGGATAAATAAACTAGTCAGGAAATGGCTTGGAGTAAGCTCCTCAATTCAACTTGAAAAAGTAATTCATGCTTTGTATGAAATTCTATTCCCACTTGAAATTAGAAAACCATTGGCTCTCCTTCCAGAGATTTTGTTCATTTGATTTGGCTGTAGTTTGATGGAATAAAATGAAAGTACAGAGATTTTTAACTTTACAGCTCTTCATTCTTGTTAATAGAGGAAAAAAAAGAAAAAGATGACATACTGGCATCTCTTATATGTTATGGGTTTTTAGCTGTGGAAAATAGTAGAAAAACAAAATCAAAAGCAATTATTTGTTGCATCTTATGATGCCTTATCAAGACTTATGTTTTAATTTCCCTGAAATGGAGAACTAGTAAACAATTAATAGATTACTTTCATCTCTAGCAACAGATTCCCATTTGTGAATGGTAGACAAGTAGACAGACAACTCTTCTATCCACTCTAATGCTTGAGACTTCTTTTGGTTAATTTGATAAGTTTAAAATTAATTCCTTGTCCTCTTCCTGGTCATGTGCAGCTACTTAAGTTTATGGTGGTAATTTAAATATTATTTTGGCTTTCATCTGCCTATTTTTGTTTAAGGAATCATATCATGCATGCTGAAGAAACAATGTTTGTTCTTCAATTTTAGCTCCTAGATTATATTTCCTTTAATAAGTTAATATCTGTATTTTGTGGACCCTCTCTCTTAGTTGTTATTTGCAAGCTATACATGTTATAATAATTTCTAAAAATTCTTCTATTATTAGAAATTACATGTATCTTTATATTTTGTGATATGTTATCTCCCTGAATAAATTGATAGTACTTTTTATTATTTTAAATTTTTTAAAATTATTTTTAACTTTGGGAATTTTGCTGTGGTACTCACACCATGTGGTTCTTCAACACTAGGAGTGTGCTAATACATTTTATTGAAGTATTTTTTCACACATGTATTTTTTTTAACTTCTTCATTAAGCAAATTGATCAAACAGTTAAATTAATATTTTCTTCATACAGCAAGTTCTTATTCTGTGTATTTACTTGGAGAATATTATTTATTTATTTTTAGCAATCTGTTTCCTCACCAGAGTGAACTTTCAAACAGCATAGGAATGAGAAATTTCAGAAAGTATTGCAGGGATACTTTAAATTTATTAGGGAAAAGAGGTTTTAACTCTTTTTTTGTCTCTTTTTTTTCTTTCTGAAGAGAAAATCTGTAGTATTCAAAACCTGTTTACTAAACAGATTGGAAGTAGAAGAAGGGATGGGGCAATTATGATTGAGGATAGGCCTCTACCAGACAGAAATAGTTTAAAAATTTCATCTATTTGGATGTGTATTACTGGATTATTCCCTGATATAATTTAATAGATCTATTGCCTACTCTGATGATATCTCTGCATTATTATTTCTTTTTCTAGTGCCCAGGACAATGTGGCCAGTATTTAATAGTAAAAAGAAGTACAGTAAACTGAACCTTAAAAACTTGAAAATGTTGATTTGATTATATTCAGTGGAACTTCAAAACCAGGAAGAAATAATGTCAAGTGTTCTGCATACAAAGTATGAGAAAATCAAGGATGTGATTTGAAGGGACATCTTCCTGTATGTTTTCCAAATTTCATTTGGTCTTGGGGATGAATCTTTATTTCTGCTTCAGCATTTAAGTGGGCAGAGACTTCATCTGTTCAGCTGAAGTAACTACTTCTCCAAGCCCAAATAGTGATTTTTTTTTTTTCTTTTGTGGGAGCATATACATCTTTTCAATTAATATGGAATCTCATATTACTTTATAAAGACATTATTTTAAAGTATATTAGTCATGTCCTTTAATGCTTTGGAGAAAATAACTAAGTTTTTCTCCATTTTTGCCCTAAAACACCCCTCTCTCCTAGGTTGATATTTATCCTTTGGGAATCACTTCTATTTTCTCCTTCTGCTGAAAAGCATTGCTACATGCCAGCACTCATTACCATCTTGATCTCCAGGATTTTTTGTGAATTATTAATTTTTTAAGCCTTAAAACAAATCTATGCATCTCATTTTTTGAAAAAAATGTAATGTGAGAGCCATCAAACTTGCCCTAAACACTCCACGATTCCAATTCATCTGCTCTTACAGATGAGGATGAGAAAACACTTAAAACACATATGGGACAGTGTAGAAAACAGACAAAAAATATCATTTTGTGCCTCTTTGTGATTGAATCCGTTGGGTTTAATGCACAGATGTACTAACACATGAGAAGAAATCCAAAGCAATAAGCCCTGAAGGGAAAAAAAAAAAAGAAAATCAAAAGCTTTTTTCTCTCTTGTATCTCAGGAAATAGTTATTGTGGGAATGTTAACTTCCAGCTGTTTGATACCTGAATGTTTGAGTCTTGAAGTGTGCATAAGGTGCCACCCAACCAGCTTGTTGTCATGCTGTGTAAGAAAGATGTCAGTGATGATTTAGATGATAAGCAGATCTTTTATCAGGAGCTCCCCAGCCTGCCTTGTGAACTGAAGCTGTTCACAGTGTTCCCCAGGGGGAGTCTGTTTTCCTTTGCAGATCATTCTTTAAGGCACAAATATAGATAGATATATATATATATATATATATATATTGTTTTGGAAATATAGCACATTAAAACCTCCTATGTCTTTTGCTCCTTAGGTGAGTAGTAAACAAGACTAGCCTGCTTCAAATATATGGTTAAAGAACCAATACACATGGCTGGCTCTGGCAAAATCTCTGTCTGAAAACCCATCATGAAAATAGGGGTAATGAGTATCCCATACAAAAATATTACATTGATTTTTCTTTTTCTCTCTCTCCAGTATGTTGGAATTTGCTCCTTGTTTTTCTGTTTCGCAGGAATTGTTGCAGCACAGAAGAGGCTCTTTTCAGAAATCATTCTCAGAACAAAAGAAGATCAGTAACAAGTGTATTGTACCCATCTTTCTTAAATGTAAGTGTATTTTACCCATCTTAAATTTTTATTGACTTGCAGATCAATAATCTGTAGATCTGATTAAGGTTTTGTTGCCCAAAAAGATATCTAAAACTGAAAAATTTGAAATCATGCAGCTAGGAGAATGCTGTTTTGTTTTATATTGTGCAAAACTGGAGACTTTTAAAGCTGAAACCTTCCCTTCTCATTTTTTATGGACAGATATGCACACACATTACTATATTTGGTGGAAATTCCATTTCAGTAGCAAAAAGAGGTCTATTCTACCAAAGTTTTGTAGAATAGGAGAAGATCTGTAGATAGAAATGGCTGGTGATGATATCTGTATTTGTGATGAGAAGGTTTATTTCAGCTCCAACTGCTCCTGTGGACTGAATGCCCAGAAGTGATTGGAAAAGCATAATTTCATTCAGAAAGAACTTAAGTTATCTGTTCTGAGATTACTCCTGGTATTAACTGGAGCATTGCTGAAAAGGTTGATGCTGCCCTAAAATACTAAAGGCTAGAAAATCATCAGATATCATGAAAGCCACCAAGTTCATTTTTCTTCTTGAAAAATTTAGAGAGAGCTCTATTCAAGTCTGTTATTTACACATACATGAAATCACTGTAGAAGGAAGAGTGCACAGAAGGATCTTTTCATATTCTGCTGGGTTTTTTTTCTTTTTTTCCTGAGAGATTATAGTGCTTTATTATTGGAATGGGTGACTTTTCACTTTATATTTTCCTTCAGTATTTATTCACTATATCCCAGTAAAAAGAAGACTTTCTCTGAGATTTGGAATTTTATAGTGTTCAAGGCAGGTCAAAAAAAGTAGAATGTTATTTTCCAATACACAAATTATGTTGTTGCTCCATCAGAACTAAGGAAAAAAAAAAAAAAAAAAAGAGAGAGAGAAAAAAAGTATAGCAAGTACAAGGAATTAAAAACACCCAAAGCAGACATTCTGTGACACAATCATGTCATGCCTTTGCAAAACACACCTGATTAACAAAAGCAGTGTGAGCCTGCAATAATAGGCAATTTCTGCTTGAAAAGCCTTTTCATTTTGTAAAATGATGCTCATTAATATTTGAGTATGAGATACATGCAAGTTGATCATGTTTTGAGGATCTGACCCTGAATAATGTATGAGTAGTGAGTAAATCAAAAAGTTAGAGATCTGACCTGCAGAGAAATAAGAAATATGAGTAGTTCTCTGAAATCTCAGGAACCAAGGAATTTTTGTATCTCACAGAACTGTGACTTGTGTGAGAAGTCCCATATATTTACACTTTATATACATGGATATATGTGTGTATATATATATATATATATGTGTGTGTGTGTGTATATATATATATATATATATATATATATATATATGTGTGTGTGTGTATATATATATATATATAAATATTTATAATTTATATATTTTTATTTATACATGTAAATAAATCCTAATTGAATAGATGTTAAATTCATGGTGTAGTTGGTCTCTAAGTGGCACAAAAAGCTTCTAGTGAAAGAAAATTAAACCCACAGCCCCGAAACCTGAACAATTTTAGTCAAAATGGAGTTTACCCACCTAACAACTCTATTTAAATGTTTACCTGGAAAAAACCTTCCAAGTTTAAAGTCCCATTTTGCTTACCCTGTCTGAACACTACCTGTAGGTACTGCAAGCTGCATGATCCCTGGGAACCTGAATTTTAGGATTTCTGTATTAAAATGGAGCAGGCTGTGTTGAAAATCTGTCTTTTGTCATTGCCACTACACCACCAAAATTTTGCTTTTAATGGCCATTTTTCATGCAAAGTTTCTGTCCTCTTTAATGGCAAACATGTCCTCTATGGTAGCAAATTTACTTGTTCTCCTGGTGATTAATTTCTAGAAAGAACATGGAGATTAAATCGGACCAATCTAAATTTGGTCAGTTACAAACACAGGAGTTTTTCTCCTAATTCTCTATTTTATCAGTTAAGCATACATTGGGAGTACTTCAACATCAACACAATTCATGATCTTATCAAATATTTTTTTATTTAATTGAATCTTAATGGAATATTTATTAGTGTCTCAAAGTCAAAAGGTTTTCTCCAAGATATGACCTCATCCAAACTGCTGTCTTAGACATCTGAATTTTACCAAAAGAAAAAAGTGCCAGCATTTTATCATTTTGTATATAACAGGAAACAGGAAGACAAATATTTACTTTCAAGCGCAAGAATGAATATGAAAACACTACAATCTTACTTTCATTTTTGTCAGTACAAATAATTGTTACAGCAGTATCAATTGTAAGTAGAGTTGGTAGGCTGAATGTACAAAGAAATTATGGCTATTAAACACTGTTAAGTGCACAAAACAAAGTGATTGTCCATGGATGCACTGTGCATCTCAGGACTACAGGAAAAAGTTCTCTAAGACCTTTGTGAACAAAATAGATTAAATTATTGACTGTGTGAGGGTGCAATGATATGCACATGCTCCTTTAAATTTAATATTTCATGATTTTAAATTCATATGATTCACTTGAAGGACAATAACTCATAAATTGACAGTGTCAAAAGAGGCATAAAATTCATAAAGCAGGAAAATAACCCAGGTGTTGTATGGCATGATGATGGTCGGAAAAGAGAATTGATCTCAACTTCATCAATGTCGTATAACATTCTTCTTTTAAAAGCCAGGAACAGATTGAGTTTGATTATTACAGATTATGAAGTTTGACAGAGTTTTACACACTTTTCCTCCTCACTAGCAAGTCAAAGGAGAAAGCTTTCCTTTATTTTTGAGATTCTTAATTCTTGAGATATACAATGTCTCAATAATCTCACTTTTTACACAGTCACTTTTCAGTTGAAAAAATTTACCACTTCCCCTCCAGATCAACACCAGAAATTATTTCTATGAAATTTACCAATTTTCTTAGGATCTTTCTCTGACATCCTTTCCTTTCCTTCTTTCCTTTCCTTTCCTTTCCTTTCCTTTCCTTTCCTTTCCTTTCCTTTCCTTTCCTTTCCTTTCCTTTCCTTTCCTTTCCTTTCCTTTCCTTTCCTTTCCTTTCCTTTCCTTTCCTTTCCTTTCCTTTTTCCTTTCCTTTTCCTTTCCTTTCCTTTCCTTTCCTTTCCTTTCCTTTCCTTTCCTTCCCTTCCCTTCCTGAACTTCCCTTCCCTTTTTCTGCCTCATTTTTTCTTTTGTCTTTTTGTTTCTTCATCTTTTTTTCTCTCTTTCTTTTTTCCTCTCTTTTTCTTTTAGGGCAAATTAAATTTGTTTTGTCCACAACTAAAATCCTGTGAGGTCTGGGAACAAAAGTTATTTGAGTTAGTTCATCTAATAATAATTTTCTTTATTTTATTAGTGAGACCTGTGTATAGCAGATAAGCTTTATGAGCAAAAGAAAACTTTACAGCTTGTCAGTGCCCTGTCCTATTTATCTGCAGGCATAAAGGATAAAATTGTTGAAGGACAGACTATAGTGTGAATCATATAATTTAACTCATAGTTACAGGAACATTATTCTGAAAATAAAAGCAGTGTCATGTTGTCCATTTCTCTGTTGTGCAAACCTAATGGAGTTCTTTGGACTAATAGAGTTTGGACAAGGAGAATATCCAGCTGATCTGAACATACTTAGCGTTTTCAAAAGTTTTCTCAGCTACAATATTTCTCAAAACATCTTGAAAAAGATGACCCATTGTCACTATGATATTTCTGAAAAATCCTCTTTGCCCAGGATTTTCTCCTGAGAAGTTGAGAAGCCTCAGAGAGGAATGAAAACAATAATTATCTGATTGATGCTCCTGTGTTTGCTGCTTTGGAATGTGGTCTGGAGATAGTTTAACAACAGGTGAATGATTGGTTCCATGCGGATTGTTTTTAATTAATGACCAATCACATCCAGCTGTGTTGGACTCTCTGAATCAGTCACAAGCTTTTATTATTCATTCTTTTTAAACCTTTGATGTATCCTTTCTCTGTCTTTAGTATAGTTTTAGTATAGTATTCTTTTAATATAATATAATATCATTATATAATAAATCAGCCTCTGAGAACATGGAGTCAGATTCTCATCTCTCACCGCATCCTGGGGACCTCACAAACACCACAACCCACCATTGGAGAGAATCAGAATTAGAGATTCACGGAAAGGGAAGAGTCTCACATGTATAAACAATGACTTATTTAAGAAAAAGGTAAATAGATTTGAATTTCAAAGTAGATAAGTTAACTCTAGAGATTTGTATTAATACAAAACAGCATTTATGATGTACTACCTGGTCATGTAGACACTCATGCCTTTTTTGAATAAGATATTTTGTTTAGTGAAAAGGAAGACACATTTGCAAAGAGTTCCAGCAGGTCTTTGATTTTGAGTATCTGATAAGATGCAGATGAAACAAAATACAGATGAATGTAAAGTGATAGACTGTAAAAATCTCAGGTCAGTAGGGGCAAATCAGTTAAAAATTTAAAAAGTATAGGTATTACGAAGAAAACAGCAGACAAAAAGGCAGAATATTCTATTGTATGATGCATTTTGAAAGTTCACCAAAACCCTCATAGTGCAGAACTTGCTTACAAGGTGTTAGAGATTACAGACACATCATCCCAAAAGGAACAAACTGCTTTATGAAAGGAATAACAGGAGAAATTTCTGAGGAGGGGCATCTGGGGAGCAGTTTTGAAGGCTTGCATTGTTTCTATGTTTATATTCATGGTTGTCCATCTAAATCTTAAGAAGCCCCAACGAGGGACATGAGGTTTCTGGTGGACTCAAAGATCTTAAAGGTTTTTTCCAACTCAGTCATTCTATGACTTGGCGAGTTTTAGGATTTCACAACATTTTTCACTGAGCTCTCCTATTAGTGCACGCCCTTCATTCACAAAGGTTTTTATGTCTACTTTGAACCTCCTAAGCTACAACAGGTTGTTGCCATCACTTATTTTCACCGTGTGGCACTACCCAGAAGAGTGTCCCTTCATCATCTTTCCCATATTTAATTTTGGATGCTTGCCAGACCATTTTGCTCCCAGCCTGCACTTTCTCAGAATAAACAAGATATCTAATGGCTCTTTTAACTTCATAAAAGAGATTAAGTTAAAGGTCAGATCTCACAGGTCAGATCTCACAGGTCAGATCTCTTTCCCTAACCCACTGCTGAACAAATCTGTCACTGCTCTCAAAATGTCTCAAAAACTGAGCTGACTGTTTCAGTTATGTCCCCATTACAGCAATGCAGAGGTAGAGAACGCCTTCCCCTGACCTGCTGGTTATGAAGTTTTCCTTATTCTACATGAAAACCTGTTTTTCACTCCTTTTCAACCTGCTGACCACACAGTCTCCAAGCCTTTTTCTTCAGAGCATCCACCCAGCCAGTCAGCCTGTCCCATACCTGGACCCTGTGATCCCCCTCACAAAGCCATTCTGCCTCAGATGTAAAACTGCACTTCTGTTTGTTGAAATTCAAGATTAGCAGTAGAGTTCTCAAAGCTACTCTGGACTAAGTACCACCATTTGTCATAAATTTTAAACCATATTAAGGGATTAAAAAACAAAAGAAAAACAAACAAAAAACCAAAAAAAAACCCAAAAAAACAAACCAAAAAAAAAACAAAACAAACAAAAAAAAAAAAAAAAAACAAAACAAAAAAAAAAAAAAGCCCCAACACAGTTGGTATGCTTTGAAGACTTTCCTTAAAGATGTCCCATTCAGCTATCATGGACCTTCTCCTCATTGCATGGTATTTGTCATGTCATACTGTCCTTGCTCTTTCAGCACTCTGAGGTGAAATCCACCTGCCCCTATGAGTTCTGAGAACAGTTTCTGTACATGTTTTCTAATCCACTAGTTCACCTGTGATAATGCTGATATAATGCTGATATAGTTGTTTCTTACCTTTGCCTTCTCAGCTTCTACCTGTGATATTTTATATAAATAAATGTATGTGTGTATATATATATGTACACTCACATTTTAAAACCTTTTCACTTTTGCTTAAAACATTTTTTTCTTCACAAAGAGAGCTTTCTACCATTTAACAAAAAAAAATTCAATTCTTGCTGAATGATTAAAAGCCTTCAAAAATAAAAATCTGTTGTAACATTGCTGTTACCAGGCTAGAAGAGCACTTCACAACTGTAGCAGAGAGTGTTAAGCTTTCAGAGCTTTTATTCAGTTAAAGCCAAAGCTTTAGAGTGAAGGAAATACTGAGCAGGCAACCACCTTTCAGTGTGTACCTGCTTGGCAATCTGAAAGAAAGCTCTATTTAACCATGATTTTCAGACATGCACATGGAAAAGAAAGTATACTCCTGGTCTCTCAAAATGGAAAATTCTGGTCCAGGCAGCCACACCTGCATTACCTGAAGTTGGTGTGAAATTGCAAAATCTATTACAGTTTGCATGAACAGCCACTCACAAATGTCACAAGAAGAGTACACAAGAAATTTTGTCATTTTATTAATGTATTGGGCTAATAAAAAGGTGTGAAGGCTGTGCCTGGCTAAAACAAGTGCCTCCATGTCAGCTTTTTTTGTGTGTGTGATGTTTGGGAAATTATTTCTGAGAGTGACTGAGGGAGAGGCAGTCAGGCAGCACATATCCTGCTCCACTCTGATAAGATGTGAGATACAGGCATTATGAAAAGTGTTTCAAGGGTGCAATAAACCTGACATTCTTCAGTTTAAGAAAAAAATATTTCTTTGTAATGTAAGTCTCAGAAATCAACCTGTGGTGTGTGAGGGAGTAGGGCAGGAAGAAAGAGATTTTATGTTCCCCTTTTGCTGTTTGGGTTTTTTTGTTCTATTGGTATGCCATTTTCAGAAAATCAGAATGTGTTCTATAGAAAAAAAATCTGGGGATTAGCCACCTATACATTCAAAAATTACAAACCTAAATACTGAATTTGTTTTAATTTATTTTTATCTTAATTCTGTTACAGAAGTCATGTTCCCTTGCTGAAGGCCGGAAGATTCCTTCAATTGTCACTTTCTTTGGACGTCTCCTCCTCACCCAATCAGATTTTATCCACTCACAAGAAAAGCTTCTTTTCTCTGTATATTGGAGAAAATAAATAAATTTACAAAAAAATTACTTATTGATCTGTGGAATTTGTCTGGTGCCACAGAGCCTAGAAAGACTGATCTGTGTGTCCAGCATGTTTATATGATCTCTGCTTTTGTTTATGTACTTGACAGAAAATTTCAAGGGTGCATCTCTACAGACCCTCTCACATCTGAGGTTTTGGGGTGGCTCAGTGCAGCATTTCCTGCACATCTCTTTTACACTCCCATTAAAATTCATGCCTTACGCTCCCATGGAAGTTAAATGACATCTTTCATTAGCCCTTTATTTTCTCTTCATCCCTCACTTGGCAATAAACTTGGCATAAATGTCAGTGCCACACTAAAGTGCAGAAATGTGATGTCAGCACATATTTCCTTGCCAGCCTCACTGCCTGAGAGCCCTGGTCACAATTTATGTCACTGGGGGCATCTGTCTTTCAAGTGAAGCCCTGCAAATGGCAGACCTGTGTTATATATGATCTTCAGCAGCCAGCTGATTATCAGGGTGATGAAGGATGTGAAGCTTGGTTGACAGGAACACTTGAGTAACTTTGCAGGGACACAGTTTATTAAGGATATACTTCAGCAGCTCCCTGATTCTTCCACAGTGCCCAGGTGATGTTTGATGGAATACTTACAGGGTCGTCAAGAAGATTGTTAGGGGTGGTTAATTGCCTGGGATGGTACAGAACTAGTCCAGAGACTTCAAAAAAATATAGCAATTCTTCTTTCCACCATGAATGAGAGCAGTTGTTCATTTTTCTGTGTGTGAAATGAAGGGGGACCTTCAGATGAAACCATGTATCATAAGGATTTGAGTAGAAAGGAAAAAAAACCTTCCTTGGATTCAGCGTTTCCTCAGCCTTTTTATTTTACGGGCACTTTAAAATATGAAAATTTTGAATTTAGGAAAAAATATTAATTTTAAACGTTTAGGGAATTTTGCTGATCATGGAATGCCATCAGCTCTAGGTGGAGAAATGTTAGATATACTAGGTAATCTAGATGTCCAATGGGAAAAAAAATTCCCTTTTTTTAACTTCTAGGCACCAGCTTCTTGTCTGAATTTTGGTCTTATCAACAATCAAGGCACTGTCTTTTAATTTTCCTACTACTTTTGTTAAAATAAAATTATGAAGGAATTTTATCACCTGCAGCTCTAGGCTACAAAATTTGATGACCTTAGAAGTGGTGTGTGTTTGTGTAACTTCCCAGACTTCTTTGAGTCTAACAACAAAGTTTGATCCCATTAAGCTCAAAGCAGTAACAAAACCCCTCAGTCACTTCGTGATTATTCCACATTTGAGTCCCCCATGATATGAAAATCATTCTCCTGTGCATGGTAGGAAAATTGCTGTCCCCTGTCATTTTGCCCTTTCAATACCTGGCAAACACAAGTTTGCTGACAGCATTTTCTTGACATCAAAGCTATTAAAGTTGGAACAATGAGCTGATGAATAGGACATAGCCTTTTTGTAATAATTTTTTTGTTGTTATTGTTGTTGCTGTTCCACTGGATGTGATTGATATAGACTGGAGTCTTTGGCTTTCTTTATTCTGATGGCTACTGCTCATATATTCTAATTTCATCCCCTTGCTACTTTTGCAGAGTATACCACAAATAGAAAGACTTCAAGAAAGTGATGTCCATTTCCTCCTTTCCCCTTAAGAAGAAGGAACAATATTCTGTTAGAACTGAGAGCCCTGAAATTCTACATGAAGAAACCAGACTTCCTGATCCGTCTCACTAAACATACTAAAACACTGTCCATTATTTCGTGCAATAGGTCAATATGAAAGGACTGTGGGTAGACAACTGCAGCCTCAGAGCTCTGTTCTGCACTGCTCAACTCACTTTCACTGAAGGCACAAATTTTTATCTTAGCCACTCTTAGCCCGTTGTAAAAAAAAAAAAAAAAAAAAAAATTGAAATATAATTTTTCCTTCCTCATCATTCCTGAAGACATTTATGTCTGTATTAAAACACAGTATTAATATATTATATTAAGGGCTTGGGCACAAGTTTCTTTAAAATCAGTGCTGATAATAATTTCTCAGATTCTTGATGGGGAAATAAATAAATAAAAATTTAAAAAAAAATGCAATTATTTTTGCTAACACATTCTTCAGCTCTCAGGGATCTGCTTTCATATCCTCCTTAGCACACCACCTCCTCCTGCAAGACAGACTGTGAGCAGACACAGTGTCACCACATGGTGTTTACAAGGGGAAGGCGTGAGAAGGTTATCAAGCTGTCCTGCTTTGAATATCACTTTAAAAGGGGAAGTGCAATCAGCACAAAGCACCAGACAAAGACTCCTGTTCCTCCCTGTGTGCCTCTCGTGTTTTGTAAAATCATAGCTTGGACTTCAAGGTTTATCCTTGGTTTCCTAAACACTCCACTCTTCTCTCAGCAGTGATGAATTTGGCAAGTGAGTATCTGGTAGAATCTGTGGTGTTAACACACTGTGACCCCGTGATTTTGCTGCTTAGGGCTCAAAATATACTGAGAAACTGACTGCTTCAACAGCTTTTAAAAACTTCTAAACTCCTTTTCTACAGCTCACACCATTTTCATCACACCCATACTTTTACCAGCTTTGGGTTGCCACTTTACAGTGTCATTAATTTCCAAGGTGTGTAAGCATGCAGGTTATTTTATTTTTCTTCCAAAGAGTAAATGCTTGTATTGTAGCTAAGGGAAAAAAAAAAAAACATAAGAAAAGAAAGTATATAAAAATTAAAGTGCAATTTTTCTCTCTCAAATAAGGAATTGGAAGGTATACGTATTTTTAACTGAGCTTGGAAAGACCATATGTAGCCCAGAAGCACAGGCAGAAAATTATGCCAGGCTGACAGAATAAAGAGTCATATTGTTAATGCTGAATGTTTTAAGAATTACCTGCCCTGGAATGTCAGATTTTCCAGTTAAACCAAAATTTTTAAAAATCCTCATTAAGAACAGATTTCTTTGAGCAGAGCTTTTGTCCTTCAAAATTTCTGATGCAGAATTTTTTTTTATTTTTCCTGTAGCAACTTAATAGTCAAAGGTACAAACCCAAGCTTTTACTTTAAAACAGAGTCATTTCTATTAGAATAGCAAAATATGGTTCTTTGCTGCTACAGGTGATGCACTCAAGTGCATGATGATATGCAAAGGCAAAATTACAAATATTCAATGTATTTTTCATTACTTCATTACTTCTGCAAAGTTGTTTACATAAAGAATTTAAAGATAGCATTTTCACTGATGGCTTAGTCTATTTGATATTTTATACCAAGGAAATGCACCAATCCATTTAAAATTCTTTCATCTTACCACTGATTTTGGTGGTGCTTTTCATTACTCCAAAAAGCAATGCAGCCATTTCACTTTGGTTAAATGGAGCAATCTATAAATATTACAGCAGCTGAAAAAAAACCAAAAATCCCAAACTATTAAAGACTTTTATTGCAAAAAACCCCAGGAATTATTGTAGAGACCAATGTGCACAAATGACATTCTAAATACTTGTGTACTGTCACTGTGTGAACTAGGCAGAAGTTGTGTTTTTCTTTAAATTTGCACTGCTGGCACTTGAAAAGAAGAGGTGAAAAGGAAGGAATTGGGTCAGCAGCAGCAGAGCTGGCAGTAGAGGAGGGGAGCAGAGAATCCTTTCTGTACATAGATATTTCCATGGCAGGCTCATGTCAAGCATTGAAGTGTTTGAGCCTTTTTTTTTAACTTTTCTGATGGTTTCCAAAATTGCCTTCCTTCCTGGTTTCAATTTAAATTCAGCTTATTGCAGTCTCAGTGTCTGAATCTTGCTGTAGGTTTACATTCATGTAAAATTAATCTTTACAGAATCATACACAGGATATCAATATTACACCATAGGTATGAGTGGCACCTATGATAGTAAAATAAATGCATATTTGGGAGCCTCTTGCCTTGTCAATATTTTAAGTATGCATAACTTTTTCTCAGGGACAAGTAAAATAAGATAAAAGGAATTTCTGAGCACTCTAGTGAATCCTGAAATAGCTTTATTCCAGAGGGTACTTTTAATTTTTAGGACAATATTAGTAGGACTAGATAAATATTAATACTCCTATATTAAATTCTCTAGGGCACCATGCAGGCCCATGCTTCACCTTACAACAAAAGCTTTACTTTACAACTCAGACTAAAACAAGGTCTCCAGATGTGTATCTTGCAAACAGTCCAATTCTCACAGTAAATAGCCCCAAAACAGTTTTATTGGCCCAAGATGACCAAGAACTGATGCATAATTCAGCAAGTTTGTGTGGTGTAGGACTCAGTTGCAGGAGAACATGAAGACATTTCCTGGTCTAATAAGTCAGTCAAGAAAGATAAAGCTGAGAAGAGAATTTTTATTTGATAATTGCTCATGTTTATTTTAGTAAATAGTTCATTCCTTATTTGCCTTTAAGTAAGGTTAACAATTCCTACTAATTTCAGAAGGGTTAACAAGCCCTACTCATATTGTCCTAAAAATTCACCTCATTTATGTTCCAATTTACTCAATTATTATCTAAGTTAAATTACCTTGTTATTCTGCTGTGCAAAATCCAGTCTGTGCTACCCTTTGCAAGGACTTTGTGACCATAATTTCTGTTTGTTTTCAAAACTGACCACCTGTAATCATAATTCTTGCCTTTGTCTACCATAGCTTCTTTTTTATGTTTTCCATTTTCCTTTTTTCTTTCCCCTTTTATTTTCTTTTTTCCTAAAATTGTTTGAAAATTCCCTTCTCAAGTGCCATGAATTTATAAAATTTATTTGTGTTTGAGATTTGTCTCGTGCATGTGTGTGCTTGATTTCTTGCACTTTTATATATATTCAAAACTGTCCATGTTAAATTTAATCCATGATTTTACGATCCAGGGGTTTATTTAATGTAATTTTTTTATAATCCATTATTTTGACAGCCTTGACTAAATTACCCCGGGAAAAAAATTACCTTCCTAATCATCCTATAACATTTTTTTAAGCATCAGCTTTCTTGGAAATATGATAAATGTGCTAGAATTATTACTTATTAGATTGCCAGTTGTTGGTAGGATGAATTGTATGATGTATTTTTTTTATCTTGGGTTCCGAAAAGTAATATCAGTTTTTTTGTACAAGGTAAGGTGATTTTTTTGTTGGACAGATGAGAAAATATTAGTGAAAGAACATGACTACAAAAACTAAAGAGTACCTATATGGAAGTACATGAGTGTGAGAAGGATATTATGCTTTGAACCTTGACAGATAAGTAAAGAACAAAAAAGATGACCAAAAAGGAGGATTAAAGAGGGTTTAGAAACTATCTACAGGAGTCACTATAGAAGATTTTAGCTGTGATTATATAAAATTTGAATTATGAGATGTCCGAAGAATAGGGAGGAAAAGCTAGAACAGGAAACTCATTATTGTCAGTTTGTGTGTATAAATTCAAAAGAGTTGGAGACATCAACTTTTAAGGATGTCTCAGTTTCTCATGAGGTTTGGTTGACACTAATTTAGTCTCTGAACAAGTAAAGCTTTCTTTGTTTCCCAGTCATATTTTCATTAGTTCCTTGCTAAGCAATTTTTTACCTAAATGTCTGTGTGGCTTCTGCTTTTTATTTACATCAAAATGCCTCTCATGATCCCGTGAGGTCCTGAACAATATGAGGCAAAATGTCCAGTAATTTCCACCTGCAGGTTTATCTCTAGAAGAAGCAATTATAGCACAGCTATTCCAGATGCAGAGAAATGTCAGCTTCAAATAATGATTGAAGAGAGAGCCACTTTAATAGTAGAGCTTTGGAAATCATCAGTTTAAGATTTTTCTAGACTAGGCAATCTAACAAATTTTACAGAAAACAATGAAATCCGAGTACCTAACAGCTCACTGTTTTTTTAAACTATAAAATTTTAGACCGACAAAACTCATTCTGCTACAATCCTTAGACACTTTCCCTGCAAAATCCAAATGAAATATACATTATTCGCTCTGGAAACAGCAGCAGCAGCTCTATATAGAACAAGTAGTAGGTAGTTGATTGCGCTAAACTTCTTTTCATGATAAATTCAAATTAGGCCTTTGGATATATGGAGTTTATTGATGACTTCACTAGAAGTTGAACATATTTTCAAAGCCAAACACAAAAGCAGCAAGTTCATACAAATGTTTATGCAAGTTTATGCACATAGACATGCTTAGATATATTTCAGTTTCATTCCCAGGCAAACCTTTTCTAATCTGCTCAGAAAAAGCTTATATTAGAGTAAATTATACATGTATATTATACAGAGTAAAGGAGTTATTATTTAAAAAAAACAAAAGTAAATCAAAGTCATGTTTGAACTAATAAAATTGTGTTAGGCATATACTCAGAAACTAAGAGGTATGAAAAAGCAAACCAAAAGAAAACAATAACATCAAAAAAGATTCACTGTTAAACAAGTAAACAATAAAAAAGAAATACAAAAACCCAGGCAATTTAGTTGCACCTAGAATTTCTTCAATCTTATTTTATTTCCTGTTCTTTGGAAGGTTGGTAGAAAGCATGGCAAGGAGCCAAGGCATGGTACAGTTGCATCAATTAAATTGAAATTTGTGGTTTGTTCTAGATCAAGACATGCAGGTTGTGAGAGAGATAAGGCCCTGGTGAGCATGACACAGTTACACCATACTGATAATATCAGGTTGTTGAGCTCTGCTAAATTGTTGTCCTTCGGACTATCATTTTACTTAATTTACAGGCATGAACTGGAATCAGTTTTTACATGACAAAGGCAACAGATGTGCTTGGAAAACCAGAGGGCTCATTTGCAGTCTGTCAGGCCTCTGGGATTTCTGGCCAAGAGCCAAGGATTTTAGTTGGTTTTTTTTTTTTTCTTTAATGATGGGAAATGGCAGTTCAGATCACAAAGCCAGCAGCGAGCTTCCTGTTACCAAGCAGATTTGCAGCGCAGAAAAAATAAAAAATAAAACAAAATTAACACACACATCAGTGCAATCTGAAAATATTTTCCACAGTTGGAAGTGCTGAGGTCATTTGCTGAGAACAATTAAACTCTCTCCTTGGAGACCTTAGAGACATCATAAACCAGCCATGGAAATCGTCATGTGAAAACCGTCAGTGATTTTTGACAGAAGTGTGTGGAGGGCAGAGGAGGAAAGGGCAGATGAGGGAAGGAGCTGAGGCAGTTTTAAGTGCTCTGTCACTCTGGTAGGCAGCTGAGGGTCTGCACAGAGCTGCCAAAATGTGACTTGGCCACTGTTTTCAGGGAGGGCTGCTTTGCTTTTTCTCCCAACTTCTCCTTTTGGCCTTTACTGATTTATAAATTTTTATTTTTCCCTGGACCTTTTGTACTAAGTGAATCATAATTTCTCTTTTTTGTTTTTTTTTTTCCATTTTTTTTTCTTCTCTCCATCTTTAACAGTAGTTATTCTGGTGTCAAGAAGTCAAGAGCCTCTTTCTGTTTTCTCATCTTTCTGTTTTCTCATACTTTTAATGCATCTCTAGAAAATATTCCTGTAAAACTCTTTTTACCTTCTCTATATTAACTCACAAATTTGTGTCTTATGACACCCATGAGACACCCCAGAACAAAACTTGTGGAACACTTAAAAAAGACCCAAGTTTCTCAAGAGTTCTACTGCTATTAAGAGGCATTCATAGTTATTTATTGATTTTATATGGTCAAATATTTCTCCGAATGGTTAAGAAAAACGTTTCATTTCATACATTAACATTTTGTTAAGAAAAACATTTCTAGATTAGCATGAGACAGCCAGCCACAGAAGAGATTACCACGTAGGCAGAAATATTCCTTCCAAATCCTCTTAAATTTACATGTGTAAGTGGCTTTGTGTTTTCAAATATGGCAAATTAGTTCAATAGCATCTGGTCCCATTAAGTAATGATAATAGCAGCTTTGTGGGGAGAAAGGGTGGTGTTTTTGTTTTGTTGTTTTTTTTTTTTTTTTTTTGTGCCAATGGCCACAGATTTGGAACAATTGACTCCAGTTCTCTTCCCTGGACAAAGGTTTTCCATTTGTCTGTAGCCAAGTCACTCATAACAAAATTTCATAAGATGCTGGGTAACCTGGCCCTAGCAAATCCATTTCTAGAAATCATGTAAACAATCAAAAATGGGCTTTCAAAGGGAAATAAGGTGTGTTTTCAGAATGGAACTATGTGCACTGTGAAGTAGGTCTACCCAAAATTCACATTACAAGCTGCCTGACAAAACCAAAATCCCTCTGCTCAACCACTCCCTTGCAGTACTGCTCTCTGAGTGTGAGGCTCCCATCCAGAAATGTGATCTTTTGAAAGGAAACTGATCAGAATGGCAAACCATCCTTGCCCCAGCTTCACAACAGTATTGCTATTTAAGAAATCCAAGCAGAGTATTCAATAGGTCACTATTCTCAGTATAATTTAAGACTTTTTGATAAGAACTGCCCTTTAGCTTTATTTTATTCTTTTCACTGGGGACAAAACCTTTTATCATGGAGTGTGACTTCATACTCGGTGCATTTATGGGGTTTTGGGGTTTTTTTTCTGTGTTTAAATCTCAGGTTTTAGTCCTTAGATTAATGCTTTTAAATACAGTGCCAGTGCCTGGTAAAAAGACACTACAGAGCCAACGCTTTTATTTCCATCAATAGATATTGTGCAGGATTTTTAGCAAAAGGTGGACAGCCTCTCTCTTTCTACTAGATCTGATTTTTGCATACTTTTTAACATTTGGGCATACAGAATAAAGAAGAATGGCAGGGGATGGAACAAGATGAACTTTAAATTCCCTTCCAACATAAGCCATTCTGGGATTCTGTGAAATTCAGTTGTGTGGGACTCTATGTTTCTACATCTCAAAAGAAAAAAGGAAAAAAAAAAAAAAGAAAATGGGAGAAGTGCACTTATTTTATAACTGGCAACATAATGGAAATATTCTTTTATCTTCACATTAGACGAATGAAGATAATATCCTGTATTTTTCTGGACTCAGCTCACACTCACTGGATTTGTCTGATATGGTGAACATTATAAGCATTTTATCCCCAGCCCTGGCATTTGTCCATATTTAATTATTAATTAGGAGTCTGTACTTGTCTATGGAACAGCTTTATTTCCTTCCTCTTTTGTCCAATAATCAGTTCATTTCCTGGTTCTCAGCATTTCCACACAGTTACAGTGACTGAGCTAATAAGAAACTTTATGTAATTGTTATCAGGACTTGT
Organism: Diglossa brunneiventris; assembly: GCA_019023105.1. Classification (NCBI taxonomy): domain Eukaryota; kingdom Metazoa; phylum Chordata; class Aves; order Passeriformes; family Thraupidae; genus Diglossa; species Diglossa brunneiventris. The sequence goes on along the minus strand of CM032382.1, from coordinate 5,044,161 downwards.
CAGTAAACATGTATTATTAGGTAATCCTCTCTTAACATTTATTTTTGCAATTTTCTCAATTTTTGTCCTCTTACCATAGTCTTTTTCTTGCTCTAGTCTGCCATTCTTAATGGAGTTACATATATTCTCATGTTATTTACCAAGTTTCATTATTTTAGGCATTTCAAGCAGGGGTTTGATACTGTTTTTTATCCGTCTGCCAAGAACTTTTAAAAATTATGTTTCCCTAGAGCCTGCATAAGATAATCTATTACCACATGTTGTCCAGCCTAGCAGAGTTGGTGTCACAGCTTCCCATTTTTCTGTATATTCTGTATGTAGCTTATAGCTCTGTTTGTTACTTGCGAGACATCAGCACCAATAGAAATATCAATACTAATCAATATGAATAAAATATTAAAAAATTATTAATCAATAAACTGTATTTTTCTTTACTATTCTGTATCTCACAACTATCCTTTTTCTTGTACTCTTTTGCAAGGAAAGAAGAATACTTTTTCAGGGGCAGGAGTACTGAATGAATCCTTAAAAAGAGTTTTTTCTCTTGGCACTTAGGAATGCAGAATATACAGTCAAAATCACACAGACCTTTATAAGGAATTAGAGAAAGGAACAATTGTCCACAGATATTTTGCAGTTCTTGTTTGTTGCAAAGAACTTGGACTACCTTACTTTTTATTTTAAAAAAAGTTCCCCAAAGAAAAGGAATAATAAAATAATTTCTTTCAAACATATGGAAGAATAACACACAAAAATTGCTATAATTACACTGATTACAGTTCATTTCAGCCTACGAGTACTGAGAGTTTGAATTCCATCTTCATTCTGGCAAAAATCCAGCATGTTTGTACAGCACTAAGGGAGAGGGATGTATTGGTTATAGAGAAATACACAGTACTGCCAAGGAAACTCCAAAACCAGGGAATTGTACAGGTGACTAGGAACATCAGCCAGATGAAGATGGTGACAGATGTTAGGCAATTTTCCCAGGAAAAGAAGAAAAAAATCTGTAGCAAAACACAATAATCATATGCTACTGATATTGAGGCAGGAATATAAAATAATTTCAGTCATTAGGAGAGAAAAAAAAGGAAAATAAAAAAGCCAACATGCATTTTTTTTTCAGTCCCGCTCTCAGTCAGTTTGCTGATACATTATTTAATTTTAGGTGTTTTTTTCAGTCACTGGTCTCACATGCCATTCTCCATGATCAGCCCACAGCATTCCAAAAAATTAAGAGGATTCTGTTTATATCATGCTCCCTGTAAGATTTCTTACAAATTCTTCTTGTGATTCTCCATTCTCCATTTCTCCATTGATCCAAGCAGGCTTGTGGTCATGAACTTGGGCAGAGAGGAGAGAAGGGTTTTTTTTTAGAGTAAATTTACCTGAACCCTCCCTTATTTCAATAATGGTGACATTTTTGCAGATATTACCTGAGGACTAAAGCTCCCTGTGAGGCTGAAAGCATTTTATGTCATTTACATTAAACTCATCATTTATCAAGAAGTTAAATCTGTACTTAACATTCAGCCTCACCCTGTAGAGCTGAATTTATTTTGAATGCCTGAAAACAATTAGTTATTTAAACTTCTGCCTGATAAAGCAGCTTCCATACTAATATGTGCATTTATAAGTGGATAATCTATATTTCAAAATTTATTTGACACACAGTTAAAGAGGCATTTATAATTCTATACCTTCATCGACATGTTAAAAATCAATTCTGACCTTGCTTTGACCTTAACATTTCACAGCAGGGAAATGAATATTGAAGTGCAAAATTGGATTTGTGCACCCTTATTTTACAAGAGCCTATTTGGAGCACTCCTGCAGTCTACTTTGTGAGGCAGAAAGAACTTTCAAAAGGTTTAAAGTTAGCAAACAGCTAGAGGGCGGAGGAGGAGGGAAAAGAGAGTCTAACTCAATATAATTTGTATATATTTGTATTACATATTTTTATTATATTTGTATTACATATTTATATACTTGTATTATATATTTGTATTATATATTTGTATTATATTTGTATAATAACCATCCATCTGAGAGAGATTATTTCAACTAGAGCTTCCAATACTGAATCACCATGATACATTTAAGGGACATTCCACAAGGAAAGACCAAGAGGATGCTCTATCTTTTTTCCCTTGGATTTTGCACTGCAATGCTGGTGCCAAAAGAAGTCATTAAAGTCTGGCTACCACGGAAATTTGTAGCAAAATTTTCAGGATGTGTTGTCTACATAATACTCAGGAAGGATTTCTTGGACCCTCCCCAAATAAACACCTCCTTCTAAGAAAAGCAAAGTGTATAAAGTGTCTTTTGAAGGATCAGTTCGAACAAAATCCTCACATTGTGACAACCAGTCTTTACATGGACCCTATGAATAGATAAATAAATAACCTTGTGGGTTTTTAGCAATTTAAGTTTTCTCTTCATTTAGCTGAAAGAAAATGAGAAACCAAGATGTGTCCTCTGGGTTAAGTCTAAAAAGTCACATCAAAGTTCAGGACTCTTAGGCAGGAAAAAGGTAGAAGATATAATGATAAATCAGGAACAGCAGTGACTGCAGCACTAATCCTCATTGCTACCACTTAAAGAAAAATGGACAGGTCACAAATTTCAAATTACCCCCCAGATAACTTCCTCCTCAATAAAATCCTGATTGTATTAATTTCACATTCTATTGATTGGGATTTTTTTTTCCATTCTCCAAAGTCAAAAATACTAAATACACAAATATGTTTATATGGATTCATCTGAGCTATTGTATCCTCAAATTTTCCACTTTTATTTCCCGAGTTCCACCATGTCACAGATGAACGTTTGCAGTTTGGAAGGGCAGCCCTTACACGGGTTTGGTGTTATATTGCCCTCAGAATCAGTGTTTTAGAATATATGCAATAAATTTCAGCATCTTGCTGCTGAAGATAAAAGCATATGCTGAAGTTTGTGTCATTTGAACTGTGCCAATAGCTCAAGATGAAGTTTACAAACAAGAGAAAAGAGTAGAGAAACAGTGTATTAGGCAGGCGGACATAAAAATACAAGAAGAATAGAATAACTCAATTTTTTTTTTTTAGGAAAAAGTTTATGTAGTCTAGGCCTAGGATTTTGGGGGTTTTTTTGGCCCTGCTTCTTTATGAGCTGTTTATTCATTTGAGAATTTTCTCTCACCATCTGCATGAAAATCTGTTTTGCTGTAATTATAATTTAAAAAATTAAAATAAAATTAAGCTTTATGTTTGTGTAATTTTAGTTTCAGCACACAGTTGAGTTCTGTTTTTAAATTTTAGCAAAACTTTCTTTACACAGCTTCATGCAAAGGAACCATGGTTCCTCGTTGACTCATTCCTCTTCACCTCAAGAACTCAGAAGACAAAAATCACCCTTCCAGTGAAAACCATAGTTTGCAATTTCTACTTCATTCAATCCCACACTGATTTGTCTCCACAGGAGATAGAGCAAATAATCAGAATTTATTTCTCAGGTGCTTCAGACCTTAGCAAGATTTGCAGCAGCTGCTCTCCTCAGCCTTTCTTTTTGGCCATATTTTGCCATTTCTTCATTTTCTGCATTTCAGAACAATTCAGGTCTTAAAGCAGTCATTTTGTAACAACCTTCACCCACATGTAGAACAAGCCATGCAGTACATGAAATTTAAACTAAGCCTCCTAAGCCTGGCATGCAAGCTAAGAATCTATATTCTGAAAACAGGATATTCACTTCTGCATCCATGTCCTTGTAGACGCAAGCTTGACAGTAAGTTTTTGGGGTTTTTTTGGTTTTTTTCCCTTTTTATCCCCCCCTCTTCTTTCAGCTATGAGAATTCTCCCTTTTAAACTGGGATTCAGATCTAGATTTGGCAGTGGAAAAAAATCATGACACGTGTCATAAGCTTCAGCTCAGTAGCAAAGGTTTATGCCAGAGGCAAAGCTGCAGGCACAAATAAATAAATGAATTCAGGAGGCCTGAAAATTATATTGGTGTGTAATGTCAGAGTTGCTGTGGAAACCATCTTACGACTTTTTTAATACCTCAAAGGAAAAAAAAAAACATTTCTTGCCACTTTCTCTGCAGAACAGTATTTTAACTGATTTTAAACTACTGATGAATTACTTGAAAGGCTCTGAGAGGTTGGGGTGTTCAGCCTGGAGAAAAGAAGGCTCTGGGGAGACCTTAAAGCCCCTTCCACTGCCTAAAGGGAGCTCACAAGAAAGATGGGGGACAGAATTTTTATCAGGGCCTGTAATAAAGGGACAGGAAATGCTAGTTTTCAACTCGGAGAGGGAAGAGCTAAAACTACATGAAAGGAAGAAATTCTCTGTGATGAAGGTGGTGAGACACCTGGAACAGGCTCATCATCCTTTCAAGGTCAGGTTGGACAGGGCTGTGAGCAACCTGACCTTGTTGAAGATGTCCCTGCTCATTACAGGGGCTGGACATGATGGCTTTTAACTGTCCCTTCCACACCAAAAAAAAACCCAAAACATTCTTTGACTCTATGAATCACTTTATAGAATACAAAGAAGCTCAAAGGCAGCGTAAAGCTCCTACATGTTAGCTCTAGTTTTTAGAAAGTTAAAGGGTTTTTTTAGAAAATAAAGATTTTAGAAAATAAAATTTTTTTTAGGAAATAACACACTTCTTACACAGTCCATGTTCAACCTGCTTGATGAAGTGACTTTGACAACAGGCACATTTAAGCCTAGCCCTACAAGCCCTGTGCAGGTTTAGCTTTATTACATTTGTTCGGGTTTCTGATCCTTGCTAACAAGCAGCACAATTTGTTCAAATGGCACTGCTTCTGCAGGGTAAGCTTTCTGGAATGAGCAAATTAGCAGAATCCTGCCTCATTTCTCAGCTGTGGACTGTTCTGCTGCCTTTTCTTCTTTGAATCAGGTGGCTGTTGAGCACTTTTGAGGAGGTTGAAAAGCTGTTCATACATAAAGTGAGGCAGCTGAGTTGTATGATCTCTCTGTTGATGCATAAACAGAATAAACCATTCTAAATTAATATTATTCATTAATAAAAATGCATATGACTGCAATCTCATCCCACGGCCACAGGAGCTGACGGGGGCCGGCTGGCCGCTCCTGGAGCGACCGCTGCAGACCATGGATCCCGCCACTCCCAGGCCCCCTGCAAGAACCCCGAGCAGTGGCTCTGTCTGCGGCGTGGTGACGCCGGCGAGAGCAGGACTGCGAAGCGCTGAGGCGAAGGAAAGAAGGAGCGGAAGCACGTATGGAGGCCAAGGTGCTTTATTAACCCAGGCGGGGCCACAGAACAACCATTGGGGAGGCACTTATAAAGGGGAAGGGCGTGACCCGAGGAGACACAAGGGACCAATGAACGAAGCCCAGGGGGAGGAGCGAGGGACACAACTGAACCAATAGGAATGGCCCAGGGGAGGGAAAAGGCTCAGGGGACAAATCATTTGCTAGGTAAGGGAAGATTGACATAGAAATTTCAAGAAATGAAAGGGGATTTGTTACAATGATGGACAGGTAACTGGAGGGAGGAACAAACCACTATGAGGGAGAACATGGGGGGAACCAAGAGTCAAACCAAAATCTTGACTTACAAAAAATAACCAACTTTACAATAAAACCCATACAGGACACACAATGCTACATCTCCCCCTTTTTTGTTTTAAAAAGGAGAGGGGGACACTGCAAAAGGTGTAAAGTCCAGTCCTTTATACTCTGGTGCCTTTTGGTTCTCCCACCGTCTATCGTTGTTTGCAATATCGGCAGGAAAGGCAATCTTGCATGCCGAGGAAGGAAGGCTTTGTGGTGGAGGCAGGGATGACTTGCTACAAGACACTGAAGCACAAGGATGGCAGGAAACGAATGACAGCAAAATAACTTATGCTCTTCATGAAGGACAGCATCCACAATTGCGAGGAGCATTATGGATGCCTGAAATGAAATGAGAACAGAACACATAATGAATACTAAAACAAACATAACAACGGAATTTCTCTGAGGGAGAGGCAAACGAATAAAAAAGGTAATATCAGGAGTTTCTTCCCCTCCTGCTGCGTTTTCTATACTGTGCAAATGTGTGGTCATTGGTGTCTTCCTGGCCGTGGGAGTTACTGCTTGAGGCACGCTAACAGACTCCGTTGGTGTAGAGGGTTTGATTAGTTTCTTAGGGACCCATCTGACACCTGAGGGTGTGGACATGCAGGCATATCCACAACCCCAAGTGATAAACTGGAATGGACCCTGGATTTCTGCAGAGTCTGGGTCCCTAATAAGGACAGGTGGCTTTTCTTTGAACCCATAGTGTTGCTGCTGGTGGAAGCGTCTCAGGACTGGCGGCTCTGGTCTGTCGAAAGAACAGTTCAAAAAATTGATAGTAAAGAGTGCTTTACAAAAGTCTGAGATGTGGGGACAGAGCTTGGACATTTCCCCGTCGGCGGGCGAGGACTTGCTTTAAAGTTTGGTGAGAGCATTCTATTACAGCCTGACCAGTGGGGGAGTGTGGAGTTCCCATCCGATGTTGTACCCCTCATTCCTGCAAAAACTCAGCAAACGCCTTGGAGGTATAAGCTGGGCCATTATCTGTTTTGATAGTAGATGGGATCCCCAAAACTGCAAAGGCATGAATTAGATGGTTTTGTGCTTCTGCTGCTTTTTCTCCAGTGTGGGCTGAGACAAAGACTGCCCCCGAGAAGGTGTCCACATATTTGAACCACCCAAATTTGGATACGTGGATGACATCAGTTTGCCAGACTTCGCAGCTGCGGAGTCCTCTAGGGCTCACCCCGAAAGCCAGTGATTTGTAGAGCCGTCTTCTGGCAATTTGGGCAGGTGGCCACAACCGCATTGGCTTGGTCTCACTGCAGGTGAAATTGGCGGACCAGCTGTGGGGCAGTCTGATGAAATTGCTGATGGCTTAGCTTGGCCTGCTGGTAGATGCTAGGGCTGCAGGGGTGTGGCCAGGGCGTCTGCCCTGCGGTTTCCCTCGGCAATAAACCCAGGGAGGTTGGTCTGTGATCTTACATGCATTACAAAGAAGGGTTGCTCTCAGTGGGGAAACCAAATGTATTAAACGTGAGAGCAAGCGACAGATGGCAGGATTGGAGACTTCTTTGAGCACTGCATGTTCTGCCCGGGACACTACGCCTGCTACGTAGGCCGGATCAGTCACTAGATTAAAAGGCTGTGAAAAATTTCTCAAAAGCCCTGACAACTGCATCTAACTCAGCAACTTGGGGAGAACCCTCCACAATCTGCGCATTGGCTTCCCACTGCTGAGTCTGAGGGTCCTTCCAGATAACGACTGACTTGTGGGATCCTCCAGATGCATCTGTAAAAACTGTCAGAGCTTTGAGTGGATGGAGACTTTGAACCTCTTTTGGAACCAAATTAAATTCAACATTAAACAATTTGTGGCCTGGATGGTCAGTTGAAATTTGGCCAGTGTAGCTGTCTAGGGCAAACTGCAAATTCTCATTAGACCAGTACAAATTTTCCACAGTGTCCAAAGATATCCTCCCAATGGATGTTTGGATAGGGAGGTGAATGCATGCAAAATCGCACCCCGCCAACACACGCAGGCGAGCCCTAACCCTCGTGATCAGCTGGACCATCAGATCTTGTGGCTTGGTGATGCTCTTGGACAACTGGTGACCAAGGAACACCCACTCTATGATTAAGAGGGGGTCCTTTTGGTCTGTGTCTCATTGAAAAATCAATCCGTAAAGATGCGGTAGCCTACCCAGAATGATGAAGCTGAAGGGCAGATCCTCACGACGCCGGTGGGCGTGTTGACTTGCAATGATGGATTGGACCTTCTCGAGTGCCGCCCTGGCCTCTGGAGTCAGGGCCCTCAGGGAATCCAGGGTCTCCCCCCCTTTTAACAAGTTGAAGAGAGGGGATAGATCTCTCATAGTGAGCCCCAGCCAGTGCCTGATCCAGTTTAAGGATACACAGAGCTGGTGCAGGTCTCTTAGGGTTTTAGGGTTAGTGTGAATTAGAATCTTTCAGGGTTTAATGGTGCGGTGGGTGATCTCAAGGCCCAGATACTTCCAAGGCGGCAGGCATTGGACTTTTTCTGTTTGCAACTCAAATCCTGCCACCGACAAGGCTGTAACAGTGTCCTCTAAGCCACGTGCAAGCATGTCGTCGTCAGGGGCATTTCTCAGCTGTGGACTGCTCTGCTGCCTTTCTTCTTCGAATCAGGTGGCTGTTGAATACTTTTGAGGAGGTTGAAAAGCTGTTCATACATAAAATGAGGCAGCTGAGTTGTATGATCTCTCTGTCGATGCATAAACAGAATAAACCATTCTAAATTAATGTTATTCATTAATAAAAATGCATATGACTGTTCTTGTATGCATTCTGGTAATTGTTAAAATTATAATATAGTATTTTACATATTATGGCAGCTCATTGTTGCAATGAGCATGAGCACAGTTAGAGTGTGTGCAATGAATTCCTATAATACGAAAATAACAGTCAGTGAAACAAAATGGTGATACCATCAATAAAATACCTCTTTTGGCTTAAAAAACATCTGGAGAGTATCCACACTGCTTTATTTCTTCTGGTAGATATAACTTCATAGAAAACAATGCTCACTGGAGAATCAGGGTATTTTTCTTGCCCTTTTGCCTACTGAAAATAAGGGTGACCTCTCATTTAACAGTTTCAGCTTGAGACTAAAGTATCATTCTACAACTCTTTTGTGATGTTAAGACATTAAAAATCGTGCTTACAGGGAGTTCTGTATATTTTAATATGATCTTGCATGGCTTTTCACTGAAGACCAAACTTATGCATGAAATTGAGACTAATAAATTAAAATTTTAAAAAGATTTCAGAAAAATAATTAGCGAGTCACCCTCAGAACTTACAACTAAAGTATGCAAAATGTAAATTATGATCAAAATATGCCTGAAGAGAAGAAAATGTCTAAAACCAGAGCAGGTTTGTTTTATTCTGGGTTTTTTTTTTTTTTGCTTTCTTTTTAATAAGGTTCCCTGTGTTTTTATCAAATATATAGAATATTTTCATTATGTCCCACAGATTTAAGAAATATAAGTCTCTGCTGAAGAATCATTTTATGCCAACATAATAGAATAGAATATCATAGTGCAGTATAGTATAGTGTAGTATAATATAGTATAATATTTTGGAGTAGTCTCCTAAAATGTCACTTATGAGCAGAATAACGTGACGAAAATTGGGATTTTTAAAATAAAAGCAGTTGTAAACCTGTTGCAGAAAAGCATTATTTCACTGTTAAATTTAGGATGATGCGGAGTTATAAGAACAATAATTTTCTCCCATTCAAGGAGGACCACAGTGCTTCTTCTGTTTTACTCCTCCTTCTGTATTTTGGCCATAAATATCAGAGTGCAGTGAGTGATTTATCTCTGAAACTAAACCTGAGAGCTTTCCTGCTTTATTTTGCAGCAAGCGGTGGAGATGTTGGTTCAGGCAGCACTTGGTCAAGGGTCTTGCTTCTTCTCAGAAGTGGAATAAATCACGTTCCTTTCAGAAGTGTTATTGCCATTCTGTGCCAAACAAACCAGTAACTTTTCTGTTGCTCAGAAATTTCTGGGCTGATGACTTACAGGATGGAATATTCTGTGAGACTGGGAAGACCTCCACATTATGGACAGGTCTTCCTGGAGTCCTTGAGCTTGTTCATTCCTTGTATCTGTGCCTTGAAACGTTGTGCTCAGCAGTCATGAGAGGAAAACCCCTCCTAGAACCCTTTATTTTGTGTAAAATTTTCCTCTGTCTACAGAACACAGGAAATTCTGGAGCAGCTGTTAATGACAGATTAGCTCCAAACTTTTTCAGCTAATCATGGAACCATAAAATTGTTTTGGTTGGGAAAGACCTCTAAGGACATTGAGCCCAACCATTAATCCAGCACCACCACTAATCCCTGTCTGTGGTATTTTCAGGGTCCCGCGTGGCAGGAAGGAAATGATGAATCTGACTCCATGTTCTTAGGAGGCTAATTTATTTTTTTATGATATTATATTATATTAAAGAATGCTATATTAAAACTATGCTTAAGAATAGAGAAAACATACAGGCAGAAGGCTTAACAAAATACTAATTAAAAACTCGTGACTGACTCCTCAGGAGAGTCCCGACACAGTTGGACAGTGATTGGTCATTAAGTAAAAACAATTTGCATGCTGGATAAACAATCCCCAACCACATTCCAAAGTAGCAAAACAGGGAGAAGCAAATGAGATAATATTCTTTTCCTTTTTCTCTGAGGCTTCTCAGCTTCCCAGGAGAAGAATTCCTGGCGAAGCAATTTTTCCGAAAATATGACGGTGACACCTGTCCCGAAGCGCCTGATCTCCACAGCTTTTAAATCCATCCACAGAAGGAGACTCCAAACCTCCCAGGCTGGACAGGAAGTGACTGAAGGAACTTTTCCTGATACCAGTCCTAAACCTGCCCTGGCCCAGCCTGAGGCCGTTCCCTCTGCTCCTGTCCCTGTTCCCTGGAGCACAGCCCGACCCCCCTGTTGTGCTGTTGTGAGGGTCCCCAGGACGAGGTGAGAGATGAGAATTGACTCCAAGGTTTCAGAAGGTTGATTTATTATAGAATGATATTATGTTAAAAGAAAATTATATACTAAAACTATATTAAAGAAAGAGAAAGGAGACATCAGAAAGCTAGAAAAGAATGAGTAATAAAAACCTGTGACAGATTCAGAGAGTCTGACACAGTTGGCTGTGATTGGCCATTAATTACAAACAATTCACATGCTGGGTAAACAATTCTCCAAATCACATTCCAGAGAAGCTGAAGCTTCCCAGCTTCTCAGGAGAAAAAACCCTGGTGAGGGGATTTTTCAGAAAATGTCATGGTGACCCCCCCCGGCTGTGCCCTCCTGGCAGGAGCTGTGCAGAGCCACAAGGGCCCCCCTGAGCCTCCTTTGCTCCAGGCTGAGCCCCTTCCCAGCTCCCCCAGCCTCTCCTGGGGCTCCGTTCCCTTCCCAGCTCCGTTCCCGTCCCTGGCCGCGCTGCAGCCCCTCCATTCCCTGTGTGAGGGCCCAGAGGTGCCGCAGCCCTCGAGGTGCGGCCTCAGCAGGGCCGGCACAGGGACGGGCCCTGCCCCGCTCCTGCCGCCGCCCCACGGCTGGCACAGCCCAGGGGCCATCGGCCTCTCGGCCCCCTGGGCACCCTGCGCTGTGTCCAGCTGCTGGCACCGTGCTGGAACCCAGGACATTGCTCTGGCTGCCCTCAGAGCCTGGCAGGGGCCTGAGGCCTGGGCACGGAGTCACAGACACCTGTGCCTTCGGTCTTAACCCATGGAAACAGCAATTACCAACTTTGTGTGAGAAGATACAAGCCATGACTTTGAATAGAATGTTAATGAATTTATCACAGGGTGAAAATGTAGGATTTTGGGTAGGGGTTCAGGAGGCAAGCTGGAGGAATCTGGGTGTGTCCTGTCCTTCCTCCTGTTTCTTCTTGGCTTCCATCTTCTCCTGTGCTAGTGACACTTTTTGATTGGTTTAGAGTAGAGACAGATTGTCTAACATATGTGACAGGTATTATGAAGTTATGGTAAATAAAGTACACGTAGTTTTTAGTACAAAAAGATAACACTGCCTTCAGGGCGGTCAGTATGCCACAACCCAACCTGCCAGACAGACCTTGGAAGGTCAGAGAAAGAATGTTATAAATAAGGAAAAAAAATAACCTTGAAAAGCAGAACTGATACATCTCAGCTTCTTCGGTCTCAGGGCTGGGAAAAAGAGACTTTCTGACACCTGGGGGTCACCTCAACACCAGAGACCTCGTCACCACAGCAGCCCCAGGGCCTGTCCCAGCTCCCAGCCCCTCTGCCCCAGCCTGGAGTGCTCCATGGCATTGGTGGGACCCAAGGCAGGACATGGCACTTACCTCACCCCATTGGCTTCGTCTCATCAATGCAGCCTGCCCAGATCATAAATAAAGATATTAAATACCACAGGGCCCTGTACTGGGGACTACCACTAATGAATTCCATCCGCCACTGGTATTTAGGACCATCCACCCTGGCAGTGTTTTAACCAGGGAAGAGCACAGCTGTGCAAGCCATGGGCACATGGTTTCTCCAGGAAAAAAACTGTGAGACACAGTGTCCAAGTCCTTCCTGAAGTTCTCAAGGCCAGACAGATATCATCCACGGCCTCTCTCTCATCCACTCAGCAGGTCGCCTTGGAGTACAATGAGGTCAGGTTACTCTCAGAAACAAAATATTTACAAGGTATATATTTTTTTCTTTACTGCACGAATATCTGTTTGTCCAGACAGAGCTACTTTGCTCATTGTCTTGTTTTGCACAGACTTTCTTTCAGCCTTTGATGGTTTTTTTTTTCCATTTCTACCATGAAAGCTTAGTAAGTTTTGGTTTATTTTTTAGGAATGAGAAAACACCAGACAAAACCTCTGGGAAGTCTTTCAAAGTCGTGTGTGGAGACTGAGACAAGGAAGTGCTTTGCACTGATAGACTTGAACACTGCTTTGAAAGTGTCCTCCTGCTTCTCATGTCTGTTACAGTTTTGGCAAGGGGCATTCAATATAACTTTTTCTTTCTCTACATCTTCTTTAAAAAAGAAAGGAAAAAAAAATACATATATTTATTTGCGTGCTTCAACAAGCCAGAAGAAGGTGTTTAGCCCCCAAACACTCACGTCTGCCTGTCTTTCCCCTGACAATTAAAAACACTTTGGAACCATATTTTTCATGTCATTTTTCCTTGCTTTCTGCAGTTTGAACTGATTGAAAGATGCACTTTGATGTCCTGAATGCAAAGCTTGTCACATGTTGCTATGCCAATTATTCAGAAAAACAAACATCCTAAGCTAAAGGTCCTCAGATTGTTTCAAATAAAATTATTTTATGGCAGTGTACAGGTGTTTATCTGAGTGTGCAAGCTTATATCTAGGTGTCTGATTTTAAATTTCTTTCAAAATAAATATTCCGTTACATAGATTACATTTTGAAACATATTTTATAATATATATAAATGTATATGTAACTATTTCAGATGTCTCAAAGGAGAACAAAAGCCGGCATTCTGTACAGCCCCATGTCTAAGCATGTACATTTTACAAGTTTCCTAATAGAAAATCCTAATAGAAAATAGATATTTTCATTATCTCTAAAAGAGGAAAATTATTCATTTGGAAGGAGCATTAAAGCCTTGCTGCAGTGTGCTTTGCCTGGTTAATAGAGTCGCTTTTCTCAAACACTTGGAAAGTGGTAGAGGACAGAGCAGCTGTTCCAGGTACTTGCAAAAAGGAATTCTGTAGTTGCTAAAGCATGATTAAAGGGGAAAGAGCTACTGGGCTTATTAGGCTTTATTAGATATCCACTAATAAAGACCATAAAATCACAAAGCCATAGAAGGGTTTATGTTGAAAGAGACTTTGAAACTCATCTCATTCCACCTCTGCCATGGCAGGGACACCTTCCACTGTCCAGCAGCTCCAGCTCCTTCCTAAAGGCAGAAATACCTTTAGATATTTAAGCATTGGTGGAAAAGTTGCATTTGGAGTGTTGGGGATGTGAAGATGCTGTTTTCCAAGTGGAATATCTGAGGGAAGATATGTATAGCAAATTTAGCAATTAACACATACACTTAGAGCTCTGAATTTGAGACCTTTGCATCCCAAAGGCTGCTATATCTTGAGAGCCATTGGATTGTGCTTCATTTTATCATATTAAAGGATGGAGGAAAAGTTCATCAACAACGTGTATACCCCAACCAAAAATGACACATTCCAGTAAAATAAGTCTAAACTGATGCTCTTTTACAAAAAACATGAAACAAAAAGAAATAGGTGAAAGAAATAGGTGCCTCTCCTCCCCTTCTGAATGCAGGAGTGAGACTTCTCACGCTTTAGAACTGCATGAACAACCATGAAAAGTCCACGGTGGGTTTCCAAGCCCTACTTTACCAAAAGCCTTGAAAACATTTCCATTTCTGGGTGGATCGGAACTTGGAGAGTGAAAGAAGTGAGACTGCAGATTTGAAAGAGAAGCACCTGTGGATAAATCATAAACAAATGTTAAATATTAGCTTCATAAAACAAGAAATCATCTAAATTTTCTGACCAAAAAAAGGATATGACGATAAGCAATAGCAGAAATACAAATCTCACAGTGTATTTCGCACTGAGTATCTCAAGGTCACTAGAAATTTTATCAAGAATTTGGAAAAAAAAGAAAAAAAGACCTACTTATTTACTACACAAAATAAAAATTAAAACAGCTTCAACTATCAGATGTTTCCTTGGGCATTTGATGATTCTTTGGCATTCCCAGGCATTTTGAAAGAAAAGCCAGTAAAACTAAACTACAAAGACTGATAACATTAAAAAAGTGAAGTAAAAATGAAAATTATTAAAGGACACATATAAAACCATAAAGGTCTCATACTAAATCCCAATCTTTAGGGATCAATGAAGCTGCGTGTTTACAAATGGTATGCTATATTAACAATATGAAGTAATTAGATAAAGACCACAAAACCACAAACTTCTGGGGCAATCTGAACATATTGAAATAAACTCCTAGCCAATCAACAAGGAAAGTAACACTATGAAAACAGCAAACATATTTATAATGGTAGCTATAAGTGCAGAAATGGAGACTAGACTGTTAATAATATAGATAGTAAAAGATAGACATGTTTATCTGAGCACTGATAATGCAGTTTATGATATACTTTATCTGTTGGGCGCAGAGTGTGAAATGCTGTGGGGGAGCTAATAGTATGAAACATGATTAATCAACACACAGCAAGAAAAGCATCTGCTGTGTAAAAAAGTGCCCACTAAAATGTTATATAAAGTGTGGTAAAAATTAAAATAAACAGAGCTGATAGTGAGATTGCTAGTGTATGGGAGGTTGAATAAAGATGAAGGAAAAGAAGGTTAATGAATATAGATCAAAGCAAAATTGCGTATTTATTGATGAAAATAATCTTAGCAAGAAGCCCAAAGCCACTGTGACAATGAAAACTGATATTTAGCATAACTGACAGTTTAACACTACTTTTCTATTGCTAGGATGTAATCCATGCACCCTACCAGAGAAAATCAATTATTACTAAACCATGTATTTGTGGCTCAGGAAAGGTGATGCTTAAAAGAAAAATTGAGTAATCTGAATCCCTCTTACTTTATCATCTGTGCATGGCACAGCAGAAAGATTCTGCTGCACGAGTAATCATATATATAATCCCATTACATCAGCTGTGACTATACATAAGTTACATGTATATTATGGCCTATTTGAAATATATCTACTCTTTGAAATAGGCTGAATGCATCAGAAATTCTGGCAGGAATTGAGGAGCCAGAATTTACAGATTCTGAGGGATGCAAGCAAATAAACCACATAAACATTTGCTTTTTACTCATCCTGTTGCTTTTGGTGAAAGATTTTCTGTACATAAATATATGCAATCAATTGACAATATACTTTAAAATTTTATTTAACTGAAATCACAGTTTTTAAAAAAAATTAATTTGTATTTTTATTTAATCGCACCTCTTTTATTTAACTTCATTTTTTTGACAGTTTTTTTTAATGGCAGAGTAGTCTCCCTGCTTGCAGCAGGAGGGGATTCCAGAGTGTGCTTCCAAATGTGGAAGCTCAAGATCACACTTGGACAGAGTTCTCCTCTGGAAATGTCAAGTCTCCCATTGGCACAACAGTAATTGCTGCAATCCAGGGAATTCGTAAGTACAGAGCTCATCAGTGTGCAATTTTGAACCTGCTGGATGCCATATTATTTAGGGAGACATAACTTTAAAAGTGAGCCTGGAGGCCTTTTTTGGGGACTTTCCTGGCAAGGCCTGGCAAGCCCTTGAACCTGGACAACTCAGCTCAGACTTGGAAGTGCTGCAGAGCAATGTGGTACACAAAGCCTGGTGGAAACACCAGAGTTCAGCTCCTTGCTGGCTGTAGAATTAAACGAGCAAACAAACAACTTTTCCAGATTGAGCTAAATAAATTAAAATATTCATGCCAACCTACCCACCCAGCAGGAAAAATTATGCCACTGATCACATTCTGGTGGTAGGTTTGAGATTAGGAATTTCTAAAGGGGAAATAAGTAGAAAGGTGAAGTTGCATTTAATCAGATATGGTAGGTGGATCTCATCTGAAACAAGAAAATAAGAGCAATTCTATAATTCATGGAGGGAAAGAGGTTTGGGAAGAAAGAAGCTGGCTGCAAATGTCAAGAACTTTCCAGAAAGCTGAAGAGAGAGCAGCAGAACAGTTTTGTCTGTGCTCAGAAAACATCAGGGATGGAAGATGCCACTGATTTGGATTTAAAGAAGCTGAGAAGTCACCCGGGTTAGATTCTTTTACGCTTCCTGTAACACTGCAGATGCAGAAGCAATAAGTTTACATCAAGTAGTTATTAACACAGAGGTAGAGCTTATGCAGGTGAGATTTATGTTTGGATAACTAAATTTAGGATGACCCAATCTACACACCAGTACACAGAAAAGGACAAGGACACAGCTCAGCTGCTGCCATGCACTTGTGTTTGACTCATTGAGATGGAGGCAGTTTTGATGTCACAGCATCCCTCTCCCAAGAAATTCCTGGTCACAGGAGAGTCCCATTAAATGGTACAAGCTCAGGTACATTTGGGGAGGAACGAAATTTTAATTTCATGAATGAAACCTGTGCAACTTGTCCATTCTGAACAGAATAAAAAGCCTTGTTCTATTTTATTTATTGGTAGAGGTAGAGCTAGTAAAACCCACTAAGAGAGAATTAATGTTCTCTAAGATCTGGGTATAATGAACCCAGCTTTCCTAAGGAGAGAGCTACTGTTGGTTATTGATTTTCATGTCTACACAGTTGCTAAGAGCTGTTGAAGTTTTATTCTTGGGCTGTGCAATTATAAATTCCCCTTTTCTCTCATTTCCAGCATTGCATGAGCTCAGCTTTCTTCACATCCAAGGTATTTGCAGCCCATCTCCTCTCATCTCCTTCCTATTTCTGTAAATAATAAAAAACATAATAACATGTAAGACCTCTATTATCTGTAAAATTGGGAAGAATCAAAAGTTATTATTGAAGGTAAGATGCTGATAAACAGACAGTGATTAATAATTATGAAGAAAGCAACCCAAATATGAAAAGCAGAAATAAGAAAATAGAGGAGAATATGGTATATATTGTTCCTTTGACAACATAATAACAGTATAATCTCTGCTTGTCACCTCTCTGAAATCCATGTTGCTAAACTTATTTCACAATAGCTAGTTTTTGTTTGCAAGTTATTATAGTTTCCAAATACCTCCAATCTCAGTTTGAGATCCTTAAGTCATTTCAGCAGTAATAGAGTCTTGAATATTTCTGAAAAACGCCACAAGAATAATTTAAAAACAACAGTGGGGATGAACACTACATATAAATTCATTTATATGAATTTATTTAAATGCTAACTAATCATCCTTTGTATAAGGATATTTTAAGTACCTTTCAGGATACTTTTCAATCAGTTTTGCCAGTTAGACTGGAATACGCAGAGGTTTGACTTCAGCTGATTTCTATTTATTTTTTAAACACACACACAGATATATATATATATATATATATATATTTGAGAATGTGCCCTTCTGACTTTGCAGAAAGGACAAAAAGAGTGAAGGTATATGTTTTTCCTAACGTTTTTCATGAGCTCTCTAAAAAGTTGCTTTTATTTTAAGCGTTATTAGACAAGATTTTTAAAATAACATATTATACATCCTTTTCTAAGAAAAGATGATTTTTTTTCTTTCTTTTTATTAGGTTGGTCTTACGGTCATTATTACTTTACATAATACTTATTAAGACTCAATAAGTATGAAGGTAGGGCAGAAATAACGACATTTTTGTGCACTGACAGATTTAATTTTTCATACAAGCACACTGATGGCAGGAAAGCATGTGGATCTTCAAAAACACTCAGTTTTAAAGGTTTGGTTTTTTTTCTTTCAGGTGCTCCTTTAGGATTTTGGTCTTAAAAGTCCTGTCCCTGAGACAGGAAATTCAAATCAATACCCAGGCATGTTCCATGGATGTGCTCTCAGCTGGTGAGATTCCCTGGGCAAGCATAACTTGAAGGTGACAAAAAAATGAAATGGAAGAGCTGGCATGGCAGGCTGGGTTCATCACAGTGCAAAGTGCATTTGGAATACAACACAGCTCTTTTCTAATCTCCACTTCGATGCTTTCCCACCAAGAGCTTCAGGAAAGGGTTACTCTTTGCTCGAGTGTGTTGTCCTAATATTGAAAGAGTGGTGGGACAGAAATATGTTGTAGTTTAAAGCACAGGGAATAGTGTAATGTTTTACTAAGCATTATTATTGTAATTCATTATTATTTACCGAAATTTTAGCTTTTGCTTCAAGATCTGAATAGTCACACCTTCTCTCAGAAGTGTTGCAAAACGCCAGTTTTGGTGAAAAATGTGCCTGCACTTTTCCACAGGGCTGCAAAATTCTACAGCAAGAACAATTAAAGTGAGCAAGCTTCATTACATACAGAGGCTGACACTGCAGTCAAATGGCTGCATTTAGCGGCAAATTGTGCCTTAATTTTCCTCCTTCTCATGCTTGTTGCAGACATAAAAGGAGATCTTCTTGCTCTGGTAGGGTTTCTATCTGAGAGACTCATTAAGCCTCTTTCTTACCTCTAAAAAAAAAAGATGAGGCTTACCTCTTTTAGAGGCAATCAGAATTTAATATATGTTATTCTTTCCACCTTTTGTTTTTAAATTCTTTTTTTGTATCAGCTGGGATCTTTGTTGGACCTCTCTGCTTGTTCCTCATTCAAGGAGTGTAGAGAACTTTGTGGAGACTGCAGCTCTTTAAACTTGTGTAGGTCAGGACCTTTAGGATTAATAAAGGGATTTAAGGTCTGCACTCTAACTGTGATTACATCTTCCATTTCATTGTACTACATGAATGAAACATCATGACAGACAAGCTGTAAACTTGCCTCTATATTTAATATTCTGTGTTTTGTGGAGCTGGCTCTGAGATAAACCTGAACTGTGACCAGAGTTGCCAAGCTGTGAGCAGAGATGTGAGAAGAATTCTCATGTTTTCTAACCCTGAGCAAGAATTCATCATTCTCAGAGCTCTTGATGTGAGCTGTCAAGGGGTGGACAACATAAAATAGAATATTATTTACATAAAATGTGAAGTTTTAGAAATGTGATCTGTGCCAGAAAGCAGGTGCCTGATCTTCTTCCTCTTATTCTCATCATCATCATCATCATCATCATCATCATCATCATCATCATCATCATCATCAAAACTGGGTAACACATAGATCATGATTAAAACTAGAGTTAGATGTAAGAAAATATTTCATTTTCAGTGGCAAAAAGGGAATGGAAAATAAAAATGAAGAGCATGTTCAATCCTGTTAATGAACAAACCGGAATGAATTCCTGTAAATGTAAGAAAAGTAACTAACCACTCTGTAAAATAATCCTGTTAAAATACAGTGTCATCATAGCTGAATGCAACTTTAAAACTGTTTTATAGATACACAGGATCCAATCATCAAAATCAATCTAATTCCTTCAGTTTCTCCTCTTTTAAAAAATAAGTATTTATTACATTTGAAACTTTCATTTTTAGAGTTTT
>CM032382.1:4965733-5024411 GCA_019023105.1 Diglossa brunneiventris | reverse complement strand
TATACCATATTGAAGGTTTATTTTTATAAATGTATGCCATAACTGAATTTCAAACAGTACTGCTGGAGTTAGTCCCATTACAGGATTAAACTGGCATTATCAGTCAAATGAACAGAATTTGCATTAACAATTCGTTTTATTTTGCTGTTTAGATATAGCCAGGATACGAAAATGGAAGGGGACCCAGCCAAATAATGTTCTGTGCAACTGAAGTGAAGGAAATTAAACTGAAGTTAAGTAAATTAAACTGAGTCATTGACGTTTGGGTTTTTTGATAGTTTTCAGAGAGAACTCACCCAAGGAGTCAGGGAGTTTAGCCAAGTGTCAGATGCCAAGCTTCCATCAAAGAATAGGGATCTACCAGAAAGGCCATTGGCTAAACTGAGTCTTTGGGCTGTGGGCTGCTTTGCTGTTGCTCTTTGCAGTCTGAACTTTGTAAATCTTGCCTTGAGCAACAGTTTGAAATTCCTGTAAATGGTTTATGAGTGTGCTTAAATGTCAGCCTTCCCAGGAAACTGCGTGGGCACGCGTGGGTGTCAGGGGAGGCATGGAAACAAAATCCCTGTGCCGACAGGAGGGGCTTTGGTCAACAGTTTCCATCAGATTTTGTGTTTCCACTAACTTGTCTTTATGGAGGAGCAGTCAGTTTGGCTTTCTCAGTGCCTCATTTCGAAGATGGACATCTCTGCTCTCACAGTATTGAAAATGAACGGCAAGCCCCATGGCAGGGAAGAACAATGCATCTGGCTCCATGTTGTCAGAAGGCTAATTTATTACTTTATTATACTATATTATATTATAAAAATAATATATTATATTATAAAAAATACTATACTATACTATACTATACTATCCTATACTATACTAAAGAATACAGAAAGGATACTTACAGAATGCTAAAAAGATAATAATGAAAACTCGTGACTCTCTCCAGAGTCCCAACACAGCTTGGCCCTGATTGGCCAATGAGACAAAACAACTCACAGCAGAATCCAACGAAACAATCACCTATGGATAAACAGTCTCCAAACACATTCCACATGAGCACAACACAGGAGAAGGAAATGAGGTAAGAATTGTTTTCCTTTTCCCTGAGGCCTCTCACTGCCTTTCAGCTTCCCAAGAGGAAAAACCCTGGGCAAAGGAATCATGTTCAGGGAATGTGAATGCCACACTCACACTGCATTAAGACAGAAGGGATGAGGTCTCAGGAAATGGGGGTGTGTTCTGTGCTACTCTACAACAGCTTCCTTCCAAAGTGTGGCTGTGTGTTCCTGAGAAACTGGTGTTTCTCTTACTTTTCACTTCCTAGGAATCTAATTATTCCGTCCTTTGAAACAACACTGCTGGCAGAAGAAATCACTTACAGATATTCATTTCTGTGTAACTGACTACCCCAAAAAAATGCAAAGCTAGCAACACAAAACGAGTCAAAAACGCTTCACAGGTTTCTCCACAAAGCTTCCACCCTCCTACCCTTTCCAAAGAGGTGAAACAATCTACACAAAACTCAGAATCAATCTTGACAGAGAAGCTGCCTTTCCACGCAGCTACTCCTGAAGAAATTGGGAATTAACCAGCTCCATCCAAAGCCTGTGCTTGTAGGCTGTTCACAGGGCATACAGCGCTGCCTGCCCTGCAGAGGCGCCTTGCTGCCACTCTGCCACTCTGCTGTGTGAGGGCACACAAAGCACAATTCCACAATTCCAGCCCCAGAGCACTCACCAGCAGCCTCTCAGATCCCATAAAGAGCAGCAGAAGGTAAGCCCTCAATAAAAGGATATCTAAAGGGGCAAAAATAATATAAAATTTTCCTCTTCTTCACTAGCACAGCACAGAACTGAAAGCCGAGTTCACTCTGTGAAATATACGAGAAGTGCCACACAAAACAGCCCTTGCAAAGAATGGGAAATTGAAACATCATATCACAGATTTAATCACTGAATTCTAGAAATTGTTTGAATACTTCATTCTCTGCAAGACTCTGTCCCTGATCATTATCCCAACAACAGATGATGTGGAAAACTTATTTCTTCAGTACCAAAAGCAAGAGGTTCCTGAACCTGAAACTACTTTTCTGCACTTAGCTGGAGTATGATTAAATCTTTATGCTCTGTTAAACAGTGAAAAAATCTCTTCATGTCTTATAAGGAATCTCTACAACTGAAAAGGTATCAAGGAGCTGGAGCAGCATGGTTGGGAAGTATCATAAAAAGATGAATATGTCTTTCTGATGTATTTAAATATTGCCATTTAAAACATAAATTGCATTTTATTATATAAACAATTAAAACTATGTCTATATGTGTGAGAATGTTATCAAATTTGTACATAAATCCCTATTTTTTGTATGTGATCTTGCATACAAAACCAGTAGCTCATGTAAATGGGTGGTTTTGTGCTAATTCTTGTTGATGACATAATTTCAGTTTCCCTTATCTCAGTCAAACTTAATTTGATATAGAAACTATTGAGAGAAGAAATTGTTTATTATCAATGTGCTAACCTCAAATTAAAAGTGCATAATGAAGAAGTGTTACCATCATCCTTTACCCAACTCATTTTGTAATATACTATAAATTGTAATATTTTGTAATATAAATATAAATAAATATAAGTTTAATCCTTCCAGAAAGCTGACAAAAGGTGACATTAGCAATTTAGGATGGTGGATATTTTTAAAAAATCTTAGAGTAATATGTTTTATGATTGTTTATCAATAATTTATAATG
The DNA here is from genome assembly GCA_019023105.1 of Diglossa brunneiventris. Taxonomy (NCBI): domain Eukaryota; kingdom Metazoa; phylum Chordata; class Aves; order Passeriformes; family Thraupidae; genus Diglossa; species Diglossa brunneiventris. The sequence continues at coordinate 5,021,679 of CM032382.1, read as the reverse complement.
AGTTCTCTCCAACATCCATGACAGAAAAAGTAACTCCATTCTTTATGAGGAGCTACACTTGCAGGATATCTGAAGATACATTTTTCATCAAAATTCTTATGCTTTTAGCTAATAATCCTAAAAAGCACATACGATGCATGCTTTTACTAACATTGCAAATCCAGTCATATTTCTAAGGCCAAATCCCACCCTCATACTGAATATGGACAGACATTCCTGTGTAGACTAGTTGCTTCCATTATTCCATTTTTTGCTTTATTTTCATGACAAACTCACAAGCCTGTTAACAAGTATGCCTTGCTCATGAGGCTGAGAAGTGAAAAGAGCAAGAAGTAGCTGTGACAGAAGTAATTAACCTGATGCCTGGAGATGATAGTCTCACACAAAGAGTTTGGACACATGCGCAGCACCTGGATGTTTCACTGAATTTCTCCTGAGGCTGCTGTTGTCTTGTCACTGAAAACACACAAATTTTCCTCTTTTCAAACCATTTTCTCTGTAAAATCCAGCTGAATAAACTGGGGTATTTTGAGGATTATCTCAGGATTGTCTCAGAACCATTGAGGTTGGAAAAGACCTCCAAGACCAACTTGTGCCCAATGCCCACCTTGTCCCCAGCCCAGAGCTCTGAGTGCCACCTCCAGGTGACACCTGCAGGGCTGGGCACTCCAAACCCCCTGGGCAGTGCCAGGGCAGTTCCTGAGCCCCCTTTCCATGGGGAAATTCCTGCTGTGCCCACCCTGAGCCTGCCCTGGCCCAGCCTGAGGCCGTTCCCTCTGCTCCTGTCCCTGTCCCTGGAGCACACAGCCGACCCCTGTTGTGCTGTTGTGAGGGTCCCCAGTACGAGGTGAGAGATGAGAATTGACTCCAAGGTCTCAGAAGGCTGATTATTATATTATATTAGATTATATTATATTATATTATATATATTATATTATATTATATTATATTATATTATAAGAAAATTCTATACTAAAACTATACTAAAGAAAGAGAAAGGAGACATCAGAAAGCTGGAAAAGAATGAATAATAAAAACCCATGACAGACTCAGAGTCTGACACAGCTGGCTGTGATTGGACATGAATTAAAAACAATTCACGTGCTGGGTAAACAGTTCTCCAAATCACATTCCAGAGCAGCAAAACAGGGAGAAGCTGAAGCTTTCCAGCTTCTCAGGAGAAAAAATCCTGCTGAGGGGATTTTTCAGAAAAGGTCATGGTGACCCCCCCCGGCTGTCCCCTCCTGGCAGGAGCTGTGCAGAGCCACAAGGGCCCCCTGAGCCTCCTTTGCCCCAGGCTGAGCCCCTTTCCAGCTCCCCCAGCCTCTCCTGGGACTCCGTTCCCTTCCCAGCTCCATTCCCAACTCCATTCTGCAGCTCTGAATCGAATACAAACCCCGTTTCCACATCAAATACAAACTCCTTTTCCTGTGTGAAAACTGTCCCTGATAAGTCAGATTCAAAATTTATCTGAGGCTGAATTTCCTACAGAAAGGCAGAGTATATGGGGCTGCAAATTACTTATGTCAGGCAATTCGTAACAAACTGAACAATGCAAAAGATTTCTTTTTTTATTGTGAGTTGCACATGTAATCCAGCTAAGATAAATGATTGTGTTTAGCTCAATGGATTCCTTGGCTCTGGCTCGCCAGCACTCCCAAGACTATTTATTGCAGCAGTTTAAAATATTATCCATTTTATAGTCCTCTAAATCATTTTCTTATCAGAAGACAGTCTCTGAATTGGAAAAAAATATTGCAGTTTTGTAGTTCATGAAAAAGTCATTAGAAAATGGTGAAACTAGGAGCAGGAATGCTACATAATAATCCTCAAACTAACAAGTTTATAGACCCTGTGTGACAGATATTTACAGATGATGATAACTGACAGTTCCCCACAAATTCACAGGGCATCAAGGGTGATCAGCAGTAATTGAAATTAAACCACAGTTATTTTGCTGATCCTGAAAATCTTAGAATCCTTAAAAGAAAGAAAGAAAGAAAAAAATTTATTATCCTTTTTTTTTTTTTTTACTGAAGAAAATTCCCAGTAAACAGTTTTCCACATCAAAAGATGCTTATGAAGTAAGGAATACATGGGATAGATGTTCTCACTGAATCCCTAATACAGGCATAATATTCAGTTAGAAGAAAAAAGTTTATTGTATTTTATTTTTAATAGCCATTTAACATTATGCTAAATAAAAATTATAGGAAATAGGAGTGCTGTTGAAAGTTGAAATATGCTGCAATTTTTTAAACTTTGACACAAAAAAATCAGCTTTTTAATTTTCCTAGTTTCCTACAATCTACTGGCATTTTTACTAAGCCCTAAACTTCTCCTGCAGACTCAAGGAAAATAAAATCTCATACTAGTTGTTTAGTCAGACACAGCTAATCATATGTAGTCATTGCTTGAACTGCTATTCTTTGTTTTGGAATTGCACAGAGAAATTAAAATTTCATAAAATCAATTTTCATTTCACATGCAAATAGTTGTACTGAGTCTTTCAGGAGAAGAAAAACCCCCACAAAAAAATCAGCAGTTTGTTGGTTAACCAAATAACCAACATATTTCTGCCTCTAATAATGACACTTTTTTTTTAAAGTGCATATTTCACATACCAGAAGTAGATATAAATATGATAATAATTTTTTTTAGTGCTGTGCTCACATGAGCTTTTACACTGTGAAATCAGCTTAAATATGTCAGATTCTAACCCCTAACACTTAAAGCCTTTCTTTACAATAGTTATAGCAGCCTGATTTATATCAAAATTAATATTAAAATATGGTGAAATACTGAGGGGTTTTTTCCTTTTTTTAAGAGTGTTTCCCAGCTTTATTTTTAGAAATATTGAATCAGTAAACAGACTCATTGATAAAAAATTCAATTTTTCATAATTCGGAACTTAAGGCAGCAACACAGAAGAAGAACAGGCATAAAGAGATGAGTTCAAAGTAAATCCACAGCAATTTCAAATTTGAGACCTCTAGGCAGATCAAATTAGAATGTGCAGACAAAAATCTTCCACAAAGCTATTTATTTTCTCCAGAATTTCCTTCATTCCTCCAGTACTTCACCCCTCTTCCTCTGCACACTAAAATCAGAGAAGCTGATAAAACAGAGAGAAACACCTTTCTTTAGAATTGGTTAAAGTATTGGTTAAAATCCAGTTTTTCTGTAGCTGTTCCTTATGTAAAAGTACTTAATAAACTTAATGGTTTTTTTACAATGCTTTTCAAAACCAAATTCAGTTCTCTGAAAAGTTATGAGAATTTTCACTAGCAATTTTTCCATTCTTGTTTGATTTACCTTAACTTCATAATTTGTTTTTACCTAGTAAGGGACCACAAACACAGTGTTTAAGGCTTGCATATTTTCATTTGTTGCTCTTAGCTCATTTTTATTTTTGGTATAAAAAAATAATCTGACTCTTAATCCTAGAGATTCTTCAGACAGTCTGAAAGAGAAACCAGCGAGTTACAGTGAGGCCAATTATCTTTTATATATATTTGTTGAACCCATCAGCCTCCTAAACAATTTTCCAGTTGTCCTAATGGGATTAGAATAAAAGATATCTTTTCATTCTGCAAGAATGAAAAGTTTGGGCTTCTAAATGTTATTTATCAGAAAAATACACAAAAAAAAAGAGAAAAAAAAAGACAAAAAAATCCTTAAATACAAGAAAGCAAATGTTTTAATGATTTCCAGGGTGCCAGGATCAAGTCGTCTGGGCACTGTGGTCCTAAAAACACACAAAAGGAGCTGTGGCCCACCAAATACGACAGTGTTCCTGATCTTGAAATAGAAAAGCAGAGGTGTTAAATGCCAACCTGTCCTGCCCAGCTGAAATGCAAGGAATTTTAATAAATATCACCACATGATCACCTCAGCCCTGAGAAAGGACGAAGGGAATGACAGTGGCAGGTGCATGGGAGTGTGTTCACACATCCTGCTCCGAGTGCATTTTTTAATCTTAAATTGTACTCACAGGACCATTTAGGTTGGAAAAGACCTCCAAGGTCATCTAGTCCAACCTTTGAGTTGGTGTGAAGGACCAGGTTCCACTGGAAGAAACTGGAAAGCTCATGGGTACAGAGGAAATACCAATTTACACCTTCCGCAACTTTCCTTCTTTCCTCCTCACTGCTTGACCATCAGTATAACCCAAACATTAAAATCACAGAATCACAAAATCCTTGAGGTTGGAAAAGACCTCCAAGACCACCCTGTACCTGTTGCCCAATTTGTCACCAGCCCCAGAGCTCCTCCAGCCCTTCCTGGGACACCTGCAGGGCTGGGCACTGCAAACCCCCTGGGCAGTGCCAGGGCAGTTCCTGAGCCCCCTTTCCATGGGGAAATTCCTGCTGTGCCCACCCTGAGCCTGCCCTGGCCCAGCCTGAGGCCGTTCCCTCTGCTCCTGTCCCTGTTCCCTGGAGCACAGCCCGACCCCCCGGCTGTGCTGTTGTGAGGGTCCCCAGGACGAGGTGAGAGATGAGAATTGACTCCAAGGTTTCAGAAGGCTGATTTATTATAGAATGATATCATATTATGTTAAAAGAAAATTATATACTAAAACTATACTAAAGAAAGAGAAAGGAGACATCAGAAAGCTGGAAAGGAATGAATAATAAAAACCCATGAAAGATTCAGAGTCTGACACAGCTGGCTGTGATTGGCCATTAATTAAAAACAATTCACATGCTGGGTAAACCAATTCTCCAAATCACATTCCAGAGCAGCAAAACAGGGAGAAGCTGAAGCTTCCCAGCTTCTCAGGAGAAAAAATCCTGGTGAAGGGATTTTTCAGAAAATATAATGGTGACACCCCCGGGCTGTCCCCTCCTGGCAGGAGCTGTGCAGAGCCACAAGGGCCCCCTGAGCCTCCTTTGCTCCAGGCTGAGCCCCTTCCCAGCTCCCCCAGCCTCTCCTGGGGCTCCGTTCCCTTCCCAGCTCCGTTCCCTGCCCTGGCCATGCTCCGTCCCCCCATTCTCCTGTCAGGAGGGGCCATTCCCAGTTTTCCAGCCCCTTTATCCCAGCCTGGAGTGTTCCACGGGGTTTTTGTGTTCTCATCACTGTGCTTTTCCAAAAGAAGTAACTTCCCCTGCTCACATGGTGTTTGCTGCTTGTGCAACATCTGTCCAACCTTTTCAGGCAGCTGTGGAACTCAAGAAATGGCAAGCAACACAAAATACAGCCAAACTCTTATCTAAAACCATTTTCACCTCAACCTAAACATAAGCACACAACCCACACCAGATCTTCTACACTCATGGCAGGCTGCCACTCTAGGATTTTGGATTTATGTTTGTGTTCTGGGTTGAGTTTTTTCATTGATTTGGTTGTTTTTTGTTGTTCTTGAGGGGTTTGTTGCCTTTTTTTGCTTTGTTTAACATTTGTTTTGTGTAAATGTAATTTTGAAGTGAAATTCTTTTAGAGACCATGGCCATACCAGTAGAAAAGTGCTAAGCAGGGAAAGGTTTTTATTTTGTTTTGTTATGTTCAAAATCACAGGTTATGCTGTTTCTCAAGCCATTTCCACTCACATTTACTGTCCAGAAATTATAAACACATGTCAAGCACTTGTGTCAAAAAGACAGCAATCAGAACAAAAATCTTCTAGATTAGAAGTTCCAAAGCTCTTTCACCTGAAAATAGCAGTCACCCACTAGTGAAATAAATAAATAAAATCTGAGTTTAACTTTCAGATCCTTTTGGTTGATATAAAAAAACAGAGAGCTGCTGCCAGAAAGGAGGAGAAATACTGTATAATGTGCAATTCTGACCTGTGCAGACACAATAAATGTGGACCCCCACTGTGAAGTTTTTAGGGAGATGCATCTTTAGGATAGGAAAAAAAAAAAAACCTTTAAGAAGCACCTTTGAGTGATATAACTAATCATGCTAGATCGAGCTGAGTCTAAGTTCTGTGCTGGCAGCTCTCTGATTGCTTTGCTTCTGCTCTTACCTATCCAACACATGTCATTTTATGTCAGCAGGAGACTTTTCCACATCCTCTGGCCAATTTACTGGTACCAATTCACATGTTGACACTGAGCAAGGCAGTTCACAGACATTTGGTGAGTTTTCATTGATCGGCCGCTGAAGCTCTGGTTTCTCAGTCACTGGAGCTTCATGTTGGTTCAGCTGGGATCTGGTCAGATGTGTAATGGCTCTGAGATGCACAAAACAACTGATTTTCAAAATGAAAGCATTAAGAGCAGAGAGGAAAGGGGAAGTCTGAATGCCTCCAAGTTTTTGTTTCCATTTTCTGACTAAAAAATTAATAATTATTGCTTTTAGTGTGTTCTGGGAATATGAATGTCAACATGCATTCAGGAGGCAATATTATTAATATTTCTTTTATACTCACACAAAATGTTGTTATAATTTCTCAGGAAGTGAATCTATTTGATATGCGACCCTTCTGGTGGGTTACTGACTACATCAATGCTTTTGTAGAGACATTAAAATTTTCTCTGTTCATCCAGCGCTCAGCTATTGGCAAAATCTGAACTAAATAGCCCCAAACTGCTGTAATCCCTCTTCCCTGACTGTCAGTTTATCACAGGATGGATTTTTCCTGCAGACACCTCTCCTCAGCGGCACTGAGCTGTGAGCAAGAGGGTTGTGCTGGATCCTCTTCCTAGGGACCAGAAAATTTGGGGTATCTCACTCTCACAGTGAGATACTTCAGCAGGAAATGGTTTATTCATTTCTGGGCTGATTTCATTTTGTGTGACACGTGCCATGGATTGACTTGCTTTAATTGTTTATTGTGCAATCCTTACCAAAGTCATTCCACTGGTAACCTTTTAAGACAGATAGATAAATAAATAAATGATCCCTTTCCCAATCTCCTCAGAAGAACACACTTTCTATTGACATTTTCTTGGGTTTTTTTTAACATGCTTCCTAATATCTGGGTCTTCAGGGACCCTCTGAACCTTTCAGTCTGTCTTGACATCCTTTTTTTACTCCTTTGACCCATATGCAGCTCATGCTCAACACCTCCTTTTCTTGTCCCCTCTCCTCTCTGCAGAGCCTGATCCTTTCGAATTTTTTGCGGGATGTTTTTGCATTGAATACAACCATAAATTATTAATTAATCACTAATTACAAAAATATTTTATGCTTTGAAATTATTTATACAGGTGTTAAGAAGCCTAGAAAAGTCATGGTTGTTGCAATGTCTCCTCCCTCCTCCATCTCCTATCACGGAGCTGTTCAAAACATGTCTGTAATAGTGTAAACCACCAAAAAAAAAAAGTAATGTGCAATGGAGAAGGTGAAAAACAGCAAGAAAGCTGAGTTTCAGAGCTCTGTTGTTGTTTTGTTGTTTTTTGGTTTTTTGGTTTTTTTCTGTTTTTTTTTTTTAACTTTTTGGTTTATTTTGTTGGTGTTTTGGTGATTTTGCCTTTTTTTGTTGATTTTGGGTTTTTGTTGTTGTTTGCTATTTGTGTGAGCTTTTGTTGTTTGGTGTGTTTGGGTTGGTTTTTTTGGGGGATGAGGGTTTGGGGGTTTTTTTGGTTGGTTGATTGGTTGGTTGGTTGGTGTTTTTTGGTTTTTTCTTTGGTTGGTTGACTGATTGGTTGTTTTGGAGGTTTTATTTTGTTTGGTTTGCAGTCCCTGGCTCCATTTCTGAGGATTTACATCATCACAGGAAGATTGTACAGTTCAGTGAGAGTATTCCTTACTTGTAGCTGCAGTTTGACCATCACAGTGAGGAAAGGAGAAACAGTACTAGAGAAATTTGGCCAAAAGTGACCTGTTACAAGTCTACCTTTTTGTCCTAGTTCTGTTCAGAGTTACGAACTTCAATATCTAGAATTTCCTGACATCTGAGTGATTGCCCTGTGCACTGGTGGAGGCACAGGCAAACCTATCTGTATTTGGTCATGCAATTTTCAAATTATTTAATTTATTACATTTGGCTAGTGCACTACACTCTGGTTACCACTTCAGTTTGCAACCACTCAAAAAAAACCCCAACTTTGATTCTTTAAATCAAATATGATTCTTTAAATTCTTAAATCATATTAAACATTTATTCCCACTGGCAGAATGCTTTTCTTCTCCATAGCCAGTACTGTCCTCATACATTCTTCGTCTACAAAAGCAACTGCATGTCTTCAATATTTTTTGAGATATCTGGCATATTTTCTTCCAAGATTTTAGCCAGGTTATGTGATAATGCTCATTTGCCTACATCCAAAGAGAAATGATGTCAGGAGAAGCCCACATTCAGATCCTTGTTGGATTGATATTCTTTGATTTATTTTCCTCTTACCATTTCAGTAAATGCTTTTGGGAACGCCAGTAAGTAAACAGCTCCTGTCCAAATCTCATAATACTCAGACCTGATCAAACAAATCTTCAAGATTTTTTTTTCCCTACCCAATTCAGGAAACAACAACTGATTTCTAGGCACCTCCCCAAAACCAGCAATATCTTTGTTTGGAAACACACAACTTCCAGTGAATTTTAAGATTTCAGACTTGTTTGAATAAAACAGAATATAATTCATTTTCTTATTGTGAAAAAAATTAATACATGTTCTTTCAATCGATTTCATAACAAACAATAAACAAGATGCATTTTTGAGTGTTTTAAAGAAAAAAAATCTCCAGTGACAAAATATTTTGGACTATATTCCTATTTTTTTACTTTCATTCTAGAAACATGCAACTTTGAACTCTCAGTTGGGAAAAAAAAAAACCCTTGACTGCGCTCAGGTTAAGTTGTTTTTTTTTTAAGAGTGTTCTGACTGTTGATTCTGAATATTGTTCTCATTGCAAATTGAGACAATTTGACAATGTAACAGCATTGTCCCAAACCCAAGGAATTTTGGCACTTAAGAAGTTTCAGAAGAATTTATCAGTTTCTCACTTTGTTAATCGTAAATTCTTGAATCCTAGCTAGGCTTGTGAGAAGGGTGAGGAAAAGGCAAGGTTGTGAAGACTGTGACGAAGGGACGAGAATGTCTCAATAAAATGTTAGAAACAAACTGTTAATATTATTAAAATAAGATCCTTGACTCATTGGACTTATAATGAATAATGAGCACCTGTTAATTTACAGACTTGTTTCAAATTTTAAATCCCATGCGGTAAAACCAGAAATTGAATTCCTTTCATTAATATTTCATAAAAAATTAAATGCAGTAAAGACATTTAGAAGTCTGGATATTTTTTAATGACATTTTAAAACAAACATTTTAATTCCCTACACCAACATATCTAAAATTTAAAAGCCTACTGCCACTGTTACATAAATCCTAATGCTGCACTCTACGCAGAGCTATTCACAGCAGTGGTTTAATAATGATCTATTAAACATTTCCACCTAAGTAAGTGTTAGAAACATACTTAAGATAGCACATGCAATACTACTACAAACTTGATAGAATGAGCATTTATTCTCATATGATTTAACATAATGAAGTTAAAACTACCTGCTTTACTAAACCTTTTGTGATCACTGTTTGCAGGTGATGATACACATTCTCTTCTCCTAAACACTTGAAATATGTAAGATTAAGACTGTGTAGAATTTCATAGTCTAAATTGCATTATATAAACTATTTATGTCCTGAAGTCAATCTGACATGAGTATTAGTTAGAGAAACAATGATTTGCTTCTGCTGTGGCATTTTGAAATGTTTAAAAACTCACAGAGCAATGCTACTTTGTACAATCACCAATTATTTTTATAATACGCTAAATACTGCCTGAAAATATCAGTTTTGTTCCACGACAAAAAAATTGGAAAAGTTAAAAGCAAAAATACACAGGTCATTCTGTCAAGTTCTTCCTCGTTACTCTTTTCATCATTTTCTGCTGCAGATATGCCACAGCTGTGTCTGTTTGTTGAATGATTAGTAGCTGCGAACTCCTCGTGTTTTCTTCCTCTCCAAGAAATCCACAGCAGCATTAACCAAAGATTCATTCTAAATAAGCTGCTTCAGCAGTGGAATATCATCATGAGAGGTTGTTGTGACAACCCTGAGAGACAGGATGGCATCCAAGACAGACCAGGGGATCCCATGGGGATCTCAGGAGGCTGAACCAGGCCAGGGCTGGTGCTGCCCCCGGGTCAGGGCAGCCCCGGGCTGGATCCAGGCTGGGCTGAGCAGAGGGAGCAGCCCTGGAGGAGCCCTGGGGGTGCTGTGGGGCACAGCTGGGACCCCAAAGCCTGTGCTGGGCCCAGAGCCCAAAGCCTGTGCTGAGCCCAGAGCCCAGAGCCCCGTGCTGGGCCCAGAGCCCAGAGCCCCGTGCCGGGCCCAGAGCCCAGAGCCCAGAGCCCCGTGCCGGGCCCGGAGCCCAGAGCCCCGTGCTGAGCCAGAGCCCAGAGCCCCGTGCCGGGCCCAGAGCCAGAGCCCCGTGCCGGGCCCAGAGCCCAGAGCCCCGTGCCGGGCCCAGAGCCCAGAGCCCCGTGCCGGGCCCAGAGCCCAGAGCCCAGAGCCCCGTGCCGGGCCCGGAGCCCAGAGCCCCGTGCCGGGCCCGGAGCCCAGAGCCCCATGCCGGGCCCAGCCCAGCGTGGGCAGCAGGGCAGGGGGGATTCTGCCCCTCTGCCCCTCAGTCAGAGCCCACCTGCAGAGCTGCCCCAGCCCTGGGCCAGCCCAGCAAGGAGCTGGAGCTGCTGCAGCCAGGCCAGAGCAGGCTCCAGGATGGGCAGAGGGATGGAGCAGCTCTGCTGGCAGCAAAGGCTGCCACAGCTGCCATTGCTCACCTGGGCAGGAGAAGCTTTGGCCTGAGCTCAGGGTGGCCTTGCAGGGCCTGAAGGGGCTGCAGCAAAGATGGACACAGACAATTGCCAAGGGCTGCAGGGACAGCGGCCAGGGAATGGCTGCCAGTGCCAGAGGGCAGGGCTGGCTGGGATCTTGGCAATGAGGAATTGTTCCCTGTGAGGGTGGGCAGGCCCTGGCACAGGGTGCCCAGAGCAGCTGGGGCTGCCCCTGCATCCCTGGCAGTGCCCAAGGCCAGGCTGGACACTGGGACAGTGGGAGGTGTCCCTGCCATGGCAGGGGTGGCACTGGATGGGCTTTGAGGTTCCTTTCAACCCCAACCATTCCATGATTCTGTCATTCTGTATCCGAATGTTTGTTTTCAGGACTCATTTCCTAGATGTTATACTCCGAACACTCTTGACTTCTACACTCTTCTCAAAGGAGATTGCGTTTAAAGTCCTGTCTCATGTTTGAAATTTGTGTCTCTGCACCACCACGTTCTTGGGCTTTTTTCCACCCACATGAGAGGCTTTAAACACCACATAAAGTTTTGTGGGTTTAGTCATCCCCTCACTTCTGAGCGAGCTTCTTTTTAGATGTTACTTTTTTGTTATTCTAGTTATCAGCATGTGTTTGGTAAAACATGATAGACACAATGGCAAAGGAATCAAGCAAATAGAATTTCCTGCAAAATTGGAGTCTCACACCTCACTGGTGATATTCATGGCTCAGGGACAGCTTTGTTTCCTATCTTCTGTCCCCACCTGTTTGGTTGGTTGGTTGCCCTTGTTCCTGTAACAACTACAAAAGTTCCTGGCTCACCAGAGCCATTCCTGTACTCTCAGGCAGTTCCCCTGGAGCCAGATTGAATTTCTTCAGCAGAACAGTTCTGCTTCAAATCCCCTAATACTGGTAAAGAAAAGAGTACATTAGGCTCCCTATTTATTCTCTATTTTTTCTTTAGAAAATGCAGTTGCACTGCAGGGGGAAAAAGTTGGTAAACATCATAGAAAGTACATTTTAAAGTTGGTTTGTTTTGTTGTTTTTTTTTTTTTTTTCCCTTGGTATACCTTCATAAATGTAGCATTTCATTTCCTCTTAATTGAGCTTGCATAAAAAATAGGTTGAAAATATAATGGCTATGCATGTTTATATATATATATATATACACACACACACACACACACACACACATATATATATACACGTATAATATATATATTTATACATATATTTAACATATTTTTATTGATCTATACATATAGATACATAGGTGTATATATATTTTATTTATATATTTACACACATATATATAATACCCAATGATATATATATATGTATGTATGTATATATATATATGTGTGTGTGTGTGTATATATATATATATATATATGTGTGTGTCTGTGTGTGTGTGTGTCTGTGTGTGTCTGTGTGTGTGTGTATATGTATGTATATATATATAAACTCTTTCCAGGGCTGTTCCTTGTCTGTTGAAAATGATTGCTGAAGGGAGTAACAGTGAAATGAAGTAAAATAAAATAACTTTGTTAATGAAAATTTATAGTTATTTCAGTGACTAAGTGACAGTTGCCTTGAACTGAGATTATGGTCATGCAGCCTGACTTAAGTTTCTTATTTTGACTAATTGAAGGAAGCAGTTAGAAAACTGGTTTAGACTTATAACTATGGCTATCAGTACTCATGGTTAATATCATTTTGTGACTGGAATTATTTCTGTGTTAGTCAAAGTGATGTTTTGCTAGTTTATTGTGAGTACTGCCTTGATATTTTCCAAAAAGACGGAAAACAGGAAAATCTTTAAAAAAAATCATGAGAACCTCTCTTAAAAATGAAACTATCATTTGAGAATTCAAACAATATAATCTGTACAAATTATACTGTGTCATACCATCCTTTACCAAACCCTATTCAATCAGTTACATCACTACATCATCATTAATGGTCCATTACCTTTAGTGTGTTTTCAAACCACTGGTTTCAAGCAGCCCAACTTCACTATTGGAAAAATCTCTTTTTAAGTCATCTTCATCACCCAGCTCAACACATTCCAATCTGACACATTAACACATCAGAAAGCTTTATTGCCTTATTATCCAGCTAGCAGGAAAAAAAAAATGTAATTCACACATCCATAGGATGAATTAAGTCTAATGGTGTGAACTCCCGGCTAGGAAAACCTCTCAAGGCACTCAGCTCCCTACTGCTAAAATCTTTCACATGCCCAACAGTTGTTAACGTTAGAGATCAAACTAATAATGAGTTTCCTCATCAGAACCTCTCCTCAAAATTATCTAAATATCTTATATCCTTTTGTTTGTGGTTTTTAGATATAAACAGTAAGGAAGGAGGTACCGTTTTTCAGAGGGCAGTGTAGACTGACCTGAACAGCATTGCTGTGCAAAGCAAGAAAAGAGAAGAAAGAAAGAAAGAAAGAGAAGAAAGAAAAAAGTAAGAAAATTTCTCAGATGTGATAGCAAGATGCCTTGGGGTGAGTATCTTGGAGCAAGCTCTGAAAACACTTCAGCATCTAGTCCTACATTCAAAAACAAAAGGAGGGCAGGATTTTTGATTGTTTACTGTTAAGAACTAATAGGCAGGAAGCTGTCAAAGTTGATAATTTATTATGACAGTTGAAGATAATTCAGTAGAATTTAGCCCAGCTGGGTTTGTGTGGATTCTTTCTGATGGGGAAAGGGCAAGTATATCTGCTGACTTCCCTAGAGTGCCGCTCCCACTCTCCCCCTGTATTTTGAGATCTTTTTGTGATTTTCCTCTACATTCTCCTTATATTTTCACCTTCCATCACATATATTAAGGCATTTGATATTTAACTTTCCCTCCTTGCCTTCTTCTTCCTTCCCTTCCCCTTATCTTCTCTTTCATCCTATTCCCACACTTCATTTCATGCAATCCATCCTCCTTTCCCATCAGTTCCCTAGCTAGGAAAATATCCTTTTAAGCCCTTTTACAGCTAGATGCTTTGTGTATCAAGAACTGCAGTCAAACAGAATTTGCCTCAGCCCTGCTGCTAAAATACCATAAATTCTCTGTACAGAAAACTAGGGCAGAAAGCAGAAGGAACATTTCTCTTTAGATACTCGTTTGCTGTTTGGTTTTTTTTTAAATTCTATTCGTCCTTATATTGCTTGTGACTAATGTGTACCAATACTCTGCAAAAATTTCATTGTTTCTGAAAAAGAAGAATAAATTTGTTCCCTCCTGATTGACACACAAATTTAAAAAGTGGCAAGTTTTCTAGCTTCAGTAAAATATTTTGTTGTAGGTTTCTTCCTTTGTTTTTTTTAATCTTTTTTGTAGATTTCCTAGTTACACACCAATACAATTTTCTGCTTGTATATACATACATACATATATATATATATATATATATATATATATGTATATGTAGGCCATGGAAGAGGCAAAATTCCTGACCTGTAATTAATTAAAAAAAAATTAAAATCAGTGTCTCCCAGTTTATATTTGTACCTTCTCATGTGACCTTTACTAATTATGTTCCACAGCTTCTGGTGGAATAAATGCTCAGCTGCTGCCTGAAGAAACAGATCCCAAATTACCCCAGAGCTCCTTCACTGATGGAGGAGAACATGGGAACCATTGACAAGTGGCAGACCTTGTTACAGAAGTTTCAAGTTTAACACAGTAAAAATAAAAGACCAAAAAAAAAAGAAAAAAAAAAAAGAGAAAAATATGTAGCAATGCCTAGTGGTATCTCATACACAGGCATACAACATTGTAAAATTTATGACTTGAATATATTTACACTTAGGACAGTAAAATTTATTTTTAGTAGAATTTATTTTCATGCTTCTTCCAGTCCTACCTCTCTCAGCTGTATCAAAATCACACAAGACCATCTGAATAACTAAATCAGGAGAGCTTAATATGTCAGTGTTTTCATAGAAATAATGGAATTTTTTTTAATGGTTGACCTTTTACTGTTGAAAGCACAAGGCTTTCAAACAGTTTTTTTTTTTTTCTGCTCACACAGTTTTCATGAATAAAATTCAAGATGGACAAAACAATTGCCTAACCTCTGTGCCAGAGCTACAAATTCTTTTTTTAAAAAAAACCATGGAAATGGGATAATTGAGGGCTGGAAAGAAGTACAGGGAAAGAGATGGGGAAAGACAGTGGATTTTGTATGGAATTATATCAGATTTATGCATTTCCATAGCAGTAGCTGTCCCAGAGCTTTGGGACCTGCTCAGTTTCTGGATTCCCAGGACAACACTGCATTTCCTGTATTCAAAAACATCCTCAATGCTCATTGTCCCATCTTTTTGATCTGATTTCCACAAGAATAAAACATAAGCCTCTGGGCTGGGAAACGCAGAAAGTCAGGATAAAACATACAGATCCTGATTTTGATTTATTTTTCAAACTAATGTAATGCATGTCAGTGGTATGAGAACGGAGAGGGAAAACTCATCTGTCAGGAACCTCCAAAAGTTTAATTAGTTTGAATTTGTAAAGATCAACTCCAGTCTCCCACCAGATTTTTTCAAACACATAAAATTCAACTTTCCATGGGGTGGAATCTTCGTCTCTATGACCTCTTTCCCACGTATGTTTTCTTGAACTCCAGTTGCATGTTTCGAACTACAGGAAAGATGTGACAGCACATGAAATTTATTTAACAAGTTGGACTTTCTGAATGAAGTGACTTTTTGAGGAAGCACCTGAAATTTGTATTCCTGTGTGAAATAAAATTGCAGTACTTTGAATTCCTCCATCAGCAAGATTTCTAATAAGCCACGTTGGAATTTTGAGATAGGAATTAATTAATTTGTTCTCTGTTATATAATTGCTGTTCCTCCAGGCTTCTAGAAAGTACATCTCTTTTTAAAAATTATCTTTAAAAGGTGCATTTGCAGTTAAGTACAAACAGTCGTTACATAGAATGTCAGAAAGCAATGAAGCTGTGATATTATTGATATTCAGAAGTTTATTTTTGTATTATTGATATTCAGACTTTTCTTTTTGTGTGATTGATATTCAGAGGTTTCTTCTGTTGGATGACAAATACCCAGCCCATGAGCTGTGGGTTTTTTTGTTACTCATGGCATAGCCAACACCTCAGTGATGCAAAGCTTTCAGGGGAGCCAAAAGGTGGGATAGAATTCAGTTACCATGCCTGGCATCCTCAGTCATAATGAAAACTGGGAACACCTAATTCTGTGAGAGAAACTGCAAAAGGGCTTCCTTTAGGATAATGGTTAAACAGGAGCAGCTGCAATGTCCAGCATGAACTTAAAGCTTTTTTTCCTGGGGATTTAGACTTGAACAAGCTGGTGGCTTGGAGCTTTGGGGAGAAACATCGTTTATTTCAGTGTATGCTAAAAAATCTGTGAGAGCTTCACCCCAGGTAGAGAGCATTCACCTCAACAATGGGCAGCAGGAAGGATTGTGCTGATATTTCTTTTTCCATTGGGGATTTTTTGGTTGGAGAAAGAAGTGCCTACAAAATTTATTATTTTTTATTAAAGAGCAGCCATGTGGGGGACGAGTCTGCAAGCAGAACAGAAGTTTCTGGGAGGCATTTTAAATCTTCAATCTTCTTCTTTCTTATATAAGAAACTTATTATTTAATATCCCTGAGCAACAAGGCTGCAGATTTTTACTTCTTATATGAAGAGATGTTTAGTTCAGTTTTGTATTAAAATTAAAATAAAAATCCCATAAAAGGCATAAAGTGTATGCAATAATACATCTGGAGCTTAAGTTGGCTTGTTCCGTCTTATGTTTCATCAGCAACAGCAAACCAGAAACTTGACGACCACCTTAAAGACCAACAATTTATTAAGTGTAAGAGGCAATGGTGCATATTTTGCCAGGAGGAAAGATAGGCACAGAAAATTTTGGACATGGACAGATGGGCTTCTAAATAGGGCTCTTATGGGAAGAACAGTGCTCTAGAGTTGGTTTTTTTAATCACTATGGAAGAGCTTTAAAAAAAAAAAAGGGATGAAGCTGTGTTTCTGCATCAAAATATTTCAATTGCTGTATGCTGCATTCTGAAGTGAGCATGGAGGTTGAATCAAACACCAAGTGAAACTGATTTTGTGACCAGCTGAGACCTCGGGCAACAGCAAAAAATCAGAGTAAGGGTTTTAAACTGGTACAAATTAACAAATGCAATTTGGGGTAAACACTAAACTTCAATATATCTGTATTTTCTCCTTTACTTCTCTTGGAATTTGGAATTTGGACTGCTGGATTGGGAGTGTGTGTCCATATTTGTGTGTAACGAGGGAAGACGTACTTGAAGCAATAAATTACCAGAAAATAGCTTAAATGAGTTGCTGTGTTGTGTTGTGTTATGTTATGGAAGGCTGAAGTGTTAAAAAGAGCTCTTTTATGTCTCTTGCAATCCAAACTATCTCATGGCTTCATGATAGAGACAAAATTATAAAAGCAAACATGAATAAAGACAATTTGCCAGGAATATAATAAAAGACCTAGACAAAGTAATTTTCCTCTCTCTCCTCAGTTTCATTTCCTATGGGACATTTTACTCCATGTTTATTTCTCAATATGGAGCTAAATTTCTGTCATAAAAAACACGTGCCCTGGCAATGTGTCACGAAAGGAATGTCTGAGAGGTTAATGTCTGCTTTCATTTGGGCAGAGCAAATGAACACTCAGAGATTTACAAGCCCAGAAAACCAAACCAAACAAAAAAAACACCCCAAAACAACAACAACAAAACAAACAAACAAACAAAAAAAGGACAAATAAACAAATGAAAAACCAAAACAAACAAAAAAAAGCAAACACACACACACATGAACAAAAAAACAAGTAATGCTTGTTCCTAAGGCTCTTTCTTCAGCTTTAAAGGTGAACTTCTTAAAGCAACAATTTTTGATAAGCAGTATTTCAATATTTCAAAAGAAGCAATATGGAGGTGATAGTTACAGGGGAAAAAAATAGCCCCCTAAACTAAACCAGCTAATCTGTTTCAATGTTTTTCAAAGGATGTAAGTTGAAATTTCTAGGTTCTTACATTTACATTCTTACATTTCCTTATTTTTTTATTTCCACTTATCATGGTCTGGGGTGAGGCAATCTCTGCAGATGCCTATCACTTTCTGGCTTTCTAGTAGGCTGGGATTTATTGAGATGAAAGTGACTGGGAGAGATGTACTTTCTGCTGAAATTGAAGTAAGACAGATAGATAGATAGATAGATAGATAGATAGATAGATAGATAGATAGATGATAGATAGATAGATAGATTCTCTGACCTTCAGAATATTAGACTGCTCAATGTTGTATAACATGATTACCTGTATTTTTCAAGATTTTATGATGAGAAAGAAGTTTTGCAACCTTTTAAAATATGTCCTTTGTTAGAGAAAGTTCTACACAAGCTATTAAGAAAGAAGACTAAAAATACTTAAGAAAAAATATATAATTCCCCCATAAAGTTGTCATAAAAATGAGAACAAATGAGATAGTTTCCTGTTCACGGATTCAGAAATAATTAAAGAAATGAGAGGGGGAAAAAAAAACCAGTTTCTGTGTCAGCTCCAGCAAAATTCTAGGGAGGACCACTTAATTTTTCATATTTAATTAAATAGGAACAATATGTTATCTTTTGTCCTTATTTCCATCCCACTATTCAAGGAAACAGTTGATTCATATATGGTTCTGCACATATGAATTGAGAACACGATGCATGATTGAAAACACAAACTTGTTTAATCTGTGAACTTAAATCTCTAAAAGCACACCAGAGGACATGCACAGTGGAAACACCCAATTTGTTTTACAAGGAAATTATATCTCCTTGCAGAAAGAGGAACATTTTTCATGGTTTTAAGCAGACACACGTCTGAAGGCATACATGCTGTTATCATTCACATATATAAATTAAACACATAAATGCATTAACCACCATTTTCAAAAATGCTTTGCAATAATACAATCTACAGTTTTAATAAGAAAAAGAAATCTTAGCGCAAAAGGGCTATAATTTCCCTCTGGCAGAAAGCCAGGACCAAGAGTAGGAATCCAGGGTTTGCAACTCTCAGACCACAGCTCCATCCATCAGACTCTGTTTTCTCAAAGCACCACTCAGAACCAATTCATTAAAGACAATATTATTTTGTGCAGTTCAGAGGTGCATTTTTTGTGGTTTCACAATTAGATAAGCAAAAGCACTTTTAGATTAAAATGTTTATGCTCTGTTCATTTACATATAGGTCAATCCATTGAATAATGCATATTCTCTTCTACTTATTATCAGGAGTCTACCTAGAGTCCCCCCCTGGATAAATTAAGCAAATCTTGAAAGCCCACAGAAAGAAAAGAACAGACAGCTGCTTTAAAACTCCTTTTCCCCAAGAATTATTTTGCTGACAAGTAAAAATGAATGTGTTAAATGCCTAAAAGTGTCTCCTGTCAAAAATAAACTGGTTTGCATTCCAGTATAGATTTTTCTGAAATCTGTTATGTGATTCTAATTTATGTATTTTTGTAGCGACGATGTGAAATAATTTCACACACTTACTCACACATTATTTATTGACCATTTCAAATAAACACTGTCAGAATAAAGTTTTGCAAAAGTATTTTGGCAGTGAATAATCTTCGTATAAATATAAAAGGAAAGCATGCAGGTATAAGTAAACACACATATAAAACTGCAAAACCTCTCCTGAATTATGTATTGAATTGAAGTGACTTCAGTGAAGCCTACTGCTGAAGGTCTTTGCAGGCATAAAAATTAATGTAAGGCTGAAGTCTAAAATAAATAACATCTTGGCTGGGTTAGTCATGCTGTCTGCCTGCAGATGTCACAAGTTTGACCTTAAGACTACAGTTTGGAAGTTAAAGAATAAACAAATATTCTATGAGAACAACCTCTGTAATTAATGTGAGCTTACATATTTTCCACAAATCCCAATTTTCTGGGTGTTACCCCAGTGGTGATCATTTACTGAGACACAACAGAGGACACACCCACCATCCCTTTTGGCTACAGGTCAGAAAATCATCTTCGGTTTTTACACAACATCTCAAGCTCCCTTACAGAGCACTACATGGTTTGCTTTACTCCCTAGGATTGGTTGAGGAAAAGGAACAAAACCAAACACATTTAAGGAGAAATCTCTTTTTTTTTTTTTTCCTTTATAATTGCAGCTCATTGTCTTTAAAGACCATCTGTTAACCAAGAATAAATTTCTATTAAAAGGCTTACCAACTTTTCAGTGCTGCCAGCGCCAGCAGCAGCAGCAGCGGCCATCAAATAAAGGGCAGCGAGGTGCAGGGCAGCAGGGGGAGAACTTGTGTCCATGGGGGGACAGCAGAGCCCTGGAACAGCTGCCCAGGGAGGGCCTGGAGTGTCCCTGTCTGGAGACATCCCAGCCCCAGCTGGACACCTCCTGTGCCCCTGGCCAGGGCACCCTGTCTGGGCTGGGGGATGGACTGGGTGGTGTTCAGAGATCCCTTCCAGCCCCAAATATTCTGTAATTCCATGGACTAAAATTGAGATCTGCTGTCCATCAGATTGCATCAATAACACATTCTATCCATAGATAGTGACCAAATTTTTACTAGAAAGTGTATTTAAGAGACAGAAATAATTTTATTAATGTGGACACGAAACCACTAGGGCAGTTTTGGTTCTTTCATTCTTTAATTTATTGAAGGGGTTTCTTGGTGATTTTTTTTTTTTTGTTGTTGTTGGTTTTTTGAGGCCTTGATGGTACATGTGTATTGCATTTATGCTTACATTCAAATGATCTATTTCCCGTTACTATGTATAAGAACACGTGATGCCTCTTAAACCTGATAATTTTGTAATCTCGAGCTTTGGATACTACAGGGAGCATCTTTACCCTCACAATGAAGGTGGTGAGAACCTGGCACAGGGTGCCCAGAGCAGCTGGGGCTGCCCCTGCATCCCTGGCAGTGCCCAAGGCCAGGCTGGACACTGGGACAGTGGGAGGTGTCCCTGCCACGGCTGGGGTGGCTCTGGATGGGCTTTGAGGTCCCTCCCAACCCAAACCATTCTGTGATAATTTGGTTCTGTTATTTTATGTTATCAAAACCCCTTTATGCTAGTGATTTCCCTAAAGCAGATTTTAGAAATATTGACCATTAGGGTGCTGCCATCACCCTGTCAAGGTGCAAAATCCATTCTCTCTCGGAGAAAGATGGAGAAAAGAAAGGTGGAAATGCAAATATGATGCATACATAAACACCCTGCAGACTCTCATGACAAAACACTGAACAAGGAGAATAAAATATGGTCACTTATCCCCACTGTTGGATAGAGTTAATCATTAGACTCTCCAGAGCTGGAAGGGACTCTCAAGCATCACCCAGTGCAACTCCTGTCCCATGTAACAAAGTCATCCTTCAAGCATTCAAGGCAGAAGAATAAAATAATTCCCAGAAATGTGCAACTAGCCTACCAATATTGCATGCATCAATGTTTAAAGAGAATTTGTGGAGCAAAACATTTAGTTCGTTATAGTGCATTGTTGAAAACTGTTCTGCACCAAATAACTCCAGATTAAAACTCATTACCTTAAAATATGGAAAAATTACAAGTAGTTAAAGATGATATGATTTTTCAATGTTTTGGATAGTCTTAGACTTCAGCAATGTCTCCATCCACACTGTGCATTCTAATTTATCATCCTCAAAATAGCCTTCCTGCTTGCATAGCACTGATTCTTTAACTAAAATAAGTAAAAAAATAAAATTCCTATGAAACAAATATTGATAGATCTTTAAAATACTCCGGGATCCAAATACGATTATGAAAAAAGGCACCCACACACAAAAACCCAAAAAACAAAAACAAAACCAAACAATAACAACAACAACAAAAACCCACAAAAACCCAAAAACCAAAAAAAAAAAAGAACTAAAAAGGAATAAACATAATGTGTCATTGTACATAATCTGTGAGATTTATGAAAAAAATCCCTTTGTTACCCTTCAAGAACTTGTAGCAAACAAATTTACAGCAAAAATTAACATTTTAAAAATGCCAAAAACTGAGATGAAATTACAAAAATTCTTTAATTTCACCTGCAATGTGCACAGGCTGCCCCTTCTTGTATCAAACACCACCATTTCAGACTGGATTTCTGGAATTTTGTGGTGGTCTTCAGACTTTAGTAAATTAACAATTATAAAGTGTCAGTACCTTGGTTGAAACAGAACCAGTTTCAGGTAATTACAAAATCCAAAATTGTCCTGTGATTTAATTATTATCAAATATTGTTGTTCCCAGTTTTGCAGCTTGTAAACAACCCATTATGCAGCTATGTGACAATAGGTCCACTTCTAAAATTATTATATTTTGCCCTCTGAGTATGAAGAGAAAGGCTAAGGATGAGGGGAAGAAATAAAATGACATTTCAGCCTCTCGTGGTGGTAATCTGTATCAGTGTGCTCGGGACTAAATGACAAAGCTGTTGCTAAAAATTCTTTCAAAATTGCACAAATCAGCAAAGCCAACACCTTCCTGCTTCTTGGGCAAGGATGCATTTCTGTGGTGAAACTAACAGGTAAATGCCTGTTAGTTATTTTATTTAACATGCACATGATCTCCCAGACAGGCATCTGCTTCCAGCTGCTATAAAATATTTCATTCTGATCAACTGTTCTCCACTCTGCAGCTGAGTAGAGGCCCTAAAGAGGAACATTAGGTGGAGATAATCAATTCTCAGGCCGTGCACATCCTTGAAAAAGACACTCTCCACCACCAAAGCTAGGCTAGAATATTTATGAAATTGCAAGCGCTGTTGCCATGCTCAAGTAGATTTTTTCCTTCTAATACTCAGTAATCCCTGATTCACACTCGGATTGTCAAACCCAGGAAGATAAAAGCATATTGAGGGCTTGGAAAATGTCCTCCCCCTGTCTCAGCTGTTTAAGTTTGGTGTTGTGGGGCTCAGACTCAGCATGACTTGTCTGGCTGGCTGTGGGAGTTTGGGGGTTTTTTGTTTTGTGGTTTTTTGTTTGTTTGTTTGTCTGGTTTTGGGTTTTGGTGATTATTTTTTTGTGATCTTGTTTGGTTGATTGGTTGGTTTTTGTTTGTTTGGTTGGTTGGTTGGTTTTGGGGTTTTGTTTGGGGGTTTTGGTTATTTTTGTTTGTTTGCTTGTTTTGTTTTGTTTGTACCCACGTGCCCAAAAAGATCCTCTCTGCTTTTCAGAGGTTATTTCCAACAGGCATGTGAGTCATTCTGGTTTCTTCTCATAAAGAAATGCTCACTTTCTTGATGTCCTGCTGCATCTCTCATACCAAAAACTTTCACTCATTTGAGCAGCTTCCTCTATTATTTGCTCCAGTGACCTTTTCCCTGAAGCTCTGTCTCTCTGTGTCTCACCCACATGGTGCTTGCCCTTTCTTACTCCTTAAGCTGTAAAACAAGCAAGTGAACCTCACACTTCTGTCATTCAGATCATAAAAGTGTGAATAAGGCTTAGGGAAAAAAAAAACAACAAAAGAACAAAAAAGAAATGTTAAGAGCTTGCCCTTAGAGATCAAGAATCTTGGGCTAAGGATAATCATTTTTGTGTCTCCCAGACCTGAAATTTGTTTGAGATGCCAAAAAAAGAGAACTCTAACATCCCTGCGTAGTTCTTGCAAGGTGTGGAGGCAGTTTTACTTAAATTATGCTGTAATTCTCAATTCCCACGTGAAACATCTGAAGATCTGGGTTCCTCCTTGTCAAAAATGTAACTGCAACAGGAATGCTTTAGAGCTCTGTGCAACTGAGAGCAAAGACAAAGATGGGGAAGGACAAAAATAAACATTCAGTAGGTGACTGGTAAACTGAGGTGGCTGCACAAAAGCCCAAATCAGCTGCCTGTGGGTGTTGGTACATTCAGAACATGACAGATACCCACTGTTGGCATGACAATAAGGAGGGAAAGTCATTTTTGCTGAGTGTGGAGGGAGATCTGAAGGTATTCTTGGTCATAATAATGCACTTGTTAGAGAAAGCCCTCGAAGGTGGGGAGATTTGACATAAGGACACTTGCCCTGTCTCCCATTTTCCCTTCACTGTCATATTCAGAGGTTAAAATATGAGCCAGGGTTTGGGACACAGGGAGAGAGCTGCATCCTCTTTTAGGAGCAGGGGCCAGGGTGAAGAAATCCTGTGTTTACAAACAGATCTTGTGATCTTTGTGATGGAAATGGGACTTGTGAAATGAACTTTTTGGAGAAAATGAGATGCCAAGTCTTAGGAATATTCTTTTTATATCTTAAGACAATCATTGGATTAACCCAAAGAATTCAGCTCTGTTTCTTCCCAGAAGAGTGAGGATGTGCAAGTTTCTCTTATGAACTCTTCTGGTGGAACACAGCTCCTTGCAGCACCCCAGCAGGAAGGATCCAGCACTTCATCAATGATTGTCTCTTCTAACGAACAGCTTCTGCTCATTTACTCATCTCCCATCGAAGGCAATTCAGCTAACCTGAAAATCTGGATCCCAGGTGCCAGAGATGCTGACACCACAGGGCCTGGGGCACGGCTGTGTCCTGTCGTGGTCTCTAGCTGCTCAGAGTGACCCTGAGAAAGGTTAGGAAGTCTCTTTTCCCAGCCTGGCACTCGAAGAAGGAGTCAGAGCTCTTCATTTCTCAGTCTCAAGGTTGTTTATTGTATCTTATCTATAAAATTCTTTCTCCCGTCCTACCGAGGTTCGCTCAGCAGGACAGACAGAGGCACTCTGCCTGCCCCCAGGGCAGTGTTATGTGTTTATACTAAAAACTACCTGTACAATATTTACAGTTACTTCCCAATACCTATCACCTATGTTAGACAGTGAGCTTCTACTCTAAAACCAATCTAAAAGTGCCAACATCACAGCAGAAGATGGAGGCCAAGAAGAAGAAGGAGAAAGGCTGGACACGCCCAGTTCCCTCCATCTTGCCTCCTGGACCCCCATACCAAAAACCCCAAAATCTTCTTTTCCACCCTGTGATAAATTCACTATCATTCTGCTTAAACTGTTGTGGCTTGCAGATCTTCACCTAAGGTTGGTCATTTGCTCCACTGGTCATAATCAAACCCACAGGGGCATTCTGGGCTCTGTGCCAGGGTCTCTGAGCCCCCTGGCAGGGGTCTTGGCCATCCTGGGCAGCCAGAGGGATGTCCTGGGTTCTGACAGTGTCCCAGGACTTAATCTGAGCCTGCCTGCCTGCCTGCTAGCAGGTGTGTAAACCAAGATTTAGTCCTGCGGTGGGTGGAAGAGCTCTGGCTCCCAGCACGACTGAATCTCTGACACAGCACCAGTAGAGCACAGGCCTTTCAGCTGACTGTGTGGAAAAACTCACACAGCTAACCCATCTGGTATGAAACTTTTTTAGGGGATGGATATTCACTTTTCCAATCAATAGGCATGTAGATATTGCATGTCTGCACAACATATTTGAAACTGGATCTCATGGAAAGGTTTGGGCTGGAAGAGATCTTGAAAATCAACCTGTCCCACACCCTGCCATGGCAGGGACACCTTCCACCATCCCAGGTTGCTCCAAGCCCCATCCAGCCTGGCCTTGGACGCTGCCATTGATCCAGGAGCAGCCACAGCTTCTCTGGCCACCCTGTGCCAGGGCCTCACCTCCCTCACAGAGGCAAGAATTTATTCCTTTATGGATATGTGACCGACCCCTCATTTCCCAGTCTGACCTGGCAGCATTCATGACCAGGTTCAAAAACGCCATGAACATGGTAAAGGTGTAGAGAACAGTCTGCCCTCGCTGTAGGCAACTCCTGGCCTTTCTGTCTCTTGTGATTGGCACCAATATAAAAACAATGTTTATTCTGCTTATAGGTGACTCCCAAAACTGTGTCACAGGCGTGAATGGTGGAACCCAACAGAGAGTGCCTACTGCACGGCCACACCATGTTTGTGGATCTTGTAAGGGGGGAATTGCAATTTCTAGTTAACCAATGTGTACCTGGGTAGCAGCAGAACATGGGACATCTTCTGTAGTTTTTCTCCTAGAGGAGAAACCGGTGATTCACCTGCAGTTTTCCTCTCAGTGCAGCCTCTGCATTTACAGAACATAAACCAAAACATTGTATTTTCTACAGCAGAATTTTTTTCAAGAAGGAATCTGCTACAAACAAACCAAGTGAGTATCAGTGATGAGGAGAGGAAGACTTTAAGATGGTTTAAGAATCCAAATTTATTGTGGAGTACAACTGCTTATATACTTATTCTAGGAAGACTACTAATGTTTTACTACAGTGATTGGGTTAATCATCACATAAACAAACTTACACATTTTAAACATCCCTTGCTTGCAGAAGTCTGAAGTAATTTTCTTTTCCCTGGTAAACCAGTCTGATTTGATCTTCTTGCAATCTTGATTTAATCCTCAAAGTTCTGTTTGCTATTGCCAAGGCATCCTGTTATCAAATCTCTTATGCTAATAAGGACCAAAGTACGCTCGGTTTTGTGTGCCCCAACAAGTGAGATCTCATCTCTAAATCATTACAGAACCTCTGAATCATTTAGATTGGAAAAGACCCCTCAGATCGGTGAGTCCAACCTTAATTAATGTTGGAATCAATGACCTTTAAGGTCTCTTGCAGCACAAATGACTCCAGGATTCAAAGGTTCTGTGAATTCAGGCTCTGCATGTGCACTGTACTGGACTTGAAACATCCCAAGTGCTCCCTCCCAAAATTTTAGGCATGAAAATGTAAAGCAGCACAATGATCTAGCCAGATGGCGGTTTATATTTGAAGGATCCTGGGTTGTTTTCTTACGCAAAAAGGCACATTCAGAGGCAGCGGGTCACGCAGCCATTTCCTCCTCCACACAATAGAGAAAACTTGAACTCACCAGCTTTTAGAGCACTCTTCTAAAAGCCAGCACATTGCTTTCACTCTCTCTAAATGCCACAGAAAACTTGTTTTAGTAGTAGCTATCCTGGCTGTCTTTTTGTCTTATCTGGGTTTGCAAGGGAAACACAAAAGCAGCCTAGGAATGGGGTGCATTGTTTTGTGTTATGAAATTCACAGCAAAACCCTCATAAACCTATGATTGTCTTCACATTTCATCTCATTGTGCAGCCAGATATACGCAGGATGAGTGCCCCTTACAGGTGTTCTGAGTAGTGGTGTTGATTCAGAGAAAAAGACTAAAATCTGTGGGAAATTGTGGGTAATGAGTAGATGCACAAATAAATAACACCTGTTTTTCATTACTGTATTGAATTATCAAACCTCAGGTACTTAAAAAATCCCAGGAAGGAACAGAAGGAAATCAGGTGTTCATGACTTCCTTTATTAAATAAAAGTGAGAAAGAAAAAGAAAAAAAGAAAGGGTTTTCATCCTTCATCTTCAAAATTCACCTAAAACACAGGAACTAGTTCTGGGCTACACCCACTCTCTGTGTCATTTACTGCTACAACCTTTTTCTCCCAGTATTAATTAAAGGTTGTGAAAATATTTGTTGGATTTCTGCCGCTAATAATGCTACCTTTCTGCACATGAGATTTAATCTAATGCTGAAGCAAACAGAAGAACTCTTAGGCAAAAGTTACACAAGAAATTTGGGGGGGCATTTTGCATTTTAACCTTGTGAAAACACCATGAGTTAACTGGAGTAAAATTAAACTGTGACATACATGAAAGTCCTAAAGGAAGTTATATTTTATACTCTCACAAATAAAATAAATAAAAAGCTAATCAGAGAAGTTGAATCAGTCATTCACATGCAGAACAGTTTACACAGATGTTAAATAAAAAATGCACTGTTGTACCCCAAGAAAACAGATGATTACTAATATTTATGGCAGCATCCATAAATAGAGCTGCAGGTAAGCTCTTTCCCATTTACTGTTTATGAAGGGGTCTGGACCTTCCACCTCTGCCTGTGTTGTTATCCCAGTTCTAAAAGATGGCAAATTGGAAGATGGAGTTTGTGCTTTGTACAGATCTCCCATTTCCATCTTCCAGGTGGCTTTGAAGCCACTTTGACTCTGTCCCCTTGGCAAGATTAAATCACTCTCAGACCAAAAGAAAAAAAAGTCAAAGTCTAAAAATGCTAGAGTCTAAAAATGTAGGTCTGTATCTTATTAGCACCTTGAATGTAACATTTGAGTTCTTTGTTTCCATTTATACCTGTTGCTTTTGCACAGGTATGTGAAAGTATTAGGCAATATCACAGTTTCACACCAAGTGAATTCATGACCTGGATCAGCATGTCAGGTCTTTTTTTAAGCTTTGTTATCGGAAAAAAAAAAAAAAATCAAATTGCCATATTTTTATACGCTTTGTTCCTTCTACTTTTAAGCCGTTATCAGGACAACTTGTCAGCAGTCTGCTCTGTGAACAGGTGAGGGAAGAACTCTGCTGATGTGAAGACAGCACTTGCTCTAAAATAGAAATGATATATAAATAGTTGTACCCTGAGACAGAGCTTGTGTTCAGCGGCTCACATGCACGTCAATATATTCAAACGATTTAACAGAAATTATAGTATATTACTCCTTTAAGCCTCTAAAATTTTCCCAAGTGCTAAAATTTCAAATAGGGGAGATTAGCATTTTTAATTTTGCCATATACATGTATATAATTGCATGTCTACCCTTTGGCATATATACCCAATCAGCATTTAAAGGTATAATTTCCCCTGAGAGGTATTGTGCTTAGAAACTGCAGAAATAAAGGATGGTCAGCACATCACAAGCAGGAGAGCTGTAGAAAAAATAAACCACCAGGTTTACCCAGAAACATCTTGCACACAGGAGAAAATTCAACCTTTTTCACATCTTTAAAATAGAAAACTGACTACGTGGAGACAGAAAAATGGGGTACGGAGTGCCAGAAGTGGACCCACTGCTATATTGGCCAATTTGGGCTGAACCAAGGTGTGATTTGTGGGCCAAATTGAAATATGACAAATTAAATAAATGCAAATTAAATAAATTATAATCCAGCGAGGATTATGAATCCAATAAATTGATGCACAGGGCATGACTGAAAGCTCTTAGACTTGAGCTGTAAAACCATGGAGGGAAGGTAGATCTGATCGCTGCAAGCGCATCATGGCAAATCAAAGATCAAATCTCAGAATGTACTGAGGGATATTGACTTTAGGAGAAGGAAAAAAGCCATTTGGGGCATTCTTGGGGCAGTCCTTGAGGGGAGTTGCTGATCAATTCCTTTCACTGGAGCCATCAGAAGACATAAGGAAAGCTGAGTCTGTCCCAGACAAAGAGCCTGATGCCTTCCCAGCTTCCCTGAGTTTCCATAATAATCCTGGGTAGAAAGCCAAGAGGAACAGAATCTACTTCCTTGTGATAAATTCCTTAACTTAGCATATGCTCAAAATTGTGCTGGATTGCCATATTGTGCAAAGTAAAAAATTATTCTGCAATTTTACAAGAAATCAGATAATTCTTTTACTATATATGTGTGTCAGTATTCCTCTGTCACGGGCTTTCTTCCCATGCAGTTTACTTTTTAAAAGCGCAGAAAAAATTGAGGAAATATGTAATGATAACACAGAAACTCTCAAAGTCTGACATCAAAGGAAGGCATGTTTGCACATGGAAAGCAAAACAAAAATAAAAAAACACAGAGTCTTTCTGTATTTGTCCTTATAAGTTAGACAAGACTGGGACATACTGTGGTAATCCCCTTTCATACCAACCTATTGCATGTCATTATTTAGATAGTTTGGTTATAAATACATATTTTGTTGTGTGGAAAGGGGCTGAGAAGTCCTAAACTATGTTGTATTTATGGCTGGGAGGAAGGGAAATCTTCACCCTGTCCCCTAAACTGCTCCTGCATATCAGAGTCTGTGCTCTGGGAGTGGTTAATGAGGAGCACATGAGTGATGGACAGGATCCAGGAGAAGCCAGCCATGCAAAGAAAAAAACAAAAAAACAAAACCATAGAAACCATCAGTTACTGGAGATTTCTTACTGGGAGGCACCAAAACACTCATTTGCCATGCAAACAATTCTCTCTAGAGTAATTTTCTGCCCGCCACGGGGTTTGACGATTCCTACAATTCCTAAAATTCCACACAGGGTCCAGCAATTGTGGCAATTTAGAACCACCAGAACAGGTTATGTGTCCCTTTGAGTAAAGTTTTAAGAGGATGTGGAGCACTGGGGGTGCTGTCCTCTGTCCTTCCAGTCAGAGTCAGGGGTTTAGGGAGGAACAGGTGAAAGTGTGGCCAGTGCCACACTCCAGGTGTTGCCTCCTACAACGGTGGATAAACCTTTGAGAAGCCTTTGGGGGTGATGGGATTCACCTGAGAAGCATTGCTGGGTCTGTTCCAACATGGAAGAATTCATTAGGGATGCCAGTGTTGGTGGCAGGATTTGCTAGAGTGGCTGTGGCCTGGTGTAGCACACAATAAGGAAGGATTTGGTCCCGGAGCAGAGACAGGATCCTGGATTTTAGGGGTACAAACTTGTTGACTTTTAAGTAACTAGTGGATGGGATTCCTTGGGAATCTGCTGACCTTGGTGAAAAAGGAGGAAAACCCAATCAGTAATTTTTAAGGGCATTTTTGAAAGTCCAAGTGGTCTCAATTCCAACATGTAAAAAATTGGGCAACAGAGGCAGAGACCAGCATGGCTCAGGAAAGACTTTTTGGGTCAAACTAAAAGAAGAAAATATCCAAGTAATGAGACCAAGGATTTCTACACTGGGAAGGATGCAGGGACACTGCCTGGATGAGGATTGGGGTTCAGAAAGGTAAAGCACAGCTGGAACAGAATTTGGCAGGGAATTTTAATAATAATGAAAGCTTTTACAGAGTGGCCAGAAAATGTGTGTGAAAGAAAAGGTGCCCCCCTTGGTGCCCTCTCAATAAGACAGGAAAGCTGGTGACAGTCAACATGGGGAACAAAGTGTTCAACAAATATTTTTCCCTCAGTTTTCACCAGTAATTCATCTTCCCACATTGCTCAAGTCCCTTAAAATCAATACAGGGGCTGGAGGAGTGAGGTTGGTCCCATCACAGGAGAAAGCCAGGCTTGAGATGGACACAAACACGCACAGACCTGTGGTTCCTGACAAGGTGCATCCTGGACTGCAGAGGGAATGATGCAGTGCCCCAGCCACTGTCCATGACAAGTCCTGACAGACAGCGATGTCCTTGGTGGCTGGAGAAAGGGAAATGGTGCACCCATTGTCATAAAGAGTAGAAAGGAGATCTCTGGGAACCACAAACCCAAATTTACACATTTTTTTTTAAGTACCTCCAGAAGTGGTGACTTGGCCACATCCCTGGACAGCCTGTTCCATACCGAGGACTTACACCAAAATATCTTCTTCCCCTTTGAGAAAGGTGTACCAGATGTTGATATGTTACTGTCCCCTTCCTCTTCTTGGGAACATGAAACCTTTAGACACCTACATAACTCTGGACTCTTCAAAAGTGATTAGAAAGCGGACTGGAATTGTTTTATTTTCCTAAAGAAATCTGGAACCCAGGATACTTGCCTCCATTCCAAAATACCTCCTTCAAACCACTGTCATAGGTGTAAAATTGTCACTGGCCTGCCTACCCCTGAAATTACCACATCAGAATAATCCTTGACTTTCTTTAAGGGTGCCTTCCCATTACCTTTGGATTGCCTTGCTGAATCTGCTTGGTGAAAGGATTTTCTAATTATTATATTTTATATATTTATTTTACAGGGTTTTTTTTTCCTTGCCCTGTTTATTACTGCAGTGAAAGACTACAAAGGCTGAAATCATTGCCTTCAAGAAGCACTGGCAAAATCACAGCATTTTTCGAACAGCCTACATGAATGTCTGTAATTAATCACAATTTTTGATGGATCTCGTAGTTCTGAGCACTCTGCAATTATGTGTTTAACAAAAAGAATGATACAATTTGTATACAATGACTAATGTGAGACATTTCGCAGATATTTCATTTTGCAGCTGATGTAGCTGATTTGAATAGAAATATTCTTATTCTTCCCCTTTCCACCTTTAAAAAAAGCTAAAAAGAGAGATTTGAGTAGGTTTCCTGCATTGTGAATTCTTTCATAGCTATGTGATTCCAAAGAAAATATTAGTATTTCCATTCTTATGAAGTATAGAGCATAGAAAGTACAAAAGGAAAATAAAATAAGCTCCAACTTTCTTTTACATTTTTCTCTTTTATATTTTTCTCTTACTTTCTTTTATATTTTTTGGATAACTCTATCAGAAAAAAGAAAAAGAAACGGTAGGAAATACAATTTTTTCTTCCTGCGTAGTTATAAGTGTGTGAATTAAGATGCAAATAAGCAATTATCTATTAATATTACTTAAAAATATTATTTTTGTCCACAAATTGTGTAGTGTTTTTTTTCATTATGGAGAGTAAAATGATCCTGTAGTGGAAAGCCAATATATCCTTAAGCGTCCTGCAATCACAAAATATTTAAATTTTCAATAATATTTGAGGGAAGAACTTCCTGGTTTTCATCCTATTTCATGGTGGGAAGAGGAACCCAAGATGGAGCAGTGTGGATCTCGGGATTTGTGACGCGTTGAGAGAGCCCCACGCTGGAGCAGCCAGATGTTCTGGAAGGGCTGACACCACGGAAAGGGACCCACACAGGGGCAGGATGTGCCTGAAGGACTGATCCCATGGAGGAACAACTCACAGCACCCCTTTCCTGAAGGACCGACCCTGTGGAAGTGATCCATGATGGAGAAATCCATCCCTGAAGGACTGACCCTGTGGGAGGGACACACATGAGGAACCCACAGAAGGTTCCTCAAGGACTCACCCCATGGAAGTGATCCATGATGGAGAAATCCATCCCTGAATGACTGACCCTGTGGGAGGGACACACGTGAGCAGAAGGTTCCTGAAGGATTGACCCCATGGAAGTGATCCATGCTGGAGAAATCAGCTCCTGAAGCATCATTTTTGCTGCTTTTAATGAAGGGATGGGGCTATTTTTGGGCTGAGAGCAGTTTATTGCTCAGATGAACATCATGAACATGAGATTTTAAAGGAGGAAGCATTTCGCCACAGCTTCAGGGTAGTCAAAAGTTTCTTCATTGCAAGGGAATATAGAACTTTCTAACCCAATAGACAGTTGCCACAGGGTTTATTTTGCTTTTCTCACCTTTCTAACCTTTACTTACTTCTGCTGCACTGTGGGTATTTTGTCCAATGGCTTCTTTTGTCCAAATGCCTCTGTTATAACTTCTAAACTCTTATATTCTACACAACCACAGCCCTGCATTGCAAACCCTTCACTCTCTTACCCAATGCAGTTTCTCATTTACTTAGGGCATATTGCTACAACCACAGAAATATAAGTTTATGTTTTTTCTGCTGCGTATTATATTTTTGTTTTCTGTGTGTTATATCTTTACATCATTTTACATCATACATATGTGGTGTTTGTGAGGTCCCCAGGATGAGGTGAGAGATGAGAATCTGACTCCATGTTCTCAGAAGGCTGATTTATTATGATATGATATGATATGATATGATATGATATGATATGATATGATATGATATGATATTAAAGAATTCTATATTAAAACTAAACTAAAGAAAGAGAAAGGATACAGAAAGAAGGCTTAACAAGAATGAATAATAAAAACTCGTGGCTGACTGACTCCTCAGAGTCTGACACAGCTGATGGTGATTGGTCATTAAGTAAAAACAATTCACATTAAACAAATCAAACAGTCACCTGTTGGTAAACATTCTCCAGCCACATTCCAAAGCAGCCAAGCAGGGAGAAGCAAATGAGATAATCTTGGTTTTTTTCTCTGAGGCTTCTCAATTTCCCAGGAGAAGAAATCCTGGCGAAGGGATTTTTCAGAAAATATGACAGATCTGATTGGTAATGAATTAAACTGGTTTCCCCAAGTCCAATCTGCTCTGCCCATGGCAGAAACTGCTGAGGGATCTCTCCCTGCCCTTATCTCGACCCTTTTGTTGTGTTTTCTGTCCCCTGTCCAGCTGAGGAATGAGAGCAGCTTTGGTGGCCACCATGTGCTCACATGTGTGCAAATAATTACACTTTTTCTTTGCCCACTTCTTTTTCATGCCCCAAAGCTTTCCTTGTCCAGTACAAATGAATGAAGTGAAACAGGATGACTGAAATTCAAGGATATAATGAAATTAATGAAATTCAAGTGGATATGGTAATTAAATGTTGGACATAATGTCATATATTTCACTTACAGGCTTTCCAGTGGTGATTAAATAGCAATTTATGTAGCTGATTAACACCTTTTCTATTTCAACTAAAAAAAACTACAATTTTTCTGTCATTCAGACCTCTCATCCTGTAAATGAATCATCAGACTAAGACCTTATTCCAATGTGTAACTTTATTTCCCTGATTTTTCTCAAGAAAAAAATACGTCGCAAAGAAATTTCGGAGTGGCTCATGGCTGCGGTTGCTTGGCACCTTTAAAGCTAAAACTTAAATGGACTAGACAAAACTTTCTACCACACCATTAAGCGTAATTTAACATCAGAAGGGACTGGATTTTCCTCTGAAGTGGGTATGTGCAGGCAATTCTAGGTCCGTGACTGACCAGCAGTTCAGTGGAAATTCCAGTGAAGGACTTGACCCTGAGACTAATTGAACTGCTGAAAGAATTGTCATTATTCTTTCCAAATCAGAAATACTGAATTCAAGACTCTTTGGCCTGAGACATTGTTTTGACATCCCTAACTTTACAATAATTAGAGTTTCGGTTCCCTGTATAAATCTGGTGGCATTTCTCCAGATGAGTGAAAATGGCTTTTTTTTTTCTTTTTTTTTTTTCAAAGAGAACCTCTAAATTGTGAAAAGAACTTTTTTCTTCAGCTAGAAAAGACAGGGGTAAAATGATTGAAATGGATAGTAAAAATAATAGAGTAGAAAGGATTTTTTTGCTTTACTTTGCTTTCGCCTCTTAAACTCCTGTTATTCCTGTCAATATTTACATGTGTTTACTACATAAATGTTTATAAGATGTGTTGATATTGCTCCTCACCTCATAGATCCATCCAAATACTTAATTAATTGACTCATAAAGCGTTATAAATCAATTGTACCATCAGCACAAACTCAAATGCATGGTACAGCATTACTAAACCTGTACCTTGAAAAAACAAATTATTGTCTTTCAACATGCATGCTCATAAATAGGGGCAATTGACCTTCTTCTGGGGTCCCAGAACTGATTATCAGTATTTCATTATCCTGAATTATCTCCTCAGAGGTTTTGTACAGTACTACAGACTGCAGAATTTATTTCTTTTTCTAAAGCAATAAGTCAGTTTTCACTCAGTTTATGGCCCACGGAAATCAGAAGCCCTGTGTTTATTGAAATGTCTGGCCATTGGTCT
This sequence comes from Diglossa brunneiventris, assembly GCA_019023105.1. Taxonomy (NCBI): domain Eukaryota; kingdom Metazoa; phylum Chordata; class Aves; order Passeriformes; family Thraupidae; genus Diglossa; species Diglossa brunneiventris. Next base: position 4,986,581 of record CM032382.1, on the reverse strand, counting down.
TTTCATAGATGACTTTGCCACAGTTGTCTCAGTGCAATTCCCAACATGAAATCTCCATGCTTTCCTGCTGCCTGCTGTGGTGTCAGACACCCTGGATGCAAAGCTGAAAGATATTCCTCAACGTGCTGAATTTTCAAATGTAGATAAGTACAGAGAAGTCACTGTTCCCTAAGGATCCACAGAACCTGATAAAACAGCTTGTTGTAAGATAAGTCCAGCTCATAACATCCTCCCATGAATCAAAGTAAATTCTTTCTTTTTCTTTGGAAAATAAAAAATGGATTTTGTGTTCAAGAATACTTCATGTTAGTAGGAGAAATAAAATGCCTGAAATGTTTGCATGTAGCAGTTACTTTATAGTTATGGAAACATGTTTTCCTGGGAAGAGACAATATGTGCTGTCTTTTAAATTAGTTCCTTTAGTAAAGCTCTTTTTTTTCTCCTTTTGTCTATTTTTTTTTATTTTTAGAAACTATAATTTCTGTGAACTGTGTGATCTTGTGAACCCAGCAAGTCAGGGCACTACAATACCATTCTTATTAGCTAAAGTATTGAAAGTGTTGCACTTTTTTTCCCCTTTGTTTGGCTTTATTTCAGTCTTCATCAGCCAAAAACAAACAAACAAAAATTACAACTTTGAATTATACATATGTTGCAAACCCTATTCCCATTTCAAGCATAATAGCCATAGATAAGTGTTTGAGACTTTAAAACCCCATAAATTTTAAATATTTAGGTGGCAACCTCAAGACAATGCCTTTACTAACAAGAAAGACAGAGCTAGAAGTATCCAAAGTCTAGAAATGAATAGAACATCTTTGAAATACAACTCTGTTTCAGTGAGGAAGAAATTATGTCAAACATCTGTCTACACATTTTCTAGGCATCCATTTTATGAATCATATAATGACTGTCATATAATATATATGATCATATACATCATATATGATCATATAATGACTATCATATCCATAGGGGGTATTTTAAGTTTTCGTGAGGGTTTTTTTGCAAGTAGTAAAATTAAGTTCTGGTAGATTGTCACAAAGTTATTCACAGTCTGTTTTGTTTTGGGGCTTTTTAGTTGTTTCTTTGGGGCATTTTGTGTGGTTTTTTTGTTTGCTTTTGTGAAGATCAGAGGCTTATCTTGATTTACAATCCATGCTAAGAGTCAGTAAAACGTTTCTATCTCTATTTCTATCTCCATTTCTATCTTCCTCCAGAGGAAGGGCAAGGGGCAATGTGGAAAAGAGATGCAGAGGAGCTTCCGTTTGGATATGAAGGAAAACAACTTCACTGTGGATGTGACAGAAAACTGAAACAGGCTGCTTAGGGAGGCTGTGGTTTCTTCCTTCTCTGGAAATATTCAAGACCATCAAAAACTTCCATGGACATTCAAAACCATCCTGTACATTCTGCTCCGGCAAACTTCCTTGGTCAGGGAGGTTGGACAAGGTGATCTCCCTTCCAACCCCAGATATTCTGGGATTCTGTGATTCAGATACCACACCACATTTAAATAAAACCCACAAACCAAGAACAGCAGAATGAAGATAAAAGTGAATGCTTCATGCTGAAATATTAAAAATTAAAATCAAATTAAATTGCCATGAATATTATTGATATTGTATTTGAATCACAATCCTTCTTTAATCACTTGGATTTCATGGCAGACAGACTTATCATGAAACTTTTATGTTTAAATTGAAATTTTGTTTGTTTGTTTGTTTTGTTTTGTTAGGGTTTTATGTTGTTGTTATTTAAGCTGATCTCAAGTATATCTCAAAATATTGAGATAGAAGATATTGAAATATTTTAAATAGACTGCAGTTAGTCTAAAGAGCAGTGTAGTAAGCCCATCTTGTTATTTATTAGCCTCAGGAAGGCACCATTCCCCTTGTGCATATTTGTAAAAAGGAGCAGAATACCACAGTGTTTCTTGCTCAGGATTGACAAGTGTCACGCAGAGAAAGCTGAAAATCTCAGCCTTGTGCCCTTTTTTACAGATTGTTACTCACCTGTAGTGAAAAAAGAAGTGATGTCTGTTGCTGAGCTTGCATTTATGGCCTGACCCACCAAATAAATTTTGTTTTCCATTGTCTTTCACTGACTTTGAGTCGCATTCCCATCATGTGCATAGACCTCCCACACTAATCAACCTCTAAACTCTTTTCTTTTAGCATTCAAATGTTGTATACACATATTGCAGAAAAGAATCTGACACTTAAAAGAGTGGATTAGAAGAATTCTGCCAATAAGGAGACAACAAATGAAAAATCTGTTATTTTTTGTGATATTATTTTATGTTTAACTTTAAGAAAAAGAGGGCATTATAATAAAAAAGTCTAATCATCCACATGATCTCTGTGTTAAAGACCAAAAACTGATCTGAAAATTATTTGCTTAGGAAGTAGCAAAGCTAGAATCAATGTTTTAATTTGTTCCCAGGATGAAGTATTTGCCTAGACAACTGTGTGGTAAATTTCTTTCCCTTTCAGAGATGCTTATAAAATTTTATACTGCTCCTTATCTTGAAGATAATGACATGAAAATTTTCTACATACATTAAAGAAAATACTGCACCAGACAAGAAAGACTGGAAAACATTAGAGGTGTTATTTTCTCAGCTGGATCAGGTGGGATAGGAAGCTGAGACTGTTTTATATTACATTTTTATCTGTCATAGTTTAAAGTGCTTTGTGAAATAACATTTATAATTTCTACCCATAAAGAAATGCATTGTGTAGAATGATGCCTTCAGAAGAAATGAAAGGCAGTTTCCAATTAAGACTAAGTGCCAACAAACATCTCCCCAGAAATGTTCTCTTTGTCTTATTGACACACCGCAGATGTTCTGCCCCAGCTGAGGAAAGGGTGGAAAATGCAGAAAATGTCCAATAGTGTTTCTATACTTCATTATTATTATTATTATTATTATTATTATTATTATTATTATTATTATTATTATTATTATTATTATTATTATTATTATTATTATTTCAGCTAAGGGCCAATATCGCCCTCCTAGTACCTGAACTTCCAATGGAAAAATAGTAAATGTTTCAAGAGTCTTCTCCTGAGAAAGAAGATAATACAGAGAGAAAACAAAAATTATCATAAGCAGAGAGGTTTTGTCCCAAGAGGAGTTTAACATGTTAAAAGTGGCTGGTATTGCTTTTGAAGTGGATAAATGCAGCACAGTATTTCAAACTTCATGGCTCATATTATCTCAAAATTCTGGCAAAGGGCAAAAATTCGAAATGAAAGGTCACCACAGAACCTCTGGGAGTAGAATATTTACATTTATGAAATGGGTATAATGCCCACTCTGCAGTGGACACCAAATTATTTTTGCAATATCTCCCAAAACAATTCAATTTCAAAAGGACTGCAGGTGCTTCATCCTCGCTCTGTAAACAGCTGCTCTCTACACTAAGCTACTCAAAATACTGTATTTTCTCATCAGAAACCCAAAGTGATCATAAATTGGCTTCAAATTTGCCTCGAGATCCTTGGTGATACATCATTTACAACAAAACCCTTGGCTTCAGAAGTGCAAACTCTCATCTAGATCAACCACTCTGACAAACAAACAAGATTATATCTGTTGGTATTTGCTTAGTTATTCAAGCCCAGGCTTTGGCCAGTCATTTTATGGGACAAAAAAGATATTTAGCTGTTCATTCCTCTACCATGTAGCAATGTTATATTCCAGCTATTCCAGACTGCCATTAGCTTGGTCCAACTGGCTTTGGACTGTTCTCTCTAAACCAAAACACTTTTTATGGTGCCTGTAAAGACAATTCTTTTATTGCAGATCAGATTTTGGTTGAAGAGGTTCCACCTGCCTTATATGTTTTCTTTTGTACATTAATTTTTTACATTTTATTTAGGCTTCTGTGGTAACCTGTCAAAAGCTGGCACTAAATTATTATTTTCTCCAAACCCAGACTATAAGACTATAAAGGGTGTCCCAATTTCTCTGGGGCTCTGATCCCAGCAATGCCGTAACTATGATGGGCCAAAGCTTGGCTTCTGCCAGCAGAGAGGTTTTGATTTTTTGGCCACAGCCTAGAAAAGCTCTTTGAGGGCAATTCCCCTCAGCCCATGCCAGACAGGGGAGCTCTGAGCTGGAAAAGCAGAGCTCAGACAGAGCCAAAACCATTGCTGGGTGTCAGAGCTCACCAAAACAAACCCAGGAATTTCTGCTCCAAGGAAATGAGAGTTTAGGGATTCTGCTGGGTTTGATGGCAGTCGAGCGTTCCCAGACACCTGACTGTCCAGATGGAGATGTTGGAACACGGATAATCCTGATAAATTAACTAGGGAAGGGAGCAGAGATGAGAGATGGATAAAAACCTCCTACTTTCTTAATGAAAATTTTAAGGGAAACAAAACTTTAAATTTCTGAACTAAATTTAAAATAAATTTAAAAAGCAGCAGAGAACATGAGTGTACCTAACATTCATTAATATCGTGAGTGAAAGGAGTTGTGGAAACAGCATTTTCAGGGAAACATTAAACCCATCCTAATGAAGCTAATTCAGAAATTTAAATTTATTTTTGCCTCAGCACACAAGGCTGAAATTGAATGACACTTTATCTAATACCGGTTATACATTGTGACATTAACAGACAGCTCACTTTTTCTTCTTTTGTTCTTTCTTTTGTATTTTCTTACTTTGAGTTTCATCTGTTCTGTGAACTCTTAACAATCCATGCATTAACCCAAAATCTTTCTACAAAATTTGAGAAAAAGAGAAGCCATGTGGCACTTTGAAAGGTAAGACCACATCCAGATGAAAACTTCTCTGACTAGAAATTACATATTCAAGAGTAATGACTGGTATTGGATTATTAGTTCAGGAAAATATATAAATATAAATGTAAACGTAAATATAAATATAAAATATAAATATAAAAAGTATAAATATAAATATAAGTATAAATAATATAAATATAGATAAGCTACATCTATCTATATAAATATGACTTGGCATTATTTCTAGCTATATTTTATTTTCATCATGAAAAGAAGATAAATTTTAAAAAAATAATTAAACCAAGAAAAATTACTTTCTGAAGGAGTTTGAATCGCCTTTTAAAATTTATTCCACCGTCTTGTCCAAATTTTTAACTAACTCTATCCAGATTTTAACTAAACAGGAACACAAAATACAGTAAAAATATTTTCCATGAATTTTGAGAAGAGTTCACTTTATTCTACATAGAAACTTCTCAAGACCTACTTCTCTAAAAACGTCCAGTCTCCTCTCCTGCAGCTGTAAGATATGAGTTGCACATGTTTTAGTCTGTGTTGGTGATCTTGACAAAACAGACTGATTTGATATGAGAAAAGTGGAAAAAACAGGAGCAGTGTTGGGGGCTGATACCCAAACACGAACCATTTACAGCTCGCTACAAACACAGCTCCCAGGAAACAGAAACTGTGTGTCCAGGGTCAGCTGATGGATTTTATCTTGGGAAACATCCCAAAATCGCCATTCCATAAGGACTGACTGGCAACCTTTTTATTTATTATTTTTTGAAATTCCTTTTTTTGATAAATAAAGATCATCGACGCAATGAATGCAGTTGAATGACAGTGACTCATTTACAGACTAGTATCTATACCTTAATTAGCATTTTTAAGAGCATAATTTTGTTTACCTAGTCCATTCTCCTCTCCACAGGCACCTGACGGATGCCGGGATGAAGACAGGAAGGTATTAGGTGGATTTTTCTTTCAGAAGTGAATATAGTCACTTTTATAATCCGTGTCCACTTCTTTCATCCACAATGTATCATTTCAAGGTGATGAATTGTGTACTACCTTAAACATCTCCTTTTTGTGTTCATTTAAAGATGTCTATACCTGGTTCCATTTGATAACAATTTTCTAATTAAAAAACAAAATAAATTGCAGTTTTCTACCAAAAAAAAAAAGTTATGGATTTATTAATTTCACTTAATGACGTTGTAGAATGAAATTTATATTTTAGACTTAGTGTCGTTTACTCTGTAGTGGAACTTTAAAAGTTAGATTTACATCTTTGGATTTTTGAAGCACTAATCTATATTAGTTGTGTTGATGGTTGGTTTTTTCATTTGACTTATGATAAATTCTTCAAACTCCGGTTTAAATTAATTAAATTAAAAGCAATTTAAACAGCTTTAAACAACAATTAATTAATCCATAGTATGTTTTGTTGTTGCTGTTACAGTTTAACCCCAATGAGCAGCCAAGAACCATGCAGCCATTCTGTGTTTTTAGAATTCCCTAAAAATTCTGTTCTTAGGGTTTATCGTTGTTAGATTGAATGTAAGTAAAGTAATACAACTAAGTATTTCTCTGCTCACTCTGATACCTAAATCTTACACGTAAAACACCAGATAAAATAGAAATACCCAACAACCCAACCCATCCAGTTCACCTTCAACTGAGAAAAGATAAAAGAACTACAGGAGCGGCCATTTTGAGGGAATGATGAAAATTTGCGTCTCCCTTTCACCATTTGAGGAACATTTTGCATGGCCCCAGAATTCTGGAACCATATAGGATAGAAAATCCCTCCCAGCCCATGGAGTCCCAGCTGTGCCCAGTCCCCACCTTGTCCCCAGCCCAGAGCTCTGAGTGCCACCTCCAGGTGACACCTGCAGGGCTGCGCACTGCAAACCCCCCTGGGCAGTGCCAGGGCAGTTCCTGAGCCCCCTTTCCATGGGGAAATTCCTGCTGTGCCCACCCTGAGCCTGCCCTGGCCCAGCCTGAGGCCGTTCCCTCTGCTCCTGTCCCTGTTCCCTGGAGCACAGCCTGACCCACACCTTGTTATAACCTCCAGGCACTTGCAGAAAACAACATATCTAGAAAATTACAGATGTAAAATGTGATTAATCCATCACTAGAAGCTGCCCACTAAGATTCAAAGAAACCCGCAATAAAGAAGAACACTGAATCATTTGATCACATAACCAGATTAACACAGGTCTGGTCAGACCCTTGATGGGTTGAAGGCCCAAGTGAAAGAAAAGGCTGGAAAGATTGAGGCTTCATGTTCATGAGTGAAATGTGCTACACCCTCATGCAGTAACACATCTTCTTCTCATTCCCTCTTCCATACAATATCAACAGACACATTGCATTCAAACCAGCATGCAGCTTCCAATTTTTTAATATCTCTCATTTCCCACACTGCTGCCTGCATTGCCAAGCTTTAAATCATTTGTTGCTGTAAATCACTATTATTTTTGCAAAAGCTTAAAACAGTGTACACTCTTCTTATGTTTCATCCTCCATGATTCCTGTAAGCGTGCATAATAAATGTTAAGAATCTTCTTTCTTGAGGGAAAAAAAAAAAAAACACCAAAACAGAAATCCATGTTCCTGGTGATAACCACACCAATTCTGTGTACTCTATTCCTGCCAATTCCTTGTAACAATATTAGAATCACACTCTTGAGCTCAATCCTACCAAAGATAATAAGGTATGCACATAAAATCCCCTCAGTAAGTTTCTTTAATCAGATTTTAGATTATCATTCCTCATCTGAATTAAAATGTGATTATTGTAAATGGTTCCCTTGCCTTTCTGGGCAAAGCAGAGAATGTTTAAAATTTGGTTCAAACAGAGTGAAAACAACAGTTGATGCAAAAGCTGCTTTAGAGAGGAGGCAGAACAGCTGTAGATGCTCAGTGAATATCACCAATAAAAATTATTATGGTGCTGTTAAGACAACTTTTTTTTGACCAATGTGATAACAAAGTATTATAAACTGGCAGTTGGGTGTTTTATAATAGGAGAAATCTTTATTCATACCATATGTTCATTTTTTGTTTGTTTAAGTTTTGCTAGCCATTTGTTATATTTTATTGTATTCCACGTCCATTTTTCAATGAGTTTAGTCAAAAAGTGTTGAGAACTGCATTTTACAATGTTTCTGGCAGTGATTCTGGGTAAATATCTAGGGAAGATGGGCTGTAAGAAGTGCTGGTGGGTTTTATTTTAATTTTGTCCTGCTTTCAATGAAAACTGGGCTACCCATGGGAGCAGAAATTCCCTGTGCTCCTGCAAATTATTTAAGTGCAGGAGTGCTCTATATGGTAATGACATAATACTAATTTATATGAATACCTAAAAGCCAAAATATTGGCCAAAAATCTCTTACCTTTAACATGAAGCAAACTCTTGCAGGAAAGTTTAAACTGCTTCAAAGAGAAGCAAGGAAATTCAGCCCATGCCGCAACAACTTTTTTTACTCTTCATGAAAATTCTGTTGAAAAAAATTATCTATCTTTTATCATCAGGCTACCCTGTATTTATTGCTGTTCATATTAATGTTGCTTTTATTGATATGTAAGTAAAAGTGTCTTGCTTCAGTTTACGCTAAAAATGTAACGCTCTCTTTCTTTCTTAAGGGTTAATATTCACACTTTTTCTTTACTGTTTTGCTTTAAAAGTTCACTTCAATAAAACCTGTGAAGTGTAGCCTGGCCGCCTTCTTCTTCTTTTTTTTTTTTTTTTTTTTTTTTTTTTTACTTTTTCCCTGGAGGAAAGGAAAATATTTCACTCCTGTACTTAATTGAATTGAAAGTGGATGTATCAAATATATCATTGAAGGTAATGTCAAGCAACATTCCTCTGCTGATATATTCAGAGAAATCAGTTTAAGTGACAGGTATTTCACAGTGACCAACCCTCCTGAAGCATCTGACAAAGTTCTTCTGTGCAGAGAGACCTGGGGGTGCTGCTGGGGACAAGGTGGCCCTGAGCTGGCAGAGGGTCCTGGGGCCAGGAGGGCCAGGGGTGTTGATGTTCAGGAACACACAGCCACAGAATGATCATGTGCAGCTGCTTTTATTGAAGTGCTCTGGGTGTCAGGGGTACAGGCTCAAATCTGACCTGATGTGGTTTTTGAGCTGAACAAGTTTTATATTCTGTCATTATATAACTTACATATTCATTATTAAATTTACATTGTTCCATTGATTTCATCCAAGCGTGGATTTGTCGTGATCCCCCTCAAACCCTTAACATAGTTTCTCATGATTCTTTAAACAATAGTTGTATCTAATCACACCTAACAATTATGTCATTGATCACATCCTGACTACACAGGTGCAATTTCACATAATCTAGCAAACACAAGGCCCAACATTTCCCAGGGCCTACCCTTAACATTTCCCGGGGCCTACCCTTAACATTTTCCCAGGGCCTACTGAGCCTTTCTTTCTAACCCTGAATTTTCTATGATTTTAAAATCTTTTACTACCAGGGGGGCCCTGGGGTGGCCCGAGGGTGGGAGCAGGTGAGGAGGGGATGCTGCCCCTGTGCCCTGCCCAGCTGTGGCTCCTGTGCAGGGCTGGCTCCAGCCCTGGGCTCCTCAGCACAGGAGACACCAGGAGCTGCTGCAGAGGCTCCAGGGCAGGCACACAGAGGGTTTGGGCTCTGCAGCATCTCTGGGCTGGGCAGAGCCTGCGGGAGCCGGGCTGGGCAGGCTGGAGAAGGGAACGCTGACAGGGATCCCATCAATGCCCCCAAACATCTCCAGGGGCTGCCAGAGCATGGGCCGGGCTCTGCTCGGTGCTGCCAGTGCCAGCAGCAGCAGCAGCGGCCATCAAATAAAGGGCAGCGAGGTGCAGGGCAGCAGGGGGAGAACTTGTGTCCATGGAGGGACAGCAGAGCCCTGGACAGCTGCCCAGGGAGGGCCTGGAGTGTCCCTGTCTGGAGACATCCCAGCCCCAGCTGGACACCTTCCTGTGCCCCTGGCCAGGGCACCCTGCATGGGCAGGGCTGGGCTGGGTGATGTTCAGAGATCCCTTCCAGCCCCAGTTGTTCTGGGATTCCTTGAGGCTGATCTTTGGCTTTTGCCTGTGCCTGAACCCAGGAGATTCTTAAGCAAAGCTTTATTGGCTGTATAAAGTTTATCACCCATCATTCAGGGCCAAATTGAATCTGGATTTTTGTCCTGTACGTGACAAGCCAAGCAATCCAGGTGCTCCACAGGGGCTTAACATGATGCTGTGGGAGAACTGCAGTTTCATCCTCGGAAGGGTTGCCTTTTTAATGTACTTAAATTATTACTTTATATGCTAATATTTATTTGCCTAGAAATCAAATACTCTTGAACATGGCTTTATATGTTCAGTAATATTTCTCAACGTACCACAAGCACAAAAAACCCAAAGGATTGCACTGTGAATTAAATAAACTCTGCCTTTTCCAATGTGTTTGTTGCATTTTGTGCTTGTACACATGACTCAGACAATTCTCCATGGCTTTAGAAAGGACAGGCTGCTTCAGCAGCACATCAGATCACAGATGTGGGAAGAATTGGTTTGCTAAATTACTTGCAGAACAAATACAGCCTTTCCAAGCCTAACTTGGCCTTTGGGTACACCTTAAACATTCAAATGTCACACAAGAACTCCCACTGAAATTTCGTTTTTGGTAAAACAAATCAGGAATAAATAAGTATAGGAGTGCAAGTGTGGATGTTTAGAAAAGCCAAATCTAAAATAATTGTGTGTTTCTTGTTGGATTTTTTTTTACTATTTATTTTCTCCATCAGCAAAATAAATAAAAATGTTCTGCTGATTGTATCAGGAACAATTATTTGAGTTTGTTTTACTAATTTAATATTTTCAAAATATTTGTTATATATTCTCACATGCATTATAAAAAATTAAAAAACAAAAAGCGGGTACTGATGTTGCAAATCTTCCCATCATTATTAACCTGGTTTATATTCCTTTTCATTCTTGAAGGATCACAAAAGTTGACATATAGGTTACAAAATGGGAAACGGCAAAGTGCTGAGGGATGGCATCTGCCCTGGGCAGTTAAAAAAAAAAGATGTTTTGGGGCCAGGGAGTGCCTGGGGAAAGTTAAAGATGTGGATAATATACTGACAAATCCTGAATGTGTTTCTTATATTCCTACCAAGACAGTCCATCCAGGCAGCAACATGATCAAGATTGCATAGACTGGATCCTCTCATCTCGGGGTGATGTATTTTCTATTCACCATATATCAAATACTGTCCAAAAAAAGGCTCATGACAGCATTTGAGCACCTCTCAGCATTCAGCACATTAGCAGTGACAAAATGACAGCTTCTGGCTTTGTTCATTGAAAGCACTGCAGAATTTTTTTTTTTGGTAGAAGGGAGAGTAGAGGAGAGAGAAGCAGAGAACAAAAAAGATACAGATAAAGAGGTCATTTATGCTTCCCAGTCAAATATATCCAGGAAGCTAAAACCCCACCACCTTTTGTGATAGAAATTTTGCAGAATCACAAGCATCCTTTTCTGTGCTCAGACAGGTTCAGCTTAGACAAAGCCACACTGTGATGACAGTTTCTCTGCCTTAACTTTGAGCATAAAAGAAAATATGTGACAATCATTCCACTTTGAAGGCAGGCACAAAAGAGAAGTTTCTAGGACTGGTGGAAATAAACTGTCTCCTTCTTAAAGAATTTTTTAATTTAAAGAAGTCTTAATGCTAAGTGTATATATGTATATATACATTTTTCATTATTTTTTTCTTTATATTTATATACAAATGTTCTTCAGGTACTCATAAATATCACAGTTTCTTATCTAATTATTAAGACAGGGGTTTTAGTTTTATTTCTGCCAGTCCAGATAGTTTTACCTCTGTCTCTTAATCTCCACACAAAACCATATTTTTCTTCTTAATAAAAGTAGGGGGGAAAAAAAAAATGTAGCTATAAAAAAATGGATTCTGTGCTGAAACTAATGGAAATGCTGCTCAGAGGAAGCTCATGTTGCTCCAGATGTTGAACAGCTGGGATTTACTCTTGAAAATCAAGCAGTGCTATGGGTGGCCTCACAAGCAGTTGGCACAGAGTGACAAAACACTTGTTTTCAGACTCCAGAAATCCCCAGAACTGCTGAAAAGGAGTTTTGTAATTTCTTTGAATCACTCCCAGCTCTCAATAAAGGTGTCTGAGAATACCCAAAGGAGCAGCAGGATTAATTTCTCTGGGTGTGAGGCCCAATAATTCACAGCTGATGGACTGAACCCACCAAGAAACATTTCCTGAAAAGTGTCACTGACTTCAGCTTTGAAAATATGATGGACTTGATGAAGGTGTGCCAGGTGAATTAGAGACATATTAAATAGGAAATTATCTCCATAAATTACATTCTTCCTCAGGAAACTTCATGTACTTTGGGTTTATCTGTGAACATTTGCAGTAAATCTTGGGCCTTTATTAAAGGAAATGTGTTTCCTTTTTAAAATTTAATAAAGAAAGAGTTCTAGAAAGGATTTCTGGGAATTCATTTGGGCCATAGAAACTACATCATATAAGAGATTTTGCTGAAACAGAAGAGGATGATTAATTAAGATATAAACATGGGAAAACATAAAAAAAGTAACAAATTGGTTGGGCTTTTGAAAACAAAACAAAACAAAGAAAAAAAAAAAAAAGAAAGGCCTAGTAAGCTCCACAAATAACTGAACTTACCCAGTGTGGAGAGAATAGGATAATTTATTTTTTTTTTAACCATGGTGATTATTGCTGCTTTCATGCAGTCACCCTGGGCCGTTCAAAAGCTTTTGGAACACAAAACCTTTAATTCTTGGTATGAGGTATGTAAAGGTATCTGAAACAACTCGTGCAAGCAGTCAAATGTCAGAGAAATTTGAGAACTCGAAATCTGGGCATTGCACAAGCAGAAATATATAGGAAACATCGTAAACTGTGATCTGTAGTAAAAAACTCAGACCCAAATGCAAAGCAGACAAACAAGAGACACAAAAAAACACCCAAAAAAGCCAACCAAACAAAGAAACAAAAGCCTCAGCCCTTATTACTGTCTAAATTTATACCTCTATACCTAGCAAATAATGCTTATATTCAATTTTCTGGTAGTCATTCATTCTCACACAGTGAAAAAGCAAAGCACTTGATAAAACTTAAAAACTTTATTGTTATGATTTGGCTCATTTGTGTATTTATGTCTATGCAACTATTCCATTAATGGCTCACTAATTTTTCATTGCCCTTGAGCCATTTTAGAAATAAAACCATGCTGAGATAGACACATGAGCTAACATACATTATCCTGAAAACCAGAATTTGTAATCAAATGTCTAAGGATCTTCATAAAGATGTGAATGGTGATAGGTGAAGAAGCTCAAATAATAAGTGAGAAATAGAATTATTCTTATATTTACTGTGGTTTGAAGCTATGAGTTTCTTCTTTGGTTGGTTTGGGGTCTTGCTGGTTTTTGGTTTTTGATTTTGTTTTTTTTTTTTACTTAAAAGTGTTGAAAGAGAGCAACTTGCTGCAGAATGAAATGGGAAAAAATAGCATAATTGTTTCTGACTTATTATGCATTTTCCTAATTTAGAGGACTTTAATGGCTATAAAAATATCAGGAAAAATCATTCAATAAGCTGCTGGTGGTAGGTTTTCTGGTTGTAAATAGGAGTAAAAAAGAAAAAAAAAGATTAAATCAATTTTTAACCCTGAGTTACTTAAAAGGTATTTTTAACTACATTAGGTCAACAAACATTGCTAAAATTCCCCGTTCCCCACTGCAAGAATTAATGATTCATTAAATGTTTTCCTCAGTAAGAGCAATATTAAGCAACCAAGCAAACAGGAATTTCTGTAAGAAGAAACTACTTTCATTTATTTTTATTGAGAACAGAAACAAATAGGAATTCTTTGAAAATGCCTATATTTAAAATGAAAACAAGAAAAAGTTTAATATTTCTCTGGTGGGACACCTGAAGACATGTGTCATGCTGAACCAGCTAAATGTTCAACACAATGAAACTTCATATTTTCACAAAATCCTTGTTTTTACATGCAACATTTTGTGTTCCCAAGTCTTTACCCTAAAGTTTACATATTTAAGGCCTGGACTGGTAGTTCTACATTATATACCAAGTATTAAAACCTCCTGTATTTAATGCATTTAGTTTATATTCTGAGAGAGTTGAGGCATCTCCTCAGTGACTGTTTTATAACGTTCATTTCTAAATCCAATTCTAATTCCTATGGTAGGAGATATATGTAAGGACCAAGGAAGAGTATATCTTCATTTTTCTCATTTCCACTACAAAAGGAGAAGGAGTGTGTTTTAATTTCTGCTTTTTTTGCTTTTTTTGCTTTTTTTTTACCACCAAATCTCCAAAGATCAGTGTCATTTCTCGCTTGACAGATCTGATTTTAAATGTAACTGACTGTTATTCAGAGCAATGCAATAGTGTAAGGGATTTACATATTCCACAGAAAAGTAGCTTCCCTTTTCTTTTCCTTGTTGCCTGTCTGCTGCAATTGTAATGATAATATCTACTCAGTGAAGAGTTTCTTAGGTTTTTTTTGGTGGCAAATTAACAGCTGGCTTGATATGAATATTGCCTTCATTGTTCTTCTGAAAAGGAGAGTGCATAATTTCTGGAAGTGAATGTTCTGCACATTAAAAAAACCCTAAAAAATTAAACAAAATAGTGGAAGTGGTGGAAAAGCAGCTATTGAGATTTCTCACTTTCACCTACACTTATACTTTCCAGAGAGCAACATTCCCCATGTTATTTATACAAATGAAATCCTTGTCTTAGGTCAAAATCACAACAGACAAGGAAAAAAATCAACTTTCAGGTGTGCAGTCATGCCACAGGGCTGAATATGGCTCTGTGAGTTAAACTGCCCCTTTTTTATTCTCTCTGTAGATGGGATCATTAATGTATATCCAATTTCTCATGAAGTGAATAGAAATCTAGATTCCCATGTCATCTGCTTTATTCAGTGAAGATCAATTTAAATGGCAGCTTTCATGAGAAATTTTGTGCAGGGGAAAGGTTCATGTAGGGATGGGCATAAGAGGGATTATGTTCCATGACATTAAATTTTGGGAAAATTTAGTAAATGAATGAATTTGTTTTAGTCACTAGACTTAGCCTGGGTGATATACAGGATTCAAGTTCAAAATTGTTTTTAGAATGCTGTATGTTATATTTAAGAAGTTGTGGCAGTCCAGTGAAGGTCCTACTCACTGGAAAAGGGGGAAAAACCCCTCCACTTTTAAAGAGAAAAAAGGAATAACCTTGAGACATAATTTTTTAGTAGCAACAGTGAGCAAAGAATTGTCAGGGTTGTACAATCCCAAAAGAATTTGTGGGAATTTGAGTTTAAAATGATCCTTGTTATATTTAAAATACATTGAAGTCAGAATTCCTATATCTATTTTGTATTTCAAATTTTTGATGCTCTTCAATTAGCTTTTTCCTTTTTTTACAACATTTTCATTTTGTTCCTTGCCAAAGAAAACAATCTTATAGATAAAAATACTGCCAGGGAGACTAGAATAAATTAATTGTTTTATCATTTGTGAATTCAAAAATCTAAGTCAGCATGACAGAAGTGTGATCAATTCACCACTTGATATTAAAGTAATCCTAATTACTTTGTAAAAAAATAATTACTTTGTAATGGGAATAAAGACATAAATATGATTGTGTCTTTTGATGACAACTATAGTCCTTGGTACTCTCTAAACAAAATCACTTGCAAACCACACCAAATAAATGCATCAAAGTCCTTTTGAGACTAAGTATATAATATGAAATATTAGATAGGAATTACTTTTCCAAAGAATGCAATTTCTTGCACCTAATGGATGTGGTAATTTAGGTATTCAAGTCACCATTTTTATTTCCAAGTAAATGAACCTTTAAAGTAGGGAAAAGTCTTTGGTGGACTGAGGGAGGTCACACAAGTCTCAGGGATAAGTGATTTTTCTCGGGGTCATAATAACTTGTTGGCATTTATTCTGTATGTTACACACTGTCCCAGGGACTATGTGCATACTGTGCATTGAAAGAACTCCCAAAATATTCTGTGAAACTGAAGAGAGCAGCAAGTGGAAGATGAACTAAATACAAAATATGTAAATGATACATAAATAAATAAAAACAAAAATAAAAATAAAAATAAAAATATGTAAATGATACAAATAAAAACAAATATATGTAAATTATTTATGTATTCATGTAAAACTATAAAGTGCTACAATAGGGAAATTGTCAAAACTCCAAATTTGAAAAAACAAACAAACAAACAATCAAAAAACAACAGTGACAAAAGCAGCAAGAAAGTGCAGAAGAAAGTAAAACAACTTCAGTGCTCCATTTTAATAGACACAGGCTGGATGCAGGAAAATGGATACCTGTTAGAAATAATAAATAAAAAGGTTGAGAAATAACTCAGAAATCTACAGCCTGTATGAGAAATTAGGTTAAAATACACATCAAGGAGACTTATATAAAAATAGGAAATTAGTGCAGGATCCTTCTCTTAAAGATATTTTTATCTACATTACAATTCCTTGAAAAATCAGGATTCACAAAGAGGTAAAATAACATCATATAGTCAAGCCAATCTGTCAGCAGTAGGACCAGTACTCTAAAGCTAAAAAAAAAAACAAACCAAAAATAGGGAAACACATGGCAGGCTGTTAAACAACACAGCAAGGAGCAAATTCTCATCAGGTTAAAGGTTCAAGCTGAGAAATCAAAAACGTATTTGGACTTCTAAGACCTGGTTTACATCGTCTCATGGACTAACTGAAGGTAATTGTAAAAACATTTTGATTATTTATTTTATAAAATAAACTTCATTCAGCTTTTTCCTCCTATAATTATGAACTAATGTAGTAAATATTTTGGGTTTTGTTCCTTTTTTTTTTTAAAGCAATGGAAAATAATCCATATATTAAAATGAGAGGGACAATGCTGTTTAAATATATGAACTCATCTGAACTTCTAAAAACAGTGTTGATCTAACACCTTCAATGTGCAAAAGCCTTGAATTTAAAAGGAAATATTTCCACTCTTACCATTGTTTCTGAACTGGGTCCAGAGACAGCAGTTTTAGGATATGTCAAACTGGAGGTGTCCAAAATTTCTGAAAAATAGAGTTGCTTCTGCAGGCACTTTTGAACATTCAAGCCATCATTTTTCTGCACTTTTTTCTTGGCAGTTTGGAACCTTACATAATTCCAAACTGTCTTGGCAAGCAGGAGGCTGCAGAAGGACAGCTCCTTGCTGAGATCCTCTCTCTGCACCACAGGTTTATTTCAGAGTTCTTCGGCTGTTTGCGCACTTGCAAAAATCTGCTCATGTGCATTTATTTCCACCATTGACCCCGCTTTCCAATTGATATTTAGCTCCCATAATGGGCATTTTTCAAAGATCATAGTGTGAACAGAACATAATCGTATTCTTTCATTGCATTCTATAACTTCAATTTCAGGCCTTCTGGCTTTCCTAATTCCTGAGCTATGGAAATTGCTGGGCGAAATGATTTCTTCCATGACCCCATTGCTGAAAGGGAAAGCAGTGCTCCTGCTGCAGACTTTTTCTTGCTAAAATAAAGAATTGGTGGCTAATTTGTTCCTTTACTCTTAGAACATTTTTATTTACAGGCTAGTTACCTGAAGTATCTCAAAAAATATTTTAAAAAAGAAAGAATAGTTATAGAAAGAATAATAGTATTTTAAGCTTGCACTTAGAAGAAGGAACCAAAGGCTGAGGTATAAAGGGGTGCATGGCAGAATTTTATTTATATATTTATTCATTCATTCACTCACTCATTTTTTCCTAAGAGTTGTAGTTTAGAAGCATGGAGCTTATATTAGGCCTCCCATAGTTTTGTTTTCAACATTTTATTTATTTTAGTATTACCCTCCGCTCATCTCTTTGTAAGTAATTATATCTTCCATAACCACAAAAACCACATACTCTGCATATCTATGTTATGCATTGACCTGACCACAAATTTTACAAGAAGTCATGCAACCATAGCAAAAAAAAAAACCCAACTTGTGAAGACCCCACTAATATTTTATGGCATAAAGCATAGGAAATATAGAAACAGATAAGGGGAAACAATTACTTAGGTGAGCTCAGGGGAGGACCAGACTAAGCGAGCGGTAGGCTGGCTCCTGTCCATAAAAAAAGAAATTAAAAAAAAAAAAATTTAAAAAAAAAAAAGGCAGATTCTTTAACACAACTGATTTGATCTTTTGGGACAGTATATGGGACTGCTGTGGCAAAAGATATCTGTTCCAGTAAGATTTGATTGATATTCACACCTCAGAAGGCCCAGAAATTGAGCTAAATTTAGAAGATGTGTATGGAAGAGCACTGCTGATGAAAGTGCATGCTTCTTAAGCCTCCAGATTGTGTCTGTCAATGTTTAACCAGCTCAAGTCAGCCAGCCTGAGACTGTCTTTAAGAAGCAGAGAAGTTGAGAACTTGGAGGGATGTCTGCCTTTGGAGTGAACCAACACTTCAAACTTGGCTTGGCACCAAATCCTTACTGAATGTATTTCAACAGCAATAAAACAGCAGGGAGAAAAATGGCTTTATCCACATGTCCTCAGTACTTGCCTTCAGCATTAATATCTTTATCACTGTCACATATTTTCACAGGAATGTTAGAGATAATCAGCTAGAAAGTCCTCCTGACAGCACCCAGGAAAACATGAACCTTGAGCTGCATAAAGTGACATTAGGATGCCTCAAGTTTTTTGTAGTGTTTTCAAAAAGATCTAAAACCATGTTCTTGTATATAAAAAAATACAAATAGATATTTACCCACCCTCCCTAGCAGGAGTAGCCTCTGCACAGCAGGCAGTTCTATCACTTTGTTCCTGAAAATGCTAATACAGGGATTATATAAAAGAGAACCAAGTGCCCCCCTCTCAGAACATAAACCAATGAGAAACTCTTCCACACCAGACACTTTTGAAGAATTGGATTTTGAGATAGATAGAAATCACAGAATCTATGAGGTTGGAAAAGACCTCCAAGATGGTCAATTCCAATTTTGACCCATCTCCACCTTGTCAACCAGGGCATAGCACCAAATGCCACTGTTTGTTGAATGCCTCCAGGTGATCCAACACCTCCCTGAGGCCACTACGAGCCTTAACATTTATTCCACTGAAGAAATTCCTCCTCCCTTTACTCCCTGCTAAGTGAACTGCAGGTAGGAGGGGAGATAAACCCAAACAGATTTAGATTAGCAAAAAAAAGCATAATTTGATTTTTTGCTGGTGAGCAAACAAATCATATCTATTCAACATGTATCCAGTTTGTGTCTGTCATCTGCAAAAGTAATTACTGGTACTGGCCACACTGCTGCTTTGAAATGCTATAGTGCACAGAAGCTCCTGTAGGAAAACTCCAGAATATTTTACCTGTCTGCTTCTTGCTCACCTCTTGGGCAAATTTTTTAAACACAGTTCCAGAGCAATGCAAACAGCAGTATATCAAAGGATTGGAGGAGCCTGCGCTGCACATAAAACACAGCTTGGAACTGACAGAGAGAAAAATTGGAAACAGCGATTCTCTGAGCAAATAATCTTCATCTCATGTTGTTTTCCACCCCTGCAGTTCTCATTTGTGGAGAAGCCAAACAAGCTACTCTAACAGATGTCTG
Source organism: Diglossa brunneiventris (assembly GCA_019023105.1). NCBI lineage: Eukaryota > Metazoa > Chordata > Aves > Passeriformes > Thraupidae > Diglossa > Diglossa brunneiventris. The sequence goes on along the minus strand of CM032382.1, from coordinate 4,967,103 downwards.
TGCCACTGATTTAAAGTCAAAGGTAGGACACTTCCAATATCCATCTAATTTGAGCAGGAAAGCTTTCTACTGATAGCCACAGAGCATCACGGAGCCAGTGCTCTCCCTCTAAACAGGCAGGTTGGTGTTTATTGCTCTTGCACAGCCCTGACTTGTGTGATTCTGAGCGACTGATGGTTACTGCCCTCAGCAAAAAATCCCATTATTAGGGAAAGGCTACAGTTTTATATATACATATATATATATTTTTTTTTTTAAGAGTTTAAATTTCCATTCTACAAATAAATGGAAACAATAAATGAATATTAATTTTGGTAATCGGCAATTCACCATTCAGTAAGGCTCCTTCAGAGATCATTTCAGATGGAGTGATATTCATGGCTTAGTGACTCAACACTGGTACAAAAGGATATGCTAACTAAACCTGTCTAGACTTATGGAGAAAACCAACCAAACAAACAAACCCCCAAAAAAACCACAAACAACAAAACATATTTTGCTCATATGGCTATGGTTTAAATAAGATTGCCTGGCCAGGTCCTGGCAAACCCTTTCTTTAAATCAAAACTTTCTATTAAAATAGCATAACACTTCAGCACTTTGCTTGTGAGCAAAGCCTTTGGGATGTGAATTAAATATAAACTCACAGCTGAGCGTGCCCTGGTGACTTCTGTAGCTTGAAATCACAGCTCTGAGGAAAGTGCTCATGTTCACTTTGAAGTGCTACGACTTGAAACGAGGGATAACAATCTAAATAAGAAAACCTCTGCTTTCTTGATCAAGGCACACAAGGAAGAAGAAAGATAAACCTGACACAAAGAGAGGAGCAGCATTTGATTTTCACTTTGGAATTAGCCATGGCTAAAACAGGCATTCTTTCTGGAGACAGAAGCCACTACCTTCTTGCTTGTATTCCTTCTCCCCTAGGCACTGGAAACCCCATTTCTTCTTTTGCTTGTGTCCTTGATACCCTTATTTATTAAGCCTGTTTTTTGAGAGCTCTTTATGCTATACCAATATATATCTGTCCGGCAGGGATTCTTGCATGGATTTTTTTTTTTTCTCCTCCAGAGCAACTCTTAGAATTTCTATGAGTACTTGATTTGTGGTTTTGGTTGATTTTTTTCTTTATTTCTTCCTTCATATGACAGTGAAGTTGGGTGGATGGTAATTAGTACCATTTGGGAACTGTAAAATGATAAACATGCTATTCCTAGAAAGGGAAGAGGCTGTTCAACAGCAGACAGCCTCATTTATTAAAAAACATTGAATTGTCTGGGTAATAATAACAAAAAAGTCTCTGGCATTGTATATGGAACAAAGAAAGAACCCATGACAAATTGAGGCATTACATATCTCCAATGCTTTTT
>CM032382.1:4947452-4965633 GCA_019023105.1 Diglossa brunneiventris | reverse complement strand
TTTCTTTTCTTTTCTTTTTCTTTTCTTTTCTTTTCTTTTCTTTTCTTTTCATTTTTCTTTTCTTTTCTTTTTTCTGTCACCTTCTGGGTAATTTTTTAATCTTGTTCCCCATTGTTCCCAGGTACTTACTACCACAGCAACTGTTCCTCCTGCTAATTTTATTTTTAGCCTTGGGCCACACACGACTTGGGCCAACAAAAAGGAAATGTGCAGCAGGGGCATTAATGTTGCTTGCAGTCATAGTGGCTGAAATTCTGCCACCATTAAAATCTAGGGGAGCTTTGCAATTGATTTCAACTGGGCCCGGATCTCATTCCCAGGATATTGAAGTAGCCACAGCAGCACGCAGAGAGAGCTGAATTTGAAACCACAAGGTCCTGTAATTAAAAGCTCCCCTTGAGAAAATTGACTTCAGCATAAACAACCTGCAAGGAAAGGATTCCAGTGACATGGAGGATATTTCTCAGCTCTGTCACCCCATGGAAATTGACAGGATGTAATTGACAGCATTATTCAAGATGTCATACCTCTTTTTTATTTAATTTAACAAGTGCACAACCACTAATTTTTGTTTATAGTTAATGCACCAGGAATTAAAAACATTCCAGGTATTAAAGGCATCCTTACCTAATAGACAAAATACTGGGTTTTTCCACCTGTTTACAATTTGCACTTGATGACAACCAAAAGGATCTGTCAATTATAGTGTTTTCTTCTTTTGTATTCAAATTTCTTTTTGTACAAATGCAAGAATTTCCTCCCACTGAGAGAGGACAGTGTGCCTTATCAGCTGCTGTGAGGGTGCCAAGCATTTCTCACGTTGCAGTTCTGAGGCAGCAGCTGAAACCACAAAAACCCAAGAGAATCCTCTCATTCAGGTTGCCAGCAGCACAGCACGCATCATTTTTTAGAGGGAAATCACTTCCTTTAGTTTGGGTGAATACTCACTATAAATTCTCAGGCGCGATTTTGCAGCCTGGTGTGGATGTTGCAGAAAGCAGTTCAAGTTCCAGTTTGTTGTAAGTGGTACCTTATAAAGCATAATCAACTCCCTTTGCTGCTATCCCAAATCATCTTTCATGTTGCTGTGTCATCTGAGATTGTCTCTTTCTGGGGAATTTAGAGTAGTAGGAAAATTAAAATCCCATCTGAAGCCCTTTCTTAGGTGGTGTTTGGAAACAATATTACATTGTGGCTTTTATTAATACTATATTAATACTCTTCTACTGGTTTTTTTTTCACCCATTTTTTTATATGTTTACTTTTTTTCCTCAAAGAGATTATCCTGCTGGGTTATGCACTGATTCCTTTTATCTTCCTAGGAAAATTCTTTGTCTTCATTTCCTTTTTAGCCATCTGAATCCTAGTAACCACACCCCACTGCCACAGGCAGTTTTATTTTAATAGTCCTCCTCAAATCTTTTTATTTCCCATCTGATTTTTAGTTTTAAGCCTATAACACATGAGGTGATCTCAGAACTGTAACTTAGCTTTAGGGCAAGATTAGGAGCTGATGAATTTTTTTTTTTTTTTTTTAATACTGGACCCTTGGAAAAAAAAAAGCCAAAAAACCAAAAGAGAGCAGAAAAAGAGGTTTAGGCCACAGGATGAAATGCTCAGCAAAATAAAGAAGGGAGAGGCAGAGGAAGATGGAGCACTAAAGCTGGCAGGCTCAGACTGATGCTTCACAGAACATGATCTCCTCTGTGCTGAGCACAATTAAAAGCTGGACACACTCTGAGGTCAGGATGAGGGCAGCTTTGGTTTGACTTCTCCATCCCACAAAGACAGAGGGAAGAAAGAAACCCCCACAGTCAGCATATTCCTCCGAACAACTCATGTTTGTTAATTAAAAGTTGTTTTCCCATCTATTTTCCCTCAGCCTAATATCCTTCTGTCAGGCGGAAAGTGCTGATGTGGACGGTTCCTTCAAAGTGACCGGCCTCACTGAGTCAAAGGACAAATCCCTGCAGGCCTCAGGGAGAAGGATTTCATCCTGAATCCTGCACATGCCTCCCACACCCAGGAACAGATGAATAAAAACCCTGGTTGTAAATCTGCACAGCTATGCTTGACCTCTCTTTTGAATTAACTGGATTTATTTCGTGCTGTGCCGTCTTCTCCTTGCCATAGCTCGCCTCGCTTTTTTTTAAAAGGGTGTTTAAATTGTTTTTGGATTTCAGGGGAGCGGGATAAATGGTTTACCTGTAACTGAGAAGAAGTGTAGCCATCCCTGTTTGGAGCATTTTTTGTCTTTTCTATCCCAGTGGCACACAAGTACTTGCCAGCTGCATGAACCTGTCTGAACCCTCCTGCCTCGTCTCCCGCTCCGGCTTTACATCTCAGCTCCTCTTTTCACACATCCACAATTTCTCACCAATCCCACCTCATTTCTGAGGCCTTTCATTGCTACCCTCTTGCAAAGTTAACATTCTTCTGAGCAGCTCAGCTAACAAAAATCCGTAAGTGGTTACAAATACTTAGAAGTGGCTGAAGGTAACACTCAATCTCTTGATACAGGAAGGGGAAGAATTACGCCTCAGATGTAGGACTTCTCAGAATAAGAATGGGATTTTCCAAAAGACTTCGTGTTAGTGTAGGTATCTGGGCTGTGGAGACAGTGGGATTGAGTTTCTAAAGCTTTTTTGGAAAGTGGAGGAGGTGTTGCAGAAACAGCGAGGGCATTATGAATGCCTCAGTACTTCAGAGAACCATGGAAAAAATTAAACTGTCTGTCTCACAAAATTGCCCCTGCAGGGACTTGAATTTTGCTTGAAATGGTCTATTTTTATCACTTTCAGTGGAATTTCAGCTCTGCACAGATTTAAACCTGTTCAACTCTTTTTTTTCTTCAGTGCTCACGCCACTAAGTTGGTACAGTTATTGTTATTCATGGGGACATTATTAAAATTGTTTTTTGCTTTCAGGATGCTGAATTCATCCAGATGATCAAAAGGCCCAGAGACATTATTGCATATAAAGCTTTGGATTTCTTGTACAAAAATTTCCAACTGAATGCCATTTTCTTGTAGATTATACGTACATACATTAAGTCAGAGATGCAAGTTTTTACTCTTGCATTAATGCCCCACAAAGATACAAAAAAAAAAGACCCCAAACAAAAGACAAAGACAAAACCACCAAAGAACAACAAAACAAAAAATCAATAAAAATCCGCTTGCTGTTACGAAATGGCCCCTAAATGGCACTAAAGCAAGGGTTTGATGCAGTTCTGATCCTGTGATCATGAACCATTGCATTATTTCTGAACATACAGCCAATTTCCTTACTCCCTTCCTTCCCAACTACCTGACAGATTTACTGCTTTTTTTTCTCTGAGTTTATGCAAAGAACAGATAACATTGATCATGAGAGTGGAAAATTTTCCCAGTAATTCAAAGACTGAGGTGTTTAAAAACGTGTGTCCTACCTGAATAGCTTTTTCATCTCCCATACGCCCATACATAGAATTGCATTCTACGGATATTCAGGTTGCATAATTAAATAAATATATTCTCTTTTGTAAGCTGTGAATGACAGGACTTGGACTGCTTTCAGTGATGTTAAGGATTAACCAGATGAGAACTGAGCTCCTTGTTATGGGAATTACTCCTTTTTTTTCCATGAAATTGTAAAGTTATTGAATTGTTAGAAAGGACCTGAGCAGGTTCTGTGGCCCATTCATTAATTTCATGTAACTCCAGCTCCACTCGAGCCACTCTTTAGAAAAGTTTGTCTGACCTATAATTGAAAACGTCCTATTGTGGACATTAACTCCTTAAATAGTTTTCATTCACTGCCTTTACAACTATTTTTAACTCTCACAATCTTCAGATTAGACCTTCTAACTGGCATATTAAAAAAGTACAACTTATTTTTAGCTTATCATTTTACTTTGCAGGTGTATTTTCAACATTTTTGGGCACTGTGTAACCTGTTCATCTCACCTTCACTTGCCCAAAAAGGTGGAGGGGTTTTTTTTGATTTTGAGGGTTGGTGGTACTTTGGTCTAACCCTTCCTTACGTATTTTTATGGTTTGTTTATCTTTTGGGTTGGTAGGGTCTTTTTTAGTTTTGTGGGGTTTTGGGTCTTTTTTTTGGAGGGGGAGCTTTCTTGTTGTTTGGGGTTTTTGTGTGGATTTTGTTGCTGTTGTTTTTGTTTGTTGGTTTAGGTTTTGTTTTGGTTTTTGCTTAGGTTTTGCTTTTGGTTTTTGCTTTGGTTTTGGTTTGGTTTTGCTTGTTTTCTTGTTTGATTTGGGTTTTTTTCTTTTGTTTTGTTTTTTGGTTATTGAGTTTTCTTGGTCAGGAGAAGGTCTTGCAAACATTCCAGCAATTGATTCTTATCCTGTACGTAGATATCACCTGTTAAAAACACAGCTCCTGCCTTGTCTTTTTATTTCCATTCCCTCCCTGAATGATTTTCCAATTTTTGAAGACCATTTTAAATCTTAACCCTATCTTCCAAACTGCTGCTGATGTGGCAAGTGTGGCATGAGTGGTCACTTCATCCCCAATGCTTAATAATCCAGAAAATGCCAGGTAGCACCTTGATGAAAATTTGATCTTGATCATCGTTCTGCTCTGATGTTGAACCACTGGTAATTACTATGAAAATACTGTTCTAGAACAAAGAAGGTTTGTACCACAAAAATATGGCTGCTTCGATGGATTAAATTTCCCTTCTTCACTTTTAAATGTCACGCCAGAGAAAATAGTCAGCAAACCAAAAAGCCAATGGAATTACTGTAGTATTAGGTTACATAAACTCTTTGAAATGGTGTAATATATGTCACCACATTGCAAGGTGATTAGATGTCCTCAAATCGGTTGATTGACTCAAAAATGGTGTTTCTTTTTCCCACCTTGGCAGCTCTTATTATTGTAATCTGAATGCTCTGTTTCATCTTCCAAGGATTTGCCAACTTCTGTCCTTTTTTGTCTTATGGCAGCTCTGCCTGCTGTGGTTTTGGATGAATGATGCTTGTTGAGAAGCACTGCACAAGCAGAAAATTGTGGCTGCTTGAGGGTTTCCAAACAAGCTGATGCTCTTATTAGAGAAAACTGATGTGGTTTCCTCGTCCTGAATGTTTCCAGATACATCAGCCATTAACAGGCTTAGCAAAAACAGGGTAGGAGAATTACATCTTACTTAAAACAGAAATTTGGACCCAATGAAAAGATTTAGAAAGCTCTGGAGGCAATTAGGGTATTTAGCATAATTGCTGTAGACGTGATCATGTTTGATAAAACAACTTCTTGGGGAAATGCTGTGTTCTGTATTTATGTTTTGAGTCGAATGCCATTAAGCAAGGTGCCTCGCTTTGATTAAAGGTTTAATACCTCATTTCCCTAATTCTGCCTCCTATATTTGAATACAAAGTCACACAATGCTGAGAAACACGTTGTGTGAACACTGAATCCTGCTCATGCCAGCACTGCAGCCATCACTACGTGCAATAACTGCAGTTTGTATCAGTTGCCTTGGACAACCTGAGAGCTGCCTGAGTCTCTGCCTTTGCGCCTGAGCTAAGGGGACGTGGGACGTGCACACTGCTTGCCCTTGCTTTTCACATTTCTGTGCAACACGGGGTGAGCACTGCCTGAGCGATGACGGGAAAATCCAAATTCCGCAGGCAGTAATGTGCTCACGCTGTGGGGGCAGGCAGCCAAGTATCTCTGGTGTCAGAAGGAGGCATTTGTGACACAAAAATTGGTGAGACAGAATGTTACAGAATACTCTGCTTTCATCCCCACAGAAACAGCCCACTGAAGTGGGAAATGGTCACCATCAGGGCTGTTACAAAAAACTTCAGCTGGTTCCGCTGTACGGCCCATTTTCTAGAACAAGGAGCTTGAGATAGTCTTGAAAATACCCAAATTAAAATTCCATTCCAGAAATTTAGGTTTTTTTGGCACGGTGGTTATTGATGGGATGCCAGGGTGGCAGCTTTTTAAGTGCCTTACAAAAATCACTCTGCACCATTTGGCCAAAAGGTGAAAATTCAGCCTGCACCTAGATAAAGAGTGTCTTTTTAAGAACAGAACAAAACTGAAAATGACCACAAAAATATATGATCTGCCTTTCAGTTGTAATATGTTAATTTGCTTTTATTGAAAGGGTAAACAAAGCATCTTTCAAATCCAAAACTTGCAGTGCCTCATGTTGGCAGGGATGTTGGAGGCAGCTAAATGGAAACAAAATTTCTGACCAGAAAAATGCACACACCCACACACCCACACAAAAATATATAGATATATACACAAATTATGTTTTACCTTGTTTCTCACTTTTTCTTTTTTTTTTCTTTTTTTTTTCTTTTTTTTTTTTTTTTTTTTTTTTTGCAGCACAACATGTTTCACTTTCCTTTAACTAGTGCTAAAAGGTTTTTTTTCCATTTATTTTTTCCCCCAAGTCATGGGCAAGCTAGTGTTAAGTATATGTTTGTATGTTGGCTCATCCTTTCCTGTTTTCAAGGAGAGATAAAGGAGTCATTTAAACTGGTTTGTCATCCTTCTGATGCCTAACAAAGGCTCAGAAACCACTCCAGATATTCAAAATGAACATGTATGAATGTCAGATGTGTAGGGTGGCTTAAAAATTTCAATCAGGTGTAACAGTTCCAGTCCAGCTCCTTCCTCCTCTCCATGTTCCAAACCCAGAGCAACTCCCTCTCTCCTCTTCTTTTTTACATTTACTTTAGAAAAAGTTAAAAGCACAGTTACTGATTAGACAGAATATATCAGTCCCTCAATTTTGCATTTAGCTTAAGGAAAATCCTTGCTTTATTCCTTACCATTTCTCACAGCTGCTTCTGTGCCTGTTTCCAGCTGCTTTTGAGTTGTGTGAAAGGGGTGAGGACACATCAGCCCTCACTGAGACACAATAAAAATGGGGGATTTTTTGTTCTTTCTGCTTTTTTGCACGGCATGCATAGGAGTAGAAGATATCTGGGCCAAGATTCTTCAAGTTGCTTCATACCCAAAGCTCATAGAGGGTTTCCCAAAACAGACTATCATGGGCATATTTATAAAAGATTCCTATCAGTCAGCCACTCAATTAGCCTTGCACAGTCTCACCAGAAAATTGGAATGAGGTTCTGTATGTTGCCACTGCAGTTACATACAAAAAGACAAATTTAACCAAACATCTGTCTTTTACAGCTTCCTTAGGACTTGAGGACAATGAGCATCCCAGTTTTGATGCTAAGCATAACACCCTGTGTACCCAACTGGTTGCTTTTTGAGGCTCAAAAATCCAGGATAAGCAGCCATTTTTGCCATGAACTTTTATTAGACTGAGGGGGATTCTTTCTCTCCTGCCCTGAACTTGCAGGGCATCACCATCGTCCAGCTTTTCTGGTGATCACAACCGGGTTTAGAACCTGCTTTTGAAATAAATATAGATTCAAGTTGAGGGAGGAGGATAGATTAGAATAGATGTCAGTTTTGTGTTTGAACAGGATACGAATTTAGGAACTGCTGCATCCCTAAACGCAAAGCATTGCAAGAGGGATGAGAGGAGACACAGCACAGACTTCCACAATGAAACTCTGCCCTGTTGCCAAACACATTTACAAGATAAACATTTTGAACTTTGGGGGGAAAAAAAACCGGGATATTTCAGAAACAGCCTTGGGATCTGACGTGACACGAGCGCTTCTCCCTCCCCACATGAGCAGGGGCAGTCCCTGCAGTACCTGGGGACACTGCAAAGGGCTTGGACCTGCTCTGAGAACATCAGTTTCTGGTTCTGCTGGAACGAATTTTATTTTCTGCATCGTTTGCTGTGGTTAACACGCCCCACACTCCACCCACCAAGCACTAAAATCAAGATTTACTTGCTGTCCTAGGGCTCAGTCCCAGGTACCCTGCCAAGGCGTTCACACCCACTAAACAGAATGTTCTTTTGAGAACAATAAAACACTTATTTCTTTTTTTTTTTTTTTTTTTTCCTCCATCTGCATGTCATGCTTGGAGGGGAAAAAAAAAAGAAAGAAAGCAAACAACAGATCAAGCAACAGGTTGTTTCCTAGGAAAGTTAATGTTTCTGCCTGTCAGCCTTGAAGGTGACTCTTAAGGTTATATTGGTCTCTTTTAAAGCTCCTGTAATGGGACAAAAGCCAAGCAATAAAAACACCAGAGTCTGTGTTACCCAGTCCCTGCAAAACACTCACAGCTCTCAAGATCTTATAAATGTCTTATTGAAACATGCTGAAGGAGGAAAAAAATGTCAAATGTGCCGCGTATCATTTATTACTAAAAGTAGTATATGAGATTTCATTTACTTTTGTGGTTTGCCTGTAGTTTTTTTTGGTCTAGTGGGCCTTTGTCTCTAAAGTAATTTAAAAATATTCAGTGCCATATAGTGGTTTTCTTTGTTTCATTGTAGAAGAGTGTTTAATTGGAGTTTAATTCTAATCTTTAAATAAAACATGGCTTTAAAAAGGATGCTTTCTTCAACTGAGGCCAATGCAATTTTTTTTAGAATTTAGTTTGATCTGAAATCTTTCTTTTTGTTGACAATGTCTCTGGGAAAATGAATTAATTATCTCTCTCTGAAAAAATAAAAATTTAAGGATTCTTCTCCTTCACTCCTCTGGAATATGGGATAAATTAAATGCTCCATGGCTGAACATTTCAATTTTTTGGTATTTCTCTGGCTTACAGTACTGAAATAGGTCTTCTCCTCAGAGTGGTGTAAGGAAAATTTCAGGATTTAAAATGAAAATATTTTAAATGTGCTCTTTAGGGTACATCCAAATTCATCCAGATTCTGCAAGCCCAAATCTCTGATGATGAAAGTCAGCATTCTAAAATGATGTCATCACATCTGCTGGCTTCTTTACCTTCAGGATTCATTCCATTCTTATAATTTTCCGTCATCTTTGCATTGAGCTGATTATGAAACAAATTAAAATATCAGGAGGGCAATTTCAGCAAAAACAAAAAGGTGCAGCTAGCACAGATTATTGAACAAAATATGGGCATTGCCATTATGAAATTGCCAGTATCTCCTCTCCCTTTATCCCCTCCCTCAAATACCTCTATGACAAAAAGCAAGAAATTTGGATGAACTGGAATTGTCTTCTTTCCCTAATTAATAAAAATTATTTGAAATAAGAGTATGTTGAAGCTGACTGTTTAGCATTTAATCAAGAAGAAACAAAACCCTGCCTTCAGTTATTTAATTTCCTACATTTTGTCATATTTTGAAGTGTTCTGTTTGACTTAAGCTATCCAGCATGATTTTTTAAAAGATACTGCAGATCAAAGATCCACCATCTGTGGGTTCAACAGCTCATTTCTGCTCCCATAATAATTGACAGAAATAATAACGACAGAAATAATAATTTAAAACAAGCAAGCAAACAAAATCAAGAAAGAAAACAAACATCGGCAAAAATCCCCAATCTAAAAACAAACAAACAAAAAACCAGATAATTAGTGAAGAAAGCAGAAGAAAATAGTCTGTAAATGAATACAATATTAATTTCTGTAGGGTTAACATGTTTCTTTTTCCTCCGTAATAAAATGCAATATCACTTTCCATAATATTATCACGCAGTTCTGCTATTGCAGCTTTTTCCTCACCCTATTTTCCAGGACTAAATTTCCTGCAACCAAAAAGTTTGGTTGGTGTTTCATGCGGTCACTCAAGAACCACATGTGACACCCAACCTGTGCCATTACTTATTAAATACCATGGGGAAGGGAGATGTAAGAAAATGCAATTATATTGTCCTCAATGACAACAATCCTAATTAATAAAGTACACACAAACACACAGAATAAAACAGATCTTAATGCATAAATAATTCTGCCATAAATTAATAATCTTTTAGGCAGGAGTTTGGGCTTCACTTTGTTGGTATCTGGGGGGCTTTGTTTTATCTGGTGGTAGTGTGAAGGATCTCTTTGCTTTCCTTTTGCCTGTTTTTTTTTTTTTTTCTTGTGAGTCTAGAATCTAAATCATACAAGGTTATAACACCTAAACATTCAAAAGTGAAAAATTTCCCTAGTTCTTGCAATAGTACCAGGAAATAGTACCAGTACTTTCCTTCTCAGGGATGCAGCACTTATCCATTCCTGAGCATCCAAACTTTTGGGGTTGGAGGGTAAAGTGATGATCTGCTCCTGAAGCTGTTTGGAAGTGGCTCCTGCAGGCAGAGCTGCTCAACGCTAGCCACAAACACCATCCATAAAAACAGAACAGAGGGGTGGTAGTAGTAGTAGAAGGGCTGTTGTTGATTTTTCCCTTTCCCTTTCCCTCCCTTTGTCTCTGCCATGACCATTTCCATCAGTGCCTCACAACCAGGGGCTGCTCCAGCCTCTCCCAGAGCCTTCGTGTTATCACAGAGCTCTGTCCAGGTTGTTCCTGGGAGCTCTGTCCAGGTTGTTCCTGGCTCTGGGGTCTCCAAAGAGACACGAGCAGCTGTTGGTTGCTACATATAAGGTTGTTTCTTGCATGAACGCATCCGTCTCCAAGGCAAGAATTCCGGGTGTTAGAGTCCGTGCTGAGGCTTTCTGGGATAAAGTCCCAGGCAGAAGCAGCAGCCGCAAGGCTGCTTTCCATGCAGAATCCCAGTTCCATGCAGAAACAGGGACAAACAGTTGTTCTCAGGCACAGAGTCTCATGTTCTGGGCAGTGGGAGCAGTGGTAGTCTGATGTTCCAGGCAGCAGCAGCAGGGTCCACAGCTTCTCTTTTCTTCTTTCTTCTTTCTTCTTTCTTCTTTCTTCTTTCTTCTTTCTTCTTTCTTCTTTCTTCTTTCTTCTTTCTTCTTTTCTTCTTTCTTCTTTTTTCTTTCTCCTTTCTTCTTTCTTCTTTCTTCTTTCTTCTTTCTTCTTTCTTTTCTTCTTTCTTCTTTCTTCTTTCTTCTTTTTTTCTTTCTTCTTTCTTCTTTCTTCTTTCTTCTTTCTTCTTTCTTCTTCTTTCTTCTTTCTTCTTTTTTTTCTTTCTTCTTTCTTCTTTCTTCTTTCTTCTTTCTTTCTTCTTTCTTTCTTCTTTCTTCTTTCTTCTTTCTTCTTTCTTTCTTCTTTCTTTCTTCTTTCTTTTTCTTCTTTCTTCTTCCTTCTTCATTTTTCCTTCTTTCTTCTTTCTGACTTTCTTTTTACATCTTTCTTCTTTCTTCTTCTGCCATCCTCTTCTCATGGCTGCTGATGGGTTGATGCTGTGATGGTCGCTGGTGAAGCTGATGCTGAAGATGATGTTGCCCATGATGATGGTGATCCTTGTACCCCACGATGAGGCTTTTTATTTGTAAAACATCCAATTAGCTAAAAACACGATTCTAAAACATTCTTTCTGAACCAATCTGCACTCCATTCTGATATGCAAAGGTAGTACAGAAGTAGTATCAATTCTTACCTCAGAAACTGCGCATATGATGCTATTTCCACAAATATACGATCTGTTTTCTTACTTCAAATTTACAGGAATAAGTTTATCTATTCATATTAATAGCTCTCTCTATTTACTCATGCACTTTTATCTGTTTTACCTGAATAATTCTATCTGTTCCAGTGGCAAGGTTCTGCTATGTTTTTGTTACGAGCAGGACTAAGCTGCTGAACTATTAACTAGGCCTTAGGGACTTTGCTAGTGAATGTAGTTTCTTAAGGCACTTAAAATATATTTCCACTTCCTTAAAATCTAAAACTTAAACTAACTCAAAACTATAACTTATCCTTGTATTTACATAAAACTTAAACCAACCCTTCTACTTCATATCTATGTGGCTTAATATATCTTAGTTTCTCTAAAGAAAAGAAGAATACGATCATGAAGAACATGAAGAAAAAGAAAAGCAAGAAAAAACGAACAGCAAGAAGAACAAGAATAAGAGGAATAAGAACAAGGAGCAGAGGCAGTGAGGATGAGTCGTAATCCCTCCAAGAGCCCCAGAGCTCTCCTCAGGCTCACTGCTGAGGCCTTGCAGCACAGCACTGCACGGGATGCAAAGCCATGCAACAGATGCAGAGTCTGCTGCAAGAGACGGCCTCAAACTTCCCCCAGGCAGGGCAGGGACCCAACCCGGGTGTTCCCCTGGCCCCAGGGTCTGTCCCTGTGCTGAGCTTCATGTTCTGGGGGGACCCTCAGCACCAAGGAGAGCTGATGGAGAGCGTCAACAGGGCACATTGGTGTGCATGTCCTGGTCTGTCCCCTTCCCTTCCCTTCCCTTCCCTTCCCTTCCCTTCCCTTCCCTTCCCTTCCCTTCCCTTCCCTTCCCTTCCCTTCCTTCCCTTCCCTTCCCTTCCCTTCCCTTCCTTCCCTTCCCTTCCCTTCCCTTCCTTCCCTTCCCTTCCCTTCCTTCCTTCCCTTCCCTTCCCTTCCCTTCCCTTCCCTTCCCTTCCCTTCCCTTCCCTTCCCTTCCCTTCCCTTCCCTTCCCTTCCCTTCCTCTTCCTCTTCCTCTTCCCCTGCCCTTTCTTCCTTGAACTTCCCTTCCTGTCCTTTGCAATCTTTTCCTTTTCCTTTTTTTCCTTTTCCTTTTCCTTTTCCTTTTCCATTTCCTTTTCCTTTTCCTTTTCCTTTTCCTTTTCCTTTTCCTTATTTTCTTTTTCCTTCCCTGAACTTTCTTTCCCTGAACTTCCCCCTCCCTCTTTTCCCTCTTTTCCCTCTTTTCCTGCCTTTCCCGTGCAGCATCAGCTTGGCCTCAGCCAAAACAGGCTCTAACCTTTGGGAGAAGAGAATTCAATTTTGCATGCACTGTTGAAATTCTGCAAGTTCCCTCTGGATGAGCACATTTAGGAATGTGCTGCAGTTATTATTTTGGCAAGGACACAAAACAGAAGCCCTGTCAGGAATTACACTGATACAAATCTCAACAGGGCTTTTCCACCGTCCACATCAAATTAACTCATCACCATCCTTACAAATGAACACTGAAATAAAATGAGACATGTAGCAGGGCTCCACTCTGTTTGAATATTTTAAAATCCGTATTTCAGTGCTTGCTAATGCAGAATGAAAGAACGAAGACAGATTGCTTGAAACTTTTATGTTCACAAAACCAAACTTCTATTAATAAAAATGTAAATCATACCCTGGCTCACTCCCTTTCTATACACTTTGAACCATTATGATGTGCTCAGTGGAATAATGGAATAATTATATAACAAGGAATAGTATCAGTGTCATCAAAACAATAGTGTGCTCTAGACAAATACAAAAGAGATATGAAACTATATGGTAAAAAGTCTAATCTGAATCATAAAATGCAGTTAGGCTTTCAATCAACCACATCTGCAGTCACAGCAGTGCCTTATTTTTTGTTATTTGGTATTCATGTTAGAGATTTAACTGCTGAACTATAAGAACTAGGAATTCATAATTTTCAAAATGCTGATTGTTTTGAGGCTTCTGTGCTGTATTATTCCACATACATGCACATTCATGCAGTGATAAAGTATGTGAGCACGGGGAATCTAAATAATAGTGCTTTATAAAGCATCTTTTGGAGAGAAGTGATCAGTCAGGAAAGCTGAAAGGAAAACCTGGATGGCAACTCCAGTAACAACTTTGGAAGATGCTTCTGCAGTGGCACATTACAAATTGAATGGCACAATTTAAGCTTTGGCTTTGATCTGCAAGATCAGCATTGGCTATTCAAAATTTATTGTGTAACTTTCTGTCCGCTGGAGGTGCAGACACTAATGGAACTGACATGTCGGTTTCATTGCTATTTAAAACAATCAAATCTGCTTCACCTTTTATTATAGAGGAACTGAGGGAATGCAATAGGCATATTGCTTTTACAAAACTGTTTTGGGGAGCCCAGGTCGATCTGTGAGCCACACTCAATTTGTGTCAGAGCTGTCTAGTGGCACGAGCGCCAAAATTATGCCTAACAGAAGCGTGTTTCAAACGCAATCTAATTTACCCTCAATATTACACAAGTGTTTACTGCTCTTTGTATGAACATCTCTGAGGCTTTGCAACCTGCCAATGACGTGCAAGGTGACAGAAGTGTTCAAGATGAAAAACTGAAATATTTAGGACTAAGCAGAACGTCAGGGAAGAATTGGATCACTGTGATGGTGTTCGCATGGGTCCGAGGATGAGGGAAGAGATGAGGATCTGACTCCACATTTCAGAAGGCTGATTTATTATTTTATTATATACGTTACATTAAAACTATACCAAAAGAGTAGAAGAGAAGGTTTCATCAGAAGGCTGGCTAAGAATAGACTAAGAAAGAATGAATAACAAAAGCTTCTGTCTCAGACAGAGAGTCCGAGCCAGCTGACTGTGACTGGCCATTAATTAGAAACAACCACATGAGCCCAATCCCCAGATGCACCTGTTGCATTCCACAGCAGCAGATAACCATTGGTTACATTTTGTTCCTGAGGCCTCTCAGCTTCTCAGGAGGAAAAATCCTAAGGAAAGGATTTTTTTATCAAAGATGTCTGCAACAGATCACGAGGGGTGAAATGACAGACCATCCCTCTCCACTCCATGGCCATCAGACGTGCTCAACAAGGCTGAACCACAGGGCTAATGACTTTTGGGACACACTCACATCAATAGTGGTAAAAAATCTGGTTTACATTTCACTCAATCTGAGATAAATCATGAATTACAATGAAACAAATGAGTATACACTCCTGCAACAACACAGTCCAGGTGAAACAGCAGTGGAAGTATTTTCTTTTGTTCCTCCACCACTTTGTTCTCACTGTGCAAGAAATATCTAGGGTGTTTTATTCTATGTAAATTTCCTTTCAGGGCAAAGCCCATCACTTCACAAACAATGCAGTAGCAGGTAGTCTGGTTACAATAAAAGGATATTGCCAAAATTGCTTTGCATCATTCTTCTAGCCTAATTTTACAGTAGAAAAGACTGGTTAATGATGTAAAATGTAAGTGTTGTAATTCAATATTAGTACAGCAACTCTTGCAATCATTGTTAATAAATTCATTGCAAAACAGTCCACATTTTTCTCCTGTGGAAAAAGTACAGCGTGTGTGTGCTAAATGACTAAAATGAAGTCATACAAATTTTAACTGGAAACTGCAGGTAATAACAATATGACAATATGTCCATAAACAGTTTAATTACAAGTACAAGTTGGAATGGTTGCTTTGTGCCAGTGTCACAAAGATGATAAAATACTTGAAGAACGGGTAATTTGAACCTAATAAGAAGCACTGGTCTCCTTTCTGGATCATGCACAAGATTTCAGTGGGTTCTGTGGACAGAGTTAGTGTTTTATATGGAGTTGATAGTTCTTGGTCTGTTTCAAACATGTGAAGACACAGTTGGTGTCTGACTGCAGCCATCTGCCACACCACTGCATGGAAAACAGGGGAATGAGAAGTGTGCTTGCACACAGCACAGAACCACAAATTCCTGTTCCACAGGAGCCCTCTTCCTCAGAAAACCCATCATCATTTTCCACTTTCACCACAAGTTTTGTGAGATGGGTGAGCAAAACCCAGGAGCCCAAGTGAAACGTGTGGAACTAGGTCTGAAGAGTAAGGCAGTGCTCCTCTGACATGAAAGTTGAAGAATTTTGTGCCTAAATAGCTACAGTGGCCCATGGATTTGTTTTCAGCCTCTGCACTGGAAATTGAACTACAGACTGGAGTGAGAAAGATAATTTTAGCAGGGGTAGCTATCAGTGTCAGTCTCACTCTCCTTTGTGCTTCTATAATTCCTAATGAACATGTATGAGGAAAAGAAAATAAAAGTCCCTCCGGCTGCCAAGGAAGGAACAGCAGTGACCTTGCAAGAGCAATTTGTAGACATTAGGTGAGTGCTCATTTTGTGTGGGAATCCACAAAATCAGAGGGTTTTGGGAAAGCTGCAAAAGGCAGGCCTCAGAGGCAGCAGAGCTGTGATTAGAGCTAAGCAGCAGCCATGAGATAGGTCAGCAGAAAAATTATTTAAAAAGTAGAAAAGTGAGGACAAATAGAACAATGGTCTGTGTATTAACGCTTGTCTAGAATAACTCTCTAAGCTACAGAAAATTTATCTAGTGAGATATTAGGAAGCTTGAAGCTTAATAATGGAGCTGTGTGCATTGTGTTTTAAGGCTCACAAGCAGGTATTGTATTTGAAATAAGCAAGCATTGTTTAACCAAAGGTACGTGTGCTTATAGTGGTTGGATAGAACTACTGTCAATATAGAATATATACTATACAGATATAAATACCGTCAATATGCTTTTGCTTTCTGTGATTGGGCAAAAAACTTATAAAGTTGTAACATTAAGTTCTGTGTCTGCTGCCTGGGATGTGAGCTGCTGGCATCTTCCCATTGTCATAACCATGGGAATGAGACTGATGCTGGAAAATAAAACAGCTCAAGGCAATTCCCAGCAGTCCTGTCCTGTTTGTGATTTGTACATACACCCCCGGCCAGTGATAATTTTGCATTTTCATTCATTGACATATTTCTGTCAGTTATTATTTAGGATCACAATGGTTCGGGTTGAAAGAAATCTTAAAGTCCATCCCATTCCAACTCCCAGCCATGGCAGGGACACCTCCCACTGTCCCAGTGTCCAGCCTGGCCTTGGGCACTGCCAGGGATGCAGGGGCAGCCCCAGCTGCTCTGGGCACCCTGTGCCAGGGCCTGCCCACCCTGCCAGGGAACAATTTCTTTCCAATATTCCATCCATCCCTGCCCTCTGGCAGTGGGAGCCACTCCCTGTGTCCTGTCCCTCCATCCATTGCCCAAAGTCAATCCCCAGCTTCTTGAACCTCCAATTCACACCTGAATATAAAATTTTTTCTAAACTTTAATGGCTTTTTGTTGTTAAAAAAAAATATTAAAAAAAAAAAGAAAAAAAGTAGAAAGGAAAGGCACAAAGTACCTTTGAGGAGTACCATATGACATGTGCTTTGAAATGTTTCTAGCATTGGTGGTGGTTCTGGCAATCTCACTCTCCTTTTAAATTAAAGGAGAAATTTTAAGGTTATTATTCTGAAGGCTATCACATTAGGATAACTCATTCTCCTCAATTCATGCAGTTCTGATCATAATAATGCATTTAATTCTCCAAACTTTGCATTCAGAACCCGGCTGTGATGGTGCAAGGATACCGTTTTCCCTAGTCTTGCTCTGCATGCAGACCTAACAGTATTCTCACACCAGTGCAGATATCTCAGAGTTTTAAGAAAAAGCTCAAGTGCCACTTTTACAGGAGGCAGTGTACTCCCTCCTGGTATTCATAAGGGCTCTCAGAGTTGGTGTAAATGAAAATCAGATTTCAAATATAATTTCTGCTTCCTACTCTTTTTCCTTGACTTATTCACTGGCTGAACTGAGTGTCTTAAGTGGGATTAACACAAAAAATGGGAAGATTAATGTCCTGCTTTGTCTCCAGCTCTGTGAAGGCAAGTTCTGACTTATGGGTGCACGCCAGCATAACGAAGGGCAAACATTTAAAAACACCAGCACGACAACTCTGGAAAATTACACCTATTTTATTGCCTGGGATCTTGTGATGTTAACACTTGCTCCAGTTTTGAAGACGCTCTCCTTAGATTTGTCCATCAAGTTATGGCAGCAAATTGACTTTGATAATTACACGTAACAAGGCTACACAATGTAACGCAGGTAATGAGGTTTTAATTCACCAATTCATCTTGGGAATGAGCACAAGGAGCAGCAGCCAGCCTCCACACCACTTCACACACTTTTAATGCCAGCTAAACCCTGTGTTTGTGTGTGTGTCAGCCCACCTGCAGTGACATTATTTACGCAATCCCATTAGGAAGGCTCTTGTTTCAGGAGACTGTTACAAAATTCATCCAGACAAAGATGAGTTACATCTCTTTAATGGTTTGCCTGTCTAAAGGAGACACAGTCTTCTTTCCATGCCCTTCCCTGGTGCTGGGAGCAGGGAGGGGGGGCAGGCAGGGATTGTACAGGTGTTTTCACTGCTCGTACATCCTTTTCCATAAATCCGCTTCCCAAAGCCGCCAATCTGTCTAAAAAAAAAAAATTTAAAAAAACTGAAGAAACTGCAATTCATTAACTATTATCCTCTAAATCTTTTCCTTTCTACATTAGTGACATAAACCCACAGGCTGTGGGAAAACAGTAGGTTTGTGGCTACGAGTCACGTGGAAATATTAAAGGCACAACACGACCTGGAGCACGTAATCGTGGTGTCTCACCAAGTCCATTTATTTTTATGTGTGGAAAGAAGCAGCCTGTGTGAAATATAT
>CM032382.1:4859924-4947352 GCA_019023105.1 Diglossa brunneiventris | reverse complement strand
ATGAGAACTTTATAGGGCTCCAAAGTATGATGCTCACACCTACACACATCCCCACCGCAGCACAGGGGAGATAAGTGATTCAAGACAAGGGGGAATGGCTTCCCACTGCCAGATGGAAGGGTTAGATGGGATAATGGGAATAAATTCTTCCCTGTGAGGGTGGGCAGGCCCTGGCACAGGGTGCCCGGAGAAGCTGCGGCTGCCCTTGAATCCCTGGAAGTGTCCAAGGCCAGGCTGGAGCAAGCTGGGATAGTGAAAAGTACTTTTCAGTATGGGTTTTTCCCATGAATTCTTTTTCTAAGAGAAACTCATACTTCCCACTTTTGTTAGAGGCTAATTTCACATTAAATCAGTTGTGAATAACACTACAGAGAACAAAATGACGATGTTTTTCTGAGTGTGTGTTACATGCTTCTAAATATTGCAAAAACCATCAGTCTACAAAAAGCTGTACAGCTGTTAAGGCCAGAATATCTTCTCCTTTACACCCAAAACTCTAAACATGTCAGTTCCATGAACTTGAGCTAGACAAGGACAATTTGTTCTCCGCCACCAGTGCCCCATTATTTGTTTCTTCTTCTTCCCTTCTCATGGAATCATTATTCCTCCTTTCACTTACAGGTGAGATTATTTGACTGTATTCAACTCTTCAGAAGACTTCAGACTTCTTACCTAATTCAATTCCTTGTACCTTGTAGCTGAAAGAAACTTTATGGGCAGACAGAGTTGTTCTATCTTGATAATTCTCAAGTGAAGTCGTAGAGGCTTTAATGAAATTGGACTGAATTAATGAGTTGCCCAGTTGAAGGAAAGAATTGCAAGGCTTTGCTATAAGAGTGTCTGTAGTGAGCACTCAGCCATGCAGTAATTAGTGCAATTATTCATCTAAGCTTCAAACCTATGTAGATGCACACCAGGACATTGAAAAGGAAACTGAAAGCAAGGCCAAAAAACCAACAACAGAAAACCAACAGCTCTTAAATTGAGGGTTTAAAACACGCTGCTGTCAACCTCAAAAGAAGTTATTTTATATTTTTTATATAAATATAATATATATATTAATATATATTTATTATTTTTGTAATAAATATATATTAAATATATATATTTATATATTTAATATAATATAAAACACCCATTGTTCATGAGGCGAAACAGAGCATCTGTACTCATCATTAGCAGGAGTTATCACTGATAATGTATTCCATTATCACTGATAATGTAGTTCCAATGTCACCTGACTGTGCTGGTTTGGTGCTGCCAAACCAGAAGCACCAATAAATGTCTGTGAACATGACTGGACATTACAAATTAATCTCCTCAGTTACGTGTCTTTAAGAGCACACGGAAAAACCCTCTGTGACTGGAGGAGGGCTTCAAATTTTTGCTGATTGGAGAGTGATCAAGTTCTCTTCCAGGAAAGATATCCAGGCTTATAAAGTTAAACCCTTGAAGTCTGCCATCTGAAAGGATGCAGAACACCAAGGGGAATTTGCCAAAGCTGAATGGAGTAATTACTTCCCTAATCTTACAGACTACACTGTACCCCATATGACAATTGCTTTTTTGCAACTTTATGCCTTTGTTAGGTCATCCTCAGGTGGTCATTGACTATAACATGAGGGTGTTTTGGTTTTTTTTTTCCTGTAGGATAGCTATTGAATTTTGTCTATTTTTAATCTGCTTTGAGCTCAAATCCATTCTCCAGGGACATTTTAATCTATCTCAGATTGATCCAAATATTAATTTAGAAGTGAACATGGTTCCTTCTAAATAATTAAAATATTGCTGATTTTTACACAATCACACGATGTATAGTTTCTTGTGAAATATAAAGGATTTATGGTTATTATAATGATGGTTTTCTAATCACTTTTACATCATCTCTAAAACTATATTTCTACAGTCATAGAAACATAAACTCACGTAATTATGTGACTATTATTTCAAACATTAATATGGGTTTACAACAGAGTCAAAAGCCTTGTTATCATCAAAATAGATATTGCTTATTTCCTCTCTTGCTACATGGGTCTTAAATGATCTGATTTCCAATATCTTGTCACCACACCCTTCCATGAATAAAAGAGCTCTTCTAAGCAACATCTTGTCAGACTGTTTGCCCTGCAGACTGATCACCTGTTACCTCATTACTTGTGCTAATTGTCTAAGCCCCATTATTAGCTGATCTCATTAGCAGGAGCTGTATCCAAATCAGTGGATAGCTGCATTCGTGTATTAGTTTTAGACTAAAAATGACAAAATTGTCATGCTTGGCTTGAAAACAGGCATAAATTGCATAATTATGGTGGGATAGATGTATCATAGAATCATCACAGAATGGTTTGGAAGGGACTTTAAAGCCCATCCAGTTCCAAACACCCAGCCATGGACCAGGACATGAATCCCACTGTCCCGGGCTGATCCAAGCCCCACTGTCCAGCCTGGTCTTGGACATTTCCAGGGATGCTCTGGGCACCCTGTGCCAGGGCCTGCCCATCCTGTCAGGGAACAATTCCTCATTGCCAAGATCCCAGCCAGCCCAGCCCATTCCCTGTGTCCTGTCCCTGAAGCCCTTGTCAGTTGTCTCTCCATCTTAATGCATAATTAATGCTTAAAGGAAGTGTGAAATTCTTCAACAATAAAGCATGCTGAGCACATGGGGCACACATTGTGTGTTGAAACCAGAAAAAATCCAGGTCTTCAGTTCCTGATTAACTGTTCTGAGAGCAGATGTGATTGTCCCCTGTTATTCTGGGATGGAGTCTGATGGGGAAGGAGAGAGGAGAGAAGGGCAGAAAGTCACCCACTCTACTCCAGGCTTCATCACCCAGAGCTTGGCTACTGAAACCATCAGGGACTTTCACCACCAGCACACCCTGTATTCATCAACACCATGTCATTTTATACATTAAAAAAAAAAAAAGTTTATTTAAGCTTCTTAAAGGTTATTTTTTTGCATAAGCAATGAGACTGCCTGACAATGATTTAGAACCAACCACTCCACATCACTAATGAAAATCAGCTCTGCAGAATGCTGCTTTGAGGTTTGAAACAGAGCTGCTTTGTCAATCCTCTAAATATTTCCATCACTGTGGTAATTTCCCAGGTCTACAGATGAGCCTGTATGAATTGCATACCTACTTCATATAGTTTTGTATGTGCAATGTATATCTAAATACATATGGAAATAAAGCATACCTATATTTACAGTTTAAACAGTTACAAACCAGTGGTGAAAGGATCTCAAAACTTCAGCCTTTTTATTTATTTATTATCAGACCTCATCTTCCTCCTGCTGCTTACGTACTCTGAGAATGACATCTTGTCTCTTTTTATGTCCTCCACTGGTTGTATCTCATCCTCTGAGGAGCTTTTCCCGATTTTGCTCTTCCATTTGTAGTTGGCACATCTACTGAATCTTCCTTTTTATGTCAGGTTAACTAGTCATAAAGTCAGCCCATGCTCTGTGATGGACATATTGGGATGCATCCAGGCCTTCAGCAAAACAGTAATAAACTCCAAAGTTTAAAAACATCTATACTAAAAAAAGTGTTAAAAAAAAAAATCTGTTGATACTGCTAACATAAGAAGTATGATAGATTCCATTATCACCAGTCAACCTCAGTCTACTCAGACATTGTTAAAAACTTTTCAAATTATATATGAAGTTAGGTGTGGTGTTTTGGTTTGGTTTGATTTTTCTTTTAACTGGTTTGTGTCTACACTAGTTCTACACTTACTTCTTAGATCAGGGATGTCATCCTTCAATTTTTCTTTTCCCCTTAACTCATTAAGTTGGTATGTATGTGGCCAGACACACACAGGTGAGAGAACTAAAGTAATAAATAAATTACATCCTCATCTCTTTACAGAATCTTTTTTGCAAGTTTCTCTGGTAGGAGGTTAGGTATAATTAGAGATCCACTGTCTTGAATGATATGCAGAATGCTTGAATAATATATTATTTATTCTGTAGCCAAAATACATGATCCCAATTTTCAGTAGGTATTTTTTCCCCCTTTTTCAGATATGTATTCTCTCTTCCTTTTTTAGAGTTAGTATGAAGTGAAATAAGTTTATCTGGAAAAATGGTGATTTATGCAGAGGACAAATATTCCTGTCTGATGCAAATTGAAGAAACTACAATGACATGACAGACCAATATCTCAAAGCAGATATGTCATTTCACAACTTGCTACATATTTTGCTTTTTCTCATCTTTGTGTCTTGATCAATAGTATTATCTAGTTTACCCAGGTTATAAATATATATTCTGACTTATTCTCCAATTTTTTCCACTCTAATGGAGCCTCAAGCTGCCAAAAAAGAGGAAAAAAAGGAAATGGAAACTCCATTTTTTAGACATTTCAATCAGAGAAGAAAGGCCAGCAAGATGGTTATAAATATTCATCTGGTTTTTTGCCACACTCAAACCATAGGTCTGGAGTCAAAGTGTTTTCTCAGTGAACAATTCTTGCATTTTCTTGTCGTCTAGAGCATTTCCCTAAAGTTCACGGGTCACTTCTCATGTCCACATCACCATTTAACATCACTGGGACTCAGCTTGGAGGACAGACCCAAGGATTTGTGGGGTGCCAAGGACAGGAAGGGTCTCCTTCCACAGCCTTCCAAAAAAACCTCTGCAATGTGTGGAGACTGGAGTTAATTTGGTCTGCAATAAAACCACCTTATTTTTCAGATTATAGTCCCACATTAAAAATCTGTCCTATAAAGGTCGTTTCACCTCTACATGGATGAAATCTGAGATTTACAGAATTTTCATCTTAAGGGACAGATATGAGGGGCTCTCAAAAGATTCAGGGATCTAGATCAGCTACAGCTAACTCAAAATATCTAATTTTTTCTCAAGCTATTCTTTGAGAATATTGAATTATAATGTTCTCTCCCAAAGATCTATTCTTCTTTGCATTAAACTGTTCATGAAGAAACAAAAGCTGTCTGCCCAAACTATAGCCCATGTTTCTAGTTTTGATCAGATCAGACAATGAAATTATGTTTAAATATTTTAAACATTTTAAGAGAGTTTATCCAGCTTTTAAATTATTTGTCTTCAGAAATAACTTTGTAAGGAGGTAATGTCTTGATTTGATTTAAGATTGTTCATATTTGAAAGCATAAAAATGATTGCATTGATCAAGAGGGACAGTAAGTGCACAGTGATAGATAAATCACATTCATTCTGAACCCAGACTCAATTTTATCAAACAAATCTTGAAGGAGAAGATATTCTACCAAGATATCCTTTACAGCCAGGATTTGAAAAACACACTTGCTAAAACCATTGATATTCTCAGCAATGTCAAGCTGTGTATGAGAATTCATTAACAAAAGGCAAAGCCACGGGCTCCCATTAGTCTGCTTTTAAAAAGTGGATATAAATATTACATAGGAGGGTTTTATGAACACATAGGGGAAATTACAGTGATAAACCAGCAGTGGTTTCCCAGCACTTTGGGGCAGCCCGTCCTGCAGCACCAGCAAACTTTTGCTGGCTGATAAGGGCGGCTACACAGCAATTTCATTACCCACTCATTGAACCAGGGTGTCCTGTTTGTCCTTGGAGGATCATTACAGATGTTTGTAATTTAGCAGGACATTCCTAAACCCATTAATCCAGGGTCCACTTCCAAAGCATGATTTGATCAAAGGCATTAAGTGGTTGTTTCCCTTGTTTCAATCTCCAATTTGAAGTACAATAAAAAATAAAAAAAGAAACCAACCAAGCAAATAAAAAATGCTCAGCACATTTTAAAGGCAGTTTTATTTTTTCATGTCTTGCACTAGGAAATATTATGTCCTTTTCCATTTTGGCATATTAAGGCATTTTATTTCATTTTTTTTCTTTTATAAATCATGCATTAGATACAACCAGCTTTATCTTAGAGCATGGTATAGCAGTGTCACATAAAAGAATCTTGGTTAGTGCTTTAAAGCCTGAAAAGAATAATTTCCAGAGAGTAACTGTAAATAAGACAGGTAACTTTTATGCTATTTTGATGTGTTAGCTGAACTCACTCTTCCACACCACAGACTGGTCCCTCACAGCCAGGCAGACACTTCTGCTGAAGTAGGGACTACAGCTCATAGCAGAATGCATAGCAGCTAGCATAATTGTTGTCAGATTCTTCCTAAAGAGTGTAATTTCAGCTCCTGAGACATCATAAAAATAGAATGGGTATTGATATAAACACGGAATTTAAAGCTCAGCATCTCACGATGGATTAATACGATAATGCAGGTGATAGCTGAAGTCACAATACAATATTTCATGCAGCACATTTTTTTTCTCACATAAACACAAAACCACATGATGGGGAGATGAAGTTTTGACATATAGTTTATTTTGTTCAGGTTTATTTTTGTTTACCTTGCAAAAGAAAAAAAAAAAAAAAAACAAAAAAAAAGCACAAGGAAGAATTAAAGCAGCCATTGGGTTATTCTGTCTGCTCTAATATGGAAATTTGTAAGCAGAAACAAAGAGTGTTTGTTATTCAGAGGAAAATATCTGTATGGAACTGTTAGATTTTAATAACAACTTTAAAGCCTTTTTTTACTGCATTATGAGATTTACAGTTCAAGGTTAAAACTTCCATCCCCATTAAACTAAGCACATTATCTCCTTGTTTCATAAATGTAGTATTTCAATATAAAACAGAGAATCTAAAAATTAGATTCTCTAATACAA
Organism: Diglossa brunneiventris; assembly: GCA_019023105.1. Classification (NCBI taxonomy): domain Eukaryota; kingdom Metazoa; phylum Chordata; class Aves; order Passeriformes; family Thraupidae; genus Diglossa; species Diglossa brunneiventris. The sequence goes on along the minus strand of CM032382.1, from coordinate 4,940,643 downwards.
AAGAACATGATCTAGCAAAATTGAAGGATCTACAGTCGTCCAGGATGGGGGTTTTATACAGGGAGGAAAGAATATTTGAAAAAATATATATTCTTCCTCTGGAAAATCTGCAGGATACTTTCACACAATATTTCTGACCCCTTCTGTGCCCACTGAAAAAGTCCCCAGCACAGCAGAGGGGTCACTTTTTGGAGCAAGGTCTCCTTCTGCTCTGTACCTGCAAGAGGGAAGCCCCCCGTTGCAAATTTAAACTGATTGCATTTCAGTAGCAGCCTGTCTCTTAATGGTTATAAATTTATGAGCTCCTCTTAATTTTTAAAGAGGGAAACAGCAAGAAGTAGCAGCACACGTTGCTTCAAATTCATGTTTTAACATCAGCTGCTTCATAAAAGTAGAGCAGAAAGGTTATGGAGCCAATACTTGCACAGTCAGCATTCATTAAACAAGCGGCCTTGGCTTCTCTGAGGCTTGTACAGCTTGGCATGAATATGTCACAAGGCTTTGCTGAACACTGGGGAGAAAGAAAAAGAAGTCAGGGGCTTTTGGTCCAGCTTGTGCTGAAGTAAAAACTGCCTCCTCAGCACTCCAGGAATGAGTGGCTCTCCCTGAAGCTTCTTGGTTTGACATGGGCACTGGACCATGCAGCTCAGGTGAAGAAGGTAAATAAAAAGTTTAGCAATGCTGAAAAGCAAATTTGCTTTTTGCTGTATTGTTGCTCCAGGAACATAATTAAGTGGAAATATACCACCAAGAATTAATAGCATTTCTTATTTCCCTGTATGTTTGAGAAATGAGGGAATAAGTAATTATCTTGAGGTGGGATAGTTTTCTGTATCTGCTGGAACACTCCTGCCTGGACTCTGGGGGAATGTCATCTTCCCAAACTTGCCTTTACAACTGTCCTTGTTAACATCCTCACAGGAGGGTGATCCATGTTGAGCTACCCAAGGATTTCTGAATTCTAAACACAGATCTGATGTTATTTTTCTACAGGAACAAGACCACGTTTAATTAATTTCTGTAACCTTATGCAAATTACCCCCATTCAAGCAATGAAAAGCATAAATAAATTTGTTGGTACTTGCACAGTTACATGAAATTTCAACTAGCCTGAGATTTTTAAATTCTATATTATTTTCTTTTTGGCATTATTTAGTTAGAATTTACTTCTTTGTTAATACCTATCTTTGTGGAGCCTTGGTTATCAAAACTTGTGGTTTGCTGTGCTCCTTATAAGTAGACAAAATTTAATCTTCAGTTTTGAAATTGTCTTGTTTGTTCACTAGTTTTTATAATATTTTTTATCAAGCTATTGCACGTACATTTCTTTCCCAATGTAGAGAGCTGTGAAAGAGATATTTGCCTGAACTGCAGATGCTCAGTGACAATGGCCAATTTTGACATGCCTGTAAATTCTGACTGAGAGCAACATGTTTAAAGCTTTATATTAATGAAAATTCTTAAGCAGATTGAAACTAAAATATTTTTTATATCGTATGAATTTATGAGCACCTCAGCTACATAGAGACAGAAAGTCCATAAATGACTGACACAGTGGAGACTCCTGAAAGGAAGACACAGATCAATCCGCCAGTATACTTCATCAGAAAAAAAACCTTATTTTTACAGCTGAATTGTCATTATGCAAATATTTGGCTGTAAATTAATAGTTCAGTGTAAAAGTTCTCAATGTAGGCCACTGTGTTTCAGTGTCTTGAACTTGGCTTCATTTTATAGAGTGGAATGATACATAGATACTTAAGTCTTGTGTTAATTTTTCGATGTAGATACATGAGACATATATATGAGCACAAAAATGTGAGCCCAGATGCTCAGCTTCTGGTATGTGCATTTAAAAATTTGGCCAAAGATTTCTTCAGCAAAAGGGTAATTGAAGTCTGGTATTAAGTACTTTAACCTTGCAAAGCTTTACAGTGTGTCCTTCATCACAGTTCCACTGAGTTTATGATTAATTGACCTCTCAAGCCATTAAACTATTCTGCCTTGTATTGTTAGCCTGATTGTAAATCACCTTACTATTTTTCCTAATATTTTCCAGTGGTTTTAAAGTTAATGTGTTTGGAAGGACACTGCTCTTTTTTCAGGATCAAAATGTGCTTCTTAAAGAACCTTTGCAGCAGTTTGTGCTCAAAAGACACATAGTTTTGAGTATTATAAGATCATTTCCTTTAGCAGCCCCATAGAGAAATCTTCATATACTAACCCTTTGGCTAGGTTGGAGATTACCCAAGTTCAGCTGCATGACTCATTCATAGTGAGTGAATTCACCTTGCTTTCCTCATGTGCACTGAAAAACTGTGATTGCCTGACTGGAGCATGAGCAGGCACAGAAAACAGAAGCCTGAAGTGTACATAAAGCTGTTTATCAAACACACTGCTTGTACAGATCAGCTTAATTCCTTAAGGGAAAATCTCTTTCGAGCTCCATCATTTACACACCTTCTTTTTCCATCTTTTTTATTTTTTTTTTTTTAATTTATTGTGGTGTTTGCCCATTTAACAGAAGTTCAGGCACTTTGTAGGAAAATCACCAGGAGCTTGTGAGACCTTGTTTAGATTCAGCATGAAACAAGTTGGCAGAAAGGCAGCAGCAGAGCAGTGAGCATGTCTTTGTGGTGGATGTTAACTTGATTTTTCACATTGCCACAGCTTCTGGACCTCACCATGTGCATTTCCCTGATAAGGTTTCTCCCTCCTTTCCCAAGTCCACCCTGCTGACCTTGCATCCATTTGGAGCAGAAAGACTGGTGCTGGCTGCAGCAGATTAATATGAGCTCTGATCATGTTGGTTTTGATGAAGGTGCTGAGGTTACAGAAATGTAATTTGTACCCCACAAGGTACCATGGCATGAATAGCGACAGCAATTAATCCTTTGCCTTCTGATGGCGGTGATAAAATAGTTGTTGCTGCTTCTAACAACTTCATTCATGTCCCAGCAAGGAAAATTTGCTTGTCCCAAAAAAGGAAAAAAATTACACTTTTCATCTGTCTGAAATTTTTTAGTCTTTGAAGCCAATGGTTGTTCTTAGAAAGACAATTTGTTATTTTACCTAGTACTTCTGAGATCCTTTATTAACAAGAATTTTGGTTTCTCTAGAATACTATCAAATTGTTGGGATATAAAATATTTTTAAAACCTAACTAAAGAAGAGAAGAAAATACAGGGTTGCTCCAGGGGACAGAAAGGTTAACTTTGCAACAATTTCTCATATTTCTCAAAACAAAATCTTTGAAAATATATTGATTAATACTGACACAATAAAAGAACATAAACATGTGGTTCCCCCCACAAGGGAGAGAAAGGTCAACCATCTTTTCCAATGAGACAGTCTTTGCAGTAGTACTTATATTTGCTAATCATAAATAATATTGTGTATATATTAATCGATATCTTTAAAGCATTGTAACAATATCAGAAAAAATGTGGAGTTATTGCATTTTTCCTATGATGTCTCAAGAGAAACAATACATTAGGCTGTTCTCAATATGAACCTACATATATAAGTTGCTCTTTTTCCTTCTCTTTTTTGTAAAAAAAAAAAAAAAATCCGTCAAAACCTTGTGTTTCTTTACCAGAGCACATCACCACTGGATGTGTCTCTACCACTTCTCCACTTTCTATGGTCAATTGGTGGCAGCTGACCAGGAGCCACAACAAAGCCACATCCTTAAATTGGGATATGGGAACATACAAAACCCTGTGCAGGCTCCAGCTACTCCAGTTTCCCTTTTTGTGGAAGCGAATAAATAATGCAGGGATTTGGGTCTCCTGGAAGAACGATGAGAAACACAAACCTGTCAGAAACCCTCTCAGATCTGTATCAACGTGGAATTGAAGCTGCCAGCAAACTTAATATGGATGAGCACGAGAGGGTTGTGGAAAGAGTCAGGAATTTAGGGAACTTTAAGTGCACTTTGATGGTGTAATATAGATGAGAGATTGAAAACACTTCTCATGCATTTATGAATGTTTGTGGAAGGGATTTAGCCAATTAGTTTTACAGCAGTGGCTCCTAAAACAATAGCAACATCTGGCAGTGAATCAAGCGAAATAATGGAAACTGAGTGAATAATGCACAGAATTTAAGGCCACTTTTTATATGCCAGAGACCACCATTTTTATTTCATCCAAGTATAATTGAGTACAGCAAAGAGAAAGACAGCAGTCTGAAGAGGGCATTCTGGCATTTTGAACTATGAGTGGACCAACAGGTTTAAAGTTACCTTAATTTTATGTTGTGTCTTTATGTGTTGTGTTATAAAGGATATTAAAGGCTGCTTCAATGACCAGATTCTGAGGGTAGTGATTAAGGTGTTGCACTCTGCCTGAGAATGTATAAATAGAATACATGAGGGACACCATCAGTGGTGTTGGAAAGGAGATGGATCCTTCTGCTCCATTATGGATGCCAGGAAGCAGAACAGAAACCATCCTCCAGCCATGGAGTTTTTCAATATGGGAATGGAAAAAGCCTTGATCTCCAAGCTGGCCCTGCCTGTGGGAGGAGGTCAAACAGGAGAAATCCTGAGGTTCCTTCCACCACAAATTCTGCAATTCTCTTCATTCTGTTCTGTGGTTCTGCAGCAAAGAACTTTCTTCAGAATATTGCATGCCCTTTGTGAAGGTTTCTCTGCTCATAAGATGTGATGGGAAGATGCATTTTGTGGAGGACTATTAAAGGCTTGGATAGTCTTTGCTTCACTTAGGAAGAGGCTGGTAACTTATTGTACAGGTGACCTTTATTATTTCCTGACTGGCCTGTTCCTGCCCAATGCACATATGCAACAATAAAAAACGATGTCTTTACCTCTCGCAAGTTACAAAGTCATCGGCAACCCTTGTAAATAGATAATACATCTCTAGCTAAACAACCTTGTTATCCATCTACAACACTGCCTATAACTTTAAATAACTTGGGATTAGAGCTAAATATACTTTCTTTATGGCCTTGAATTAATAGCTTACATTCAGATAGTCCCCATCGCATGAGCAGGCATTGACGTATGGTTGACATCAGTGCCAAAAGTGATAAATTCAGCATTGAAATTGCAGAGTTAGGACCTTTGACTGGCTGATGCTGCAAATTCTTCTGTCCCAAAAGCATCATAGCCCAGTTTAGTATTACAAAGTCATTACACAGGCTGATGAATTAAAACCATTTTGAATTCCTTTCTTGATGTTTTATAATTGAGTTGAGCTATGACATATTTCTATCAGGAATTCAAGCAAAGATTACACCTTAGCAACTCAAATATGAAGGTATACAAGGATTTGATTATCATCCTTAACAGAAAGAAAAACATGTGCTATAAAACCTGCACCTTGTGGGTTTTTAATTTTCCCCCTTTTCATTAACTTTGTAAAGTTTTTATGAAAGGCCTGATTAACAGTAAATATATTTTTACCTTAACTCTCTGCTACCACTTTTTTTCTTCAGTAATAAATTGCCTTGTCATTAATTATAATGTAAATTTATTATGGTAATTTAAGGTATCAAGTTTTAATTTTCTTCTGAATCTTATGCAGGGTACACACAGAATAATATTCCATACTGGAAATTGTTATATAAAAAATATTGAAATCTAGATTAGACCTCCTTCAACAGACAATTTAGCACATTAGATTTTTTTCTGGTTGAATCATGTTCTTAGAAATATCACCCAGAATGACTACAGGTAACCAGAAGGGAAATACTAAAGTACAGTTGGAACTGCTTTTTTAGTGAGGGAATACATTGCATAAACTTAAAAAGACTTCAAAGCTTGAGAAAGTGTTGGCCCTTTTGCAGTTTGACAGAGCTCACACTCAATAAAAACACAACACTGTAATGAATAAACAGAGCCCAGTAGAAACACTCTCCACCCAGCTGCAAATTTTGCCAGGAACCCCAATACATTCACCTTAAGTGATTAACCTAGAAACAAGAACTATAAATCCAAACATCATTCTTCTTATCTCCTTGAGGGAAAGGGCATGCACAGCAGGTCGGCTTGTGCAACAGCACCAGGAGTGGACCAAGCTATTTCAGAGATTACCACCTGAAAAGCATCCATTCCAGAGTTCACTTCTCAAAAAGTAATGCCCTGGATTTCGTGGAGGACTTTTAGAGACAGTCAGCTACCCACTCTATTGCTCATTCCATTGTCACAAAAGCCTTGATAACACTTCATCATTTACAGCACCCTGGGTCTTTTTATCGTCTCTAAGTGCTCCTGCTGAAAATGTTTGAAAAGGCAGCTTTGTTCAGCACGAAACTTCGTGTGCTGTCAAAGTTAAAATCCTTGAAAATGTTTCAGAAAACTGAATGCTGATTTCTAGATAGTAGTCAGTGCTCCTGTTTCAGAGCAAGTAAAATAAGCTGAAAAACAACTGTATTAAATAAAAACCCCAAATAATCTAAATAAATACTTACTCTGCACTGTGGTTGACAGGACAATACAGATAGCTGTCACATGAGTGTTTTGTGTTCTTGGAGAGCAATAATTTGAATTCAAGTATTTAATCTCTATGGAAATTTGCTGCAGATCTTGTCATTTTCATTATCTTTCACTTGATGGCTTCTTAAGTAAGAATACAGCCCACAGGTAGCAAGTAATAATTCAAATATCTAAAAATGTCTTGAAAACCCATAACTACACTTCCAGATCCAGGTTCGAACAATGGTTAATCTTTCTTAAGTTATTACTACAAAGTTTTTATTACAGTTCTTTTTAAAAAGTAATCTGTATGAATCTGGAAAAAAAAGTTCAAATAGAAGTTTATGCATAAGTGATGGTACAATGATTTTATGGATCATTCATAGATTACTTTCAGGAAATCACCAGAGTCAGTACCAGCTTTATGCATTTACCATATCCTAAAGCGACTATTTTTCCTTTTTATCAAATCTTAGAGAGTTTTTATTTTATTTTTTTACTCACTTGCAAGACTAGAGTATTAAATTACATACTAGGAATATGTGATTATTTACATGTATGAATGACATGTTTGAATCCAACTGGAAATTTTCCCCAAGAACAAATAAAATTTTCAGAATCAGTCCAAGTTATATGGATGGGTTCTTATCCTTGTGCCCTCACATTTTAGGTACCTTACTCTTGATTCCCAAAACATCTTTTTACTGGTTCTCTTCTTCCATAAGCTGATCTTGTAATGAAATACCAAAGTTGCTCATTGTGACCTCATCAGACTTGCTCTCATTTGGTTTTCTTGTTTTTTAATTAATTTTTCCAAGCCAAAGCTTGCCACATAAATTTAATATTTCTTTTTCTTCAGCTTGTGTGTGACTGGTAAACTGCTGACTGATTATTAGGGACTTCTGTATCTTGGGTTGGTTAAAGTGCAGACAAAGAATAAAAAACATGGGATGTTCACATCCTCATGTAACAGATATGTCCAAAAAATTAAAAGTCAGAATTTTCTTTGTTTCTCACCTCGAATGAACAAATTTGCATAAACAAGAAATATCAGTGACTTTTCACTTCTAGGCCTGGCAGTCTGTTATGCTCTTTTTCCATTCCTTATATTCCCCCACACCACGCACAATAAAGTGAATTGATGCTGGCCATGGCTATGTTAGATTTCAGCAATAGTAAAATTCATGTCATCTTTGCTTTGTTTGTCCTGTGCAGGACTTGAGAAAAAGCTGTAAAGCTTCCCCCCATGGCTCAGTGTGAAGGGGGAAGTTTGTTGATTTTGGGTTGCCAGACAGAGCAAGAGCCACTGTGATCCTAAAGGAGAGCTCAAGATAATTTTGGCAGTCGGTCACAGCACTGACACACAGTGTTTTTTCTGCATGCAGCTTGCACATAGCTCTTCAGGAGACTTGTGAAATCCCATCATGAAGAGCAAATGCTGGGAAACTATTACTAAAGCCAGGGTGGTTTTCTTTCATTAGACCTACCCATTTTTCTGTTGGATACTAAAAAAAAAAAAAAAGGTAGAAGATTCTTAGACAGTTAACAGCTAACAACTAACCTCTAGAATTATAAACAGACAGATGGTACATTTTCAATGTCAAAAATTAAAGACCCCAAAGTGCAGAACAATTGCCTACTAGCCCTCTTTGTCCTAGTCTAATGACAGCATAGATGTGAATTACTTGAGGACATTTCTCTTAATTTCTTCAGATATCTGATGAGTTTTCTATGTGACACCATTATGGACCCTTTTAGTTTTCGTGTCTGACCTTCTTCTTTCTCTCCAAGCCCCTGTTATCCCAAACCCCACCCTTTTGGAGCCTAAAGAATTCCAGTAATGGAAAACACAGCCTCTTGCATAATACTTTTGTAGGTTTTTTCCCTTCTTTTCCAGAAGTAGGTCAATGTTTTATACAAGTTCCTCTGGAATGACCCAGGGAATGAGAACAGCAACACTAAACATGCACAGGAGCCATTTACTTGGGATGACTCTGCAGCTCTCAGGACATGGAGCAGCACGAGGGTGTTATTAAAAACCCTCTGCATCTCCCTATGGCTTTGGGAAAGGAAAGAGGAGCAATACCCAGGGGCTGGATTACCACAGCAAAGCTGGTTCATTTTCTTAGCAATTATGACTGATCCTGCACCTAAATGTGGCAAAGGACAAGAGGAAGGAGACACTAAGGGGACTCACTAGTTTGGGTGCCATTAGGACAATCACGTAGTGGAGTTAGGACAGAAACACAGACGTAAACATGAAAAAAAAAAAGTATCAAACAAAGCTATTATTATCATCTTAATTTCATTTCAGTGATGCAAAGTGGGATTTGTGTCCTCATTAGAAATCTAAATTACCAATGTCTGCTCCTATATCTTTTCCCAGGAAAATTATTTGTAGTAATACTTGGCAACTGGGCTTGGAGGAAAAAAAAATCATGAAACTTCCACTTGCAGTGTTAGAAATCATGTTCTTAAAAATGTGATTTATCAAAAACATGATTATGAGAACTTTTAAAATGTTTGTGTTTTTTTAAATTGGTTGTTCTGCATAACCCAATTCTAATAATGTTAGTCCTGAATTTTTAGAGCATAATAATATAGTATATATATAAAAAAAATTATCCTTTATTACCCAAATACACAGGATGATGGAGTTTTCTTCATGCTGTAATATTAATGCCTTAATATATATACAAAATTTGAAAAAACTTAATTTAAAACTGAAATGGAAAATTCTCACATTGTGTAGCATTCACATATCTTGTGTTTTGACTCTGGGAGGGAAAAGAAAAGCATGATCCTCTGAGTGTGGAAACAGAATTGAAAATAAGACTTTTCCTGGTTTCAGCTCAAATAGAGTTAATTTCTTCCCAATAGCTGTTCCAGGGGTGTTTTTGGGCTTTGGAATGAAAATAGTGTTGATAACGCTCTGATAGTTTGGGTTTTCACTCAGTTGTGTTTATGTAAGTCAAACATTTTATTTTCCTTGTCTCCCCTCTCTGGCAGTGAGGAGATTCACAATGGAAACTGGGAGGGAACATAGTCAGGACAGGGGACCCAAAGTGGCCAGAGGGATCTCCATGCAACAGAACATCATGTCCAGGATATAAACTCAGAGAGTTCCCAGAATCCCAGCTGATCCGGGCTGGGGAAGAGGGATGTGGCATCAGTCAGCAGGTGAGGAGCAATTGCATTGTGCATCACTTATTTTCCCTTTTTAATAATCTTTATCATTATAACTATTACTGTATTTTTTGTTTTATTTTCGATTATTAAACTGTTATCTCATCATACCAGTTCTACTTTGATTCTCCTCCCCATTCCACCAGGATGGGCAGAGAAGAAAGGGCAAGTTGAGCAATTGGCTGTGTGATGTTTTGTCTCCAGCTGAGCTTATAACCACCAACAAATGTTAGAAACATTTTAGAAACCACCCAGCAGTGGAATGGCATTACTGTCTCTCCACATTCCGACAGTCCTGGATCAAGGCTATCATGGTGCAAAAGAAACCCTGGCTTCCCAAATAGCCTGGGTTTTTTGGATTGTGGTATGATTCCTTTTCTGCCTTTGACGTGTTCATCTCTGTCATGGACATATTTCTGAAAAATCCTTTTGCTGGGATTTTCCTCCTGAGAAGCTGAGAGGCTTCAGAAACAAAATGTAAACCTTGATTATCTGCTGCTGTGGAATGCAACTGGTGGATCTGTGATTGGTCTCATGTGGTTGTTTCTAATTAATGGCCAACCACAGTCCAGCTGTCTCCAACTCTGTGGTCAGTCACAAGATTTCATTAGCATTCCATTCCCTTTCTTGCTGGCCTTCTGATTAAATCCCTTCTTCTATACTTTTAGTATAGCTTTAATATATCATTTTAATATAATATATATCATAAAATAATAAATCAGCCTTCTGAAACATGGAGTCAAGATTCTCATCTCTTCCCTCGTCCTGGGACGCCTGTGAACACCACCATACATCTCCAATGACCTGGTGCTGATGGCATGTGTACAGACCCAAAACTGCCTCCAGAAAAACTATATTGGTGATACCTGTTTCTTCAGCTTTCACTGTCTCTGGAAGATGTTACCTGTCATCATCTCTGCAATACATTAACTTCTTCAACTGTTTTTAATCTGCATTTTAATTCGCACTGCCACAACCTCAGACACCACAGAGGCTCACGTGCTTCCAGCTTATGGAATCACAGAATCCTGAGGGGTAGAAAGGACCTCTAAAATCCCTGAGTCCAACTGCTAAGCCAGAACTGCCGGGTCCACCACTAACTCACATCCCTAAGCTCCACATGCAAAGTTTTAGCACGAGAGCTTTGGACAACAACCACCTAATCTAAGTGAAGGACCAAGAAAACTGCAGTGGGTGACAACCTTTTGTCATTAGCCCAAGAATCGCTCCCCTTGAAGATGACAAACGAATACGTTGGCTGCCAAACCAACCCAATTGTTATGCAAAAGGCATTGGATGACAGTTTAAGGTAAGCACAACACAGAAAATACAGTGTCTAAACATCCTGCAGTCTTTCCCAAAGCTCCGTGAGGCCGTCATATCCTTTGGGGATGTCATTGCGTGTTGATGATGGAACACCTTCTGCTTCATGAGGCTGGAGCAGGTTTTGAACACATACAAAATTAAACAAGCAGCTCCCGACAGCATGGCTTACACAGTAGACCATCTGTCCGTCCTGTCCTGCTTTCCCACACGTCCAGTTGTTCCCTCAGCCATTCAATTTAGATTTCACAGCACCACCAGCCCAGGGGAGGTGAGATGGGAATGAACCTCTCTGTTATATATATGTGTAATTTCATTATCATGTATTATTTTTGGACTAAGAGCTACAGACCAGCTCTCATTCTAGCTCTGCATGCTACTGCTTTAGACAGTATATTTTTCTTTCCTTGTCAAAAAGCAAAATTGTCACCGTCATATTTTCTGAAAAATCTCTTTGCCCGGGATTTTCTCCTGGGAAGCTGAGAAGCCCCAGAGAAAAAGGAAAACAATATGATCTCATTTGCTTCTCCTGTGTTTTATAGATGTGGTTGGAGATTGTTTATCCAACATGTGAAATGTTTTGACTTAATGACCAATCATGGTTAGGCTGTGTCAGGACTCTGGAAGGAGTCACAACTTTTTCATTATTATCTTTTAGCCTTCTGTCAGTATCCTTTCTCTATTCTTTAGTATAATTTAGTATAGTATTCTTTAATATAATATATCATAAAATAATAAATTAGCCTTCTAAGAATATGGAGTCAGATTCATCATTCCTCCCTTTGATGGGGGTCCCAGAAAATACCACACAAAGTTGAGACAAAATTTTGAATCTTCAAAATATTCACCAACCTTCACCAGAGAGATTAAAAATCCATAGAATCTGCGATCATGAGATGATGGAGAAAGTAAAATAGATATATAGGGCATCATATGATTATTAACATATTTATCTTATTTTACTACTGATAGTTTCTAATTTATGGAACATTGCACTTAAAATTGATGTCATAAACTTAAATAAAATTAATTCTTTTTATTTAAAAAACATGAAAAATATTTCAGTAAAGCGTTTCAGTACTTAAACACTTTCAATTGCTAAGAAAAAAGAGTGTTTGGGAAATATTCTCTCTCCTACCACCACTCTGGAGCATTTGAAAACATTACTTTGGGTAAAGATGGGGTTTTTTTCCACTGCTGTGTGCCAACATGAAGATAAGTGCCATCTGTGAAAGGGATCTCTTTATCAGGCTTCAACAGTTGTAGGGAAATGCTAACAGAAGTTATTGTTGCAAGGAATGGGAAATATGTCCTAGGAGAAATGGACACTTCAAAAGCACTGAGCGCTGGGACCTGCAGAAAAGTTCTGTTTCAGTTTATGAAAGTTTCCAAAGGTCACACTCCACTCCCTCCTGTGGCTTTGGCCCAAAACAAGAGTGTCAGAAACATTCACTCCAAAGCTGTAAATGTTTTGTTGCTCTCATTTCAATCTAGAAGAAAGCAAGAGTGTAGGGAGAATTTCTGACCATTTTGAAATCAAAGACTATAAGGAGTGATATGTTTATTTAGATATTATGCATGCAGATTTTTTTTTCTTAAATTGGAGAACATGACAAAATTTAAGCATCTCTCAAAAAGAAACAAAATAACTTGGCACAAGGAAATTGAGAATGCCCCTTTAAATTAAAAATAAGGTCCTGAAAGAACATTTCTGGATGTAAAATTTTTTATTTTTTAAAGAAACACAATTATAATCATAGAGGGGTCCCTTCTAGATAGCACTTATTTTACAGAGGAAGGTTATAATTTTAAGGTAGCATGGTGTTGATTGACAAAGAAAAGAAATTTTTAAACTTTTCTGTAGTAAGTGGAGTGATTTGGTGCTTATTCATACATAAAATGAGGAGTCCAGATGTGACATTTAAATGGATTAATATTCATCAAGAGTAAATGATCAAATAGGCAAAATGGTGGAACTGAGGGAAAAAGTCATGAGAGGAAAAGCAAAATTCTTTACCTTCCTCCTTAATCACTTGAATATGCCCTGAATAAACCTATTTCCCTTCAACATCATATCTCAGAGAATTTTTGGTCAGATCTAGAGAGCTTCAGATTACTGACCTAGAGAGGAATGGCTCAATACCTGTGCCCTGAGTGGGTCAAATCCTCTGGAGTATAGGTTTTGGTCATTGTTATATACTAAATATTTGACTGAATATGCTTATTCCTAAAACAAGGAAATACTTTTTTTTTTTTTGTTAAAACAAGGAGCATTTTAATATAAGAGCAGATAACCCCATTCTGCTTGCATTAATCTTGTGAATCCATAATTTTAAATTATATAAATTCAAAGGGACCAAGAGTATTTGCTGTAAAAGCAAATGGCTCATACAATTAAAAAAAAACTGAAAGTGCCTGAAATGAGAATATTTTTTTTAAATATTCTCATTTAAACAAAACAAACAAACAAACAAACAAAAAGAAGAAGAAAAAGATGCATAAAGTTGCACAGTATAAAGATCTCCAACTGCAATTTTTAACACCAAAAAAAAGAGTAAAAATTAGGATGACAGACCTTTTGGCTAAAATGTGCTACTGATAATTGTGATGAGCATCAAAGAGAAGCAGACTGTCAGTATGTCTATATGCAAAAGTTGCTATTGACAAGAGCAAGAAATTATACGTTTTCAGAATATAAACTTCTTCAAATATGCATGAATTTTACCATAAGATTACCACAGAAGGAAGCAGTTTCAGTGGCATAATTGCAAATTCATTTTCTCATAACGTACTTCAAAGACTGAAGATCTCCACTACAGTGATATTTGGATAGCTGTCTGAGGAAAATAGTCTCAAAAATGTTTTAGAGTCTGTGGTTTAGTAGCTCTGAACATATATTCACCCCAAATGATTGAACAAAGTAATATTTGATGATAATTAGTTGTTTATAAGTACAGATGTTGTATTTAGACATTGGTGCAATATGTCTTGGCTGCTGATGTAGATGATAAAATTCAGTGGAAGATAGTTTTGACACTTAAATAGGAAAATGAGTTACTAGAAAGGGAAATGTTTGTGTTAAATGGTGCAAGATGATATTTTCCAGTGGTCAGTACAGCATAGAAAATTACACCTGTGTTAGTAGAGGTATTTTTCCATATCTTTGAAACAAAGCTTTTCACTGCCATGGTGAAGAATGAGCAAAAGCAATTTGGAAACTATTGGATGTAAGATGTCTATTATTCTTCCAGATCTACCAGCATGGATCTCTGATGAGTCTTTGAGATCAAAGCACCAAAAATGTGAGCATCTCTAGAATCAGAGATCTGAGAGTTGGGATTGTTCAGCCCAGAAAAGAGAAGCTTTGGCCTGAGCTCAGGGTGGCCTTGCAGGGCCTGAAGGGGCTGCAGCAAAGATGGACACAGACAATTGCCAAGGGCTGCAAGGACAGCAGCCAGGGAATGGCTGCCAGTGCCAGAGGGCAGGGCTGGCTGGGATCTTGGCAATGAGGAATTGTTCCCTGTGAGGGTGGGGCAGGCCCTGGCACAGGGTGCCCAGAGCAGCTGGGGCTGCCCCTGCATCCCTGGCAGTGCCCAAGGCCAGGCTGGACACTGGGGCAGTGGGAGGTGTCCCTGCCATGGCTGGGGTGACACTGGATGGGATTTAAGGTCCCTTCCAGCCCAGACCTTTTTGTGATTCTACGTTAGAAGACGTTCACAAAAATATTCCTTGCTGAAGACACTGGGAGAAACTGCCACTGTAAAATGGGTTTTCTGACAGATTCCCTCATGTGAGATCTTTTCCTGACTGCTCTGCACTGAAATTCTGATTGCAGCCTTGTCAGGGTAGTAGTGATTCAACTGGATAGAGAAGAGACCTTTCTGATTTGCAAGGTGTTTGGGTTTGTTTCTTTCACTGTCTGTGTCATTTGAAAGCATCTGTGACTGTGCTGCCTGTTTTGGATGTTGCAAATGTTCTGTTTGCATTCCTCCAGACAAAAACTCAGTGTGATTGCAGATAATTGCAAAAGAACAGCAAAACTACAAAAAGCACAGGTATGCCTAACAAGTGCAGTAAGCAGAGTTGCCTATCAGTTTATTTCCTCTCCTTAACTACCTGTCCTGGTTTAGAGGTAAAATGAGGAATGTTAGGAGAGGCAGAAAGGTCCACCTTGTCACCAGCTGTGATCATAAAGACATTTCTGCTATGCAGAAAGATGTAGCATGGCCAAGGCCAGGGGGTGGCACAGAGAGTGATCAGCCCAGAGCAAATCCAAGGATTGAAAGGTCTTGCCAGAGAGTTGAAATGTGACTGAGGAAAAAAACCTGAGCTTGGAGGCAGTTGCTCCCTGTTCCCATGAAAGGTAGGCACCTGTAATCACAAGATTAATAGGCTCTCAGATCCATCCTGCTGTTAGACCGCAATGTTGTAACAGCAACAGCTGAACCCGTGCACTTTTACAGGAAAAACTAAATCTGGGAACTAGATTTCCCCCAGCTTCCCCAGATCATTTGTGTGGCAAGCATGTTTATTAGTAAGACAACTGCTTGAACCCTGACCTACTGATTACACTTGCAAGATTTTGACACAATATCATAACAAAATTCTCCAAGTTTAGAGGCCATGATGTACCCAAATCAGTCTGGGGTCACAATACCAAATTATCTAGACTGACTAGACAGCCGGGGCTTTTTTCCTCCCCTGTTCCAAAGTTCTTATTTTGGATTTGATGGAAATTGAGAACAATAATTATCTGAAACAGGATTTTTTTGAGCTTTACTGCAATCCTTTGTGTATATAAAACACGTTTAAAGCTGTTGGCAGATAAGCAATAAAGATAGCCAAACCTAGATTCACATAAAACTCCATCATATATCCACAAAGTCAACGGAGTGATACTTTCAATATGCTGGGTACTGATATAGCCGAGGCTGAGCTGGCATCTCTACATCTCAGCTGTCCATTTACTAATGTAGAGAACAGGAGTGCAACTCTATCTTGCAGTGAAGTAGTGCAGGATAGATACATTAACGAGAAAAAAAGAATAATAGAAACCATTCCGGTATGAAATGTGATGGAGCACAACTCGGCCATATCACCTCTTTCCGTCTCTCTTGGGAAGAGGGCAAGCACAGAGAAATATCCAGACCAGATCAGCAATGCACAACAGCTTCTCCACGTACCAGGGGAGTGCTCTACCAGGCACAGGCTGCCAATTTATTGGTCTTTTTGTACTGGATGAAAGATGTGGAGGATAGAAGAAATAAATCCACCTGAGAATCTGGCCCTGGAGTATTTAGGGGTTATATCGTGTGATTGGGATTTTCATACCTCTATTGACTTCGCAAAGCCAATAGAAAATATATAGAGAGGAAAAAGGAAGAAGTAGAATCCCCAGATCGTACCATGTCTCTCAGGTCTGGTGTGATATCCTTCATTTTGTCTTTTCAATGCTTTTTCATCTGTCTACAGAAGCTGTAAGTGGATATTAGGGTCTCTGCTTTGCAGTCTAAGTGCCAAGTAAAAGGCTCCAGTCTGTACATGTCTGGAAAAAAAAGTGTTACAGGCTTTTTCTCAACAATTCAATTTTTACTCCAGGTGTTTCTCTAGGAGAGATCATTCACTCTTGCGTAGGCAAAATGCCTTATGAAGCAACTCAGGAGGGGATCTTTCTTTTATAATGCCCTCTGTTTCATTACATTCCGGCAAGCAAAGCATGTTTTATGGCTTTTATTTTATTTCCTGCACCATTGTACTGACAGAGGTGAGAAAAAACTCTTCAGATAAGGAACAATGAATGAAAAAATAAAAAGCAAAGTGACAGTAAATTTCCACAGGAATAAGAGGAGCAGATACTAAGAAAGTTCACAGACAATCTGGGGGGAGCTGTTTACTCCCTCGAGGGCAGGGAGGCCCTGCAGAGAGGCCTGGGCCAGCTCCAAATGTGTGAGGTTCAACAAGGGAAGGTTTTGGATTTTGCCACAGACAGACTGGGGAATGAGAGGCTGGGAAGCAGTGCCAGGGAAAGGGACAGGGGGCCTGGTCAGTGGCAGTGCCCTGGAGCCAGCAGGGACATCCCTGTCCTGGGGACACCAGGCCCAGCATGGCCGGCCAGGCCAGGGAGGGATTGTTCTGCTCTGCTATGGGCCAGGGCAGCCTCACCTGGAATATTGGGTGCAGTTCTGGCATCACAACATAAAAAAGGCATTGAACTGTCAGGGAGTGTGCAGAGGAGGCCATGGGGGTGGTGCAGGGCCTTGAGGGAAAGCTCCATGAGGAGCAGCTGAGGGCGCTGGGTGTGTTGAGATGGAGGAGAGTGAGGGGAGGCCTCACTGAAGCTCTGCAGCTTCCTCATGAGGGGAACAGGAGGGGCAGGCACTGATCTGTGCTCTGTGGTGAGCAGGGAATGGCCTAAAGTTGTATCAGAGAGGTTTGGGTTGGATATCAGGAAAAGGTTCTTCCCCCAGAGGACTGTTGGGCACTGAACAGGCTCCTCACGGAATGGGCACGGCACCAGCCTGAGATCAAGAAGTGTTTGAACAATGTTCTTGGCCAGGACCTGGACTCAGTGATCTTTGTGAATGGCTTCCAACTCAGCTTATTCTGTGGTTCTATGAACATCATTTAAATATGAAAGTCTTCTCTCAAAAATTGAAACATTTACTGCTGAATCAATGCCTCTTCCAGGGGCATCACCCTCTTTCCACGCAGGGTGCAGTTTCCTTTCCCCTACTCATTCCAGCAGCACGTTTAAAATCCTCAGGAATCAGTGTTTTATGTTGTTCTGATCTTCCATGTTTCTCCAATACCCCCCCAACAGCTTATGTTTGCAGCCAGGAAATCACAAAAACAGGACAACACTGACCACCCCTCTACAGCAGAGTGCTTCCACCTACTGCAAGATACAAGCAGATAAACCTTTTTTTTCCCCAAAAAATAAAAACGCTCTCACTCAAACAGTGCTATGTTCTTATCCAGCAATAATCTCACAGGATTTATTTGCAGTATGACTGGATAGTTTGTACTAAAATTGTAATCAAAATTTTTGTACACATCACACATACACGCACACACACACACAATGAAAGCCAGAATCCATCTGTCTGGATCAGGGGAAAGGTTCTCCTGGGAACTCCAGCTTGTTGCCTAATGCAGGAGCTCCTTCTATTGGCAGTCAAATTGAGTTAGAATGGGAAAAAGTCACCTGATAAAGGGGGAGTAAAAATAGCTTTTGATGCAAATTTTAAGACGAACTCTCATTAAACACAACTATATACATCTACTGTAAAGAACCTGAAGAAGATGCTGCCCTGAAATTAATTTAATTTTGTCATAAAAAGAAAAAAACTTGAATCTCACTGTTAAAATATTCATTTTAAATAAATGATTAGCAATTCCCCATTAGATCCTCAGCAATCTTGTTCTTAGATCTTCAAGCTGCAAAGCTAGGGTTAAATATGCCATGAAAACAAAAGGGCCTATTATGGTGGATAATACCTTTTTTCAATAGTAGTATTTTGCTCATCTAGACATCTTTTGATCATATAAAAATATTTTGCCAGTATTAAAAGAAAACTTTCTGAACATTTTCTTTGCTGTCATCACTCAGAGGATTTATTTTGTTAGGTCACTAAAATTCCCAGGGTAATCCCAAAGTAACCACTGCTACTTATTATAAGGTTTAAGAGTTTACTAATGTTAAGGTCAGTTTTAAAGCATATTTAAGGGTCAATATTGTGCAAACTGATGCAGTGCCAGGAGGATTTGTTGTGGGGGAGCATGGAAGAATGAACCTAAAAGTAGGCTGTTTTGTCTGAAAAAATGAAATTGGCTAAAACTGAAAAGTAGGTTCCCATCACACTTATAGTAAAAGTTATGGTCCTTAATTTTTTAACAGATTTCGATTGTCAGTGAAATCTGATTTACCATTCCTAACTGTCTGAAAAATTGGAAAACCACCTCCAAATTTCAGTGTTCAAACGGTAAAGACTCATCATGATTTTTTTCTGAGACAAATTTTGAGAAGAGCAGACAACGCTGCAACAGAACTGAGAGTATGAAAACAGAACCTGGAGCTGTTCTCTGCAAGTTGAGCATGGGGATCTATGTGTTCTGGGAGAACCTTTTAAATCTGGGCTTGCCTCTCCTCACCAGTACTAACAACTGAACAAGCTTTAATAATTATAGAATCTTTTCAATGTCTTCCAAAGGATATTAACTTCTTCCTTGACATGATGAAGACAAACACCCTGTCAGAGGCCTAAGGAAAATTCATTTACACATTTCTCAAAATCTGAAACCTTCAAATAGAGGCTTGATTTCATGCAAGATTTTTGCATGGTTTTGAGGAGCTGTCTAGATACCAATTAACTAACAAGGTTACTCTGTCATGTGAAAAAATAATACAATAATAGATCTCACAGCTACTAGTGAAGAGATATAAGATTTTAGGCTTGTCACAAAAAATGAGAACAAGTGTGACAAGTCACAGAATGAGTTGTCTCATACATCTGCTGAGTGGGAATGGAGAGTAGCAAAACAAACAAATAATATCTTATAGCTCACAGACCGTCTGATATGTTAATGACCTGAAAAATTAAATACCAAGTTAATATATCATAAAATTAGACTGTCAAGACTTTTTCTTGGAATGGAAAGGCATTCTGATATATATGTGTGTATATATATATTTAAATATATATGATTTAAGAAGAACAGTAAATCAAACATCACAATGATTTTTTGATAAGCAGCCTTGGCCAGTTCATATTGAATTGACACCCTTCCAATGTCTCCTGGAAATTAAAAATAAATTATGAATAAGAGAAATTGTAAGTTAGGCTGGGGACTCAAGCATATCTGGTGCAGGAATGTAATTACCTATTTATAATTGTCATTTGAATCCCAAAGAAATTCTTCACTGAGTTGAAGAATATGAGTTGAACATACTTAGAACAGTAAATGCTGGCCTTGGAAAAGACAAATATATGAAATACCCTGCATTTACATTACAGAGCAATATTTGCACTAGTTTTTATATTCATTTTTAAATCCATACTCAAGGTCACTGAACCAAGTGTGTTCCACTTGCTATTCATCAACATTTTGGCAGTGAATTCAAGCATGACAATCCTATTGCACTCAGGACATAATTTGGGATGCAGGCCTGGACCACCTGATCTGAAGTGCACTTACCTTTCCTGCTGCAATGAAAATGGACAGCACCAAATCCTGCAATCCTTCATCCAGGTAAGGCACCAAAGCCATGAGAAAACATTTCGGATGGAAAGCACCAACTGCATGAGCCAGGATTTGACCTGACCTACTCCAACACTGCTCCATTAAGGAAATATTCACTGCCACCTGAAGTCTTGCTAAGGAACATGGCTGCAGAGAGAAACTCTGCTACTGGAACCTTCAGAAACAGAGCTGAGCAGTGCCACTTAGAACATGCCCTGCTTTTTTGTGGTTGGGAGTAAGTGCACTGCAGAGAGCATCAGAGATTTTCCCAGTGAGGAGCTGTACATTCTCCAATGATAAGCTGCTTCCAGCTCCCAGGAAAACTGTAAGAGAAGAGCAAAAACCCCTCAACATTAAGAGCTGATGTCTCATCCATGAGCCTTAGCCTAGTCTAAATGTGTTACAAGTCAGATTTCCTTTTCTACCTGAAGTCACTCACAGCCTGTCTCCCTCTCCTATAACAGGGCACTTTCCATTGCCTTGAAGGTTCCAGGCTAACAGAAAATTCATGGAATTTTTTGGACTGGAAGGGCCCTCGAAGCCCATCCAGGGCCACCCCTGCCATGGCAGGGACACCTTCCACTTACCCTGGCTGCTCCAACCCCAGTGTCCAGCCTGGCCCTGGGCACTGCCAGGGATCCAGGGGGGAGCTCCAGCTGCTCTGGGAATTCCATCCCAGCCCCTGCCCACCCTGCCAGGGAACAATTCCTCATTCCCAATATCTCATCTAACCCTGTCCTCTGGCACTGGGAAGCTGTTTCCCCTTGTCTGGCGCTCCATCCCATGAAAATTTTCTCTTTTCATCTTTCCTATTTGTCCCTTCAGACACTGGAAGTCTACAATTAGGTTACCCCAAAGCTTCTTCTCTTCAGGCTGAACAATTGTCCCTATGTTTCATTTTTTGTGGAAATGCGACTCCACAGCATTTGTCCTTTGCTGACTTGAGAACAAAACAGATCCTCTCCCATGAACCTTGCCCCATCAGGCATTACACTTTGTTTTGAAATGCAAGTTTCAATGAGAAAACACCTAGAGATCATTTAAATAGGGTCTCAGTCATCCCAAAACACCACCTTAGACTAATGCATACCTTCAGTACCAAAATAAGTAGACTTAATTAAGGGGGATGAAATCTTAGTGAAAGGAAGGTTCACCTGCAAGTGGACAGCCATCCTCAGGATATAAAACAAGTTTTCTTGTGAAATTTTCACTGATGCCCATATTCCAAGTTGGCGATTGCTGGAACATTTTAAAAAACTTCAGTAACAATGTCACAGTTCCACTTGGGCTATGAATCATCCAAGGAATATTCCAAGGCTGTCAAGGGATGATTGATTATCTCTCATTCCCTTCCTTAGTCAAACAGAATATTCTATGTAGACATTCCCCACCTAAGTCATGCAGGAGTTTCTGGTACAGACAAGGGATGCTTTACTGCTCAACCCATTACTCAAAGTCTGGGAGATAACAGGAATTCCTGGGATCCTACAGCAGCTTGAGGACAGGGCAGTGTGTGGGATTCACTACTACAATAATGCAGCACATGTGAAAACTGCCTTTCTTAATTCCAAATAAGTTAACATGAGAGTTTCTGTGAGTATTTTTATTTTTAATAAATCAAAACATTTTCATTTGGCAAGTTATAGCATAAATTCAGTAAATTATTAAGTTAATGTACCAACAATCAAAAAAACCAAAAAACCAAAAAAACCCAAACCAAATTGAACACAAATAAAGTGACAGATAAAAAGAATCCACAAAACCATGCTGAGACAGTTCTCCTCACCCTGTTCTCTTGCCAGGATCTCTCCCCAGTACACGTTCCACTCATATTCTCTGTTCTGTCTCCAGATCACCGTGGCTCTTTCATGTAAAAATCAGATTTTTCCAGAGATCCTGGCTGATTTTCCTTTAAATTTCTGGGCACCCAGCCCCAGTATGCCTGGGGGAAGAAAACCACATCAAGAGCTGTCTCATTGCATGCTGGTGGCAACCCTTTCTCTGGATAAGACCTCAGAGAAAACCACAAGCTTTCTGTCCAGCTCTACATGAGATGCTCTTTCACCTCTTCCAGCTTCTTTTGAGGTTTAGCAAAGAGTTTATCTTTCTGCTCTTGTCATTTTTCCTCTGGAAGATTCCCATGTTTGGGAATAAAATATAGAAATTAAATATACTGCAAATTCTCTCTTAAATGAGCCTGTAACGGAATACAGAGGGAAAAAAAAATTCTTAAAAGGGAGCCAGAAAGTATATTATTCTTTCCTAGGTTTTGCATGTACCATTCATTCTGAACTAGCCATTTTCAGTCTGTCTCTGTGTGTCCTGCTCTCTAAAATTGCTGAAGATTTTTGTTGGATGGGAAGCCCACCTGCAGCACCACACAGAAGTGTGGTGGCCCATCCTCATGGACCTGGAGCTAAAGAAGGCAGCAAAATGAAAGAAAAAAGGGGAGGGAATTGCCATAATTTTGTTCCTTGGATGCATTATAAATGAATGTTTTTTAAGAGCAGGGAGACCATTGCTTATCTCTAAGGGGGTACAGCACCATGAGAGAGTATCTGCAGCAGGAGAGACTCCTGAAATAAGCTTTTCCTCTAAAATTAAGGATTTTAGTGCTATCAGCAACAGCCCAAGAATTTTAACCTAATGCATCTAACACGCATTTTCAAGGAGCACTTAAAATCAGAAAGTGGAAACAATGGGAAATTCCTGACTTAATTTAAATTCCAGTCTTTGATTATGTTTCAGAAATTAGCTGTGCAGCAAACAGTGATTGCAGCATACCTACAAAATATAGTTGAATTACATTATGAGCATAACATTGCAGTTAAATAAGTACTTCATAAAACCAATAACTGTCCAGACCACACTACTCTTTTTTCTCTTTCTTTTTAGAAAACTGCACTCAGGGCTTTTAGCATTGAACCACAGGGCTGTTAAGCTGTAATAAAATATTGTATCAGAAAAAGCTGGAATGAGCTGCAATAATAAAAACCTTGATTATAGGATGTACAGAGAGATAATATCTATCAGATAACCTTACTTCACCTAATTTGTGTAGGATTTTTTGCTACATTTGTGCTTGCAAATGGAGAAGTAAAAATTATCTTCATTTTAATCAAGCTTCAGTGATTTTAATTTGCTCTGATTCCCCTTTTTTCTGTTACCATGAAGACATTTGCTTCCAGCCTTGCATTTCAGTCATGAAAAAAATCAGTGTGGGAAAAAAGAGATTATATAAAGAATTGCATGTAAGTGATTTGCAGTAAACAGTTGCAAAGCTCATGAGTATTCTGTGGGAATTCGTGTGTTTCAGAAACACAGGAACCAGAGAAGCCATAAGCAAAATAATTTTCTCCTTTATTTCAGCAATTGACTGGAGATTAGAGAAAAATAACCACAAATGTTTTGCTCCACAGCCAGCAGCAGGATCTTGCCATGTTCCGCCACTGCAGAAGGAAGGACTCAAATTCAGAGGAAATGTGACAGATCCTGACCCTCAGCCACATCCTCGTTACAGCAGCAATTTGAGATCAATCCCATGGAATACATCCTCTCACAATCTTACCATTCCTTTAGATTTGAAGTGTAAAATACTAAAAAAAGAAATTTTTTGAATTGCCATTGTCATTTGGAGTGACTCTTGTTGGCACTTTGCTATGCAAGCAATCAAAACAACTTCCTCACAGACTTTTTCTCACGCATTTTATTACAGGCTGGAGTTAAAGCTATAAATTCTCTCTTAACCTTGATCAACATTTCTTCATAAATAAACTCTGAAAAACTCCTTACGTTCACCTGTTTTTTTTGGTTTATTTTTTTGATTGAAGGAAAGAATGGGAGGCAATAAAAATATTATTTTTGAAAACTTAAGTTTTAATGGTGTTACTGACTAGCACAGAATAAGAACATTACCCAAGCTTTTTGAGGAAACTGCTTTTGTTCTAAAAAACAACCAGCATTTTATTTGCAGAGTTTTCTGCAAAAACTATAGTATTGCAATTTTCTAAAATGTATGGGAAAAGAATACCTCAGGTCTGCTTTTCTGAACATTAATCTGTAACATCTGTAGGCTTGAGTAATATACACAATGAGCCAATAATAAATATTTAATTGCCTGGTTTTTACTTGGCTTTTGGTTAATGCTAATTCCACTAAAATGTAGTTAAGATGAATACCACCATTAGATGATTATTTTTCTTTAGTTGGAAACCAAAGATGAAGATTGATTAACAAATGCTGCTAATTATCAGGTTGCAAAGATAAGCATATTGTAAGATAAAGACACCACTTTCAGAAACCTTGCAAAAAGTTACTTGTGCACCAAGAGCTCACTTTCCTTTGAGGTACAGTAATTATCTAATTGGATTTTCTATGTAAGTGTAATTCTTTTTTAGTAGGCATTTAATATTACTTTCATGAAATTTTCAGCCAGTAGAGAATGCATTTCTTGTCCTTCCACATGTGTTTAATTAAAAGCTTTGAATATAGTTTAAGCCTATCCATATTGTCAGACATCTTTGAACTTAATTTGCTTTATCTTGCTTGATCCATAATTGTTTCCATTTCCTTGCCTAGATTTTCCCAAGATTGGTGGGCATTTCTGTGATGCAGGAAAGCAGGGGTTATATTTACCTTTTTTTTTTTTTTTTTTTTTTTACTTACAAGAACTGTAAAGGTTTAGGTTTTGATCTGTAGCTATATTTGCTAGATTTTCAATGCTGCTTACACTTTTTTGAAAGAAACTAGAGGGAGATCAAGTTTGCGTGACGCCTCTGATGTTTCAAAATTCCTACGTGAACTCAAACAAAATGAGATATAATACATATTATTTTAAAAAATCAGAGTAAAGTTGAGAAATTTATTTTGTAAAACATAAGTGTGCGTTTTCCTGCCTGGAATGATTTACTGAACAAATCGTGGTTGGGATGATCTCCCAGTGACCCTTCCCAGCGCAGCCAATTTTTAATTCACATGAGCCTAAGCCAGGATACACAGTTCTTACACTTTTTTTAACACTTTCCCATTCTACACTTTTCTTTCCTTTTTTCTTACACAACCGTACCTCAAAATACAGGAAACTTTTTAGATCTTTCAGACAAAAGTGGTGATTGGAGCAATATTGTGGATGCACCCACTAACAAAGTCCTAGATGGTGGTAGTTAAGTTACACTTGGTAATCACGACATAAATCTTCAGACCAACATGTAAAATGTAGTCTATTAAATGGCGATATTCTATACTGTAAAATATTATACACTTACATGACTTTCCGGATGGGATTAGTGACATTTTGTGTATAATATGCATATGCAAATCGCACATTTCTATGCCAGCTGTAAAGTTTAATTTTTTTGCCTATAAAACATGCAATAACACTTTGCTACATGGTTTTATGGTTAGGTGTGGTATCAGGAGAAAAATGTCTTTACTAAAGCCAGAACTTGCCTGATCTAAGACAACACTGCTCAGTGCAGTCCCATTAACTACCACCATCAGCATGAACTCTGGACCGAGAACATATTTCATTTTACCTGCCAGTTTCTGTTGATTTTTTTTTTTTTTTGGCAGCAATTCTGATAGTTACTATCATCAAGAATCCAAAGAAATTATAAATCATGTTATCACATGATAAATAATCCTAGGGAAGCCAAGACTGGGAACTGGGAACAGTTGGGTCTCCAGTGCACCAGGAGGAGTTTCCATCATTAATTCTTCCCAAACAGAGACTCAGCATATAACATTTTAAGGATGGATTTTTAATTGAACTGGCTGACAGCTACTTTAACTGACTGGTTTGATGGTATCTGAAGGAAAAACATCACACAGATCTGGCAAAACTGCTCAGACAGGTTTTGGGGGGGATTATCTCTGACAAGGTTTCATACACCGCTTGTTTCAGTGCAGCAGCCACGCACACTGATGCTGACAGCTTGTCACATTTACAGCATAAGTTTCTCGTAGAAAACCTGTGCTCCTCAGCAGGAGCACATCACTCTGAGAAACACCTGCTTTTTGTGTGTTTATCCCTGACTGTACTCTAAGTGAAAATTAGCAAGCCAGAGCTCTGTATTTTTAACAGGAATCTACAGACTTTTGCCTGAAACTAAAAAAAAAAAAAAAATTGCTAAAAATTCTAGAGTCGCAGAAACTGGGGCTAATTCTAGATAAGATGCACACAGTTTTAGCACCACCTCTTGACAAAAGATAGCACAATGCAATTATGTAGTAAGCACATATTAATTATGTAATAAACAGTAAACATCCCATAGCAAAAGTAATAGCAGGAGTAATACCAACAGTAATTACAAGACTAAGAGCAAGACTAAGACTAGGTAAGTAATAGCAATTAAAACATGAACAGCAAGTGCAGTAATTACACAGTAAAACATGCACTATGAAGGCAAGGGTCAAGATTCAATAAACTCTATGTGAGCTGTCTCCCACACATGGCTGAAGCCCAGATGGCTTTATTGAACTTCTAGACAGATAAAACTTGTTATCCATGAAGAGTGTAACATCAAGGTCTTCATAAATTCTACTTTCTTCAGCATGTAGCCCAAAGAATCAGTAGTAAATACTAGTGACATCTACATTTTGCTTAGGGTACTCAGGGTACACTTAGGGTGTAGGTATTTTTACAGTTTAAAGCAAAAATCATTGTTATGCAATCTCTAACTATTTGTGTGTATCACATAAAAAATATGTAGAGGTATCTAAGTAAAGGGTGTTGTCAGCATTTTTAGCACAGAGGGAAACAATTAAGTCTGAGATAACAGTTTTCAGTTTAAGAAAAGATTAAGAAGGAAGCAACTGATGTCTGCCCTCTGAAATAAACATTCTCAGTTTCCTTCTCTTTAAATAAAACTTGAGCCCAGACTCTCAGCAGTTTCCTGTCTGTGCAAAATGATAGGAGCTATTATTTCCTCATCAAAACTTTCTGAGAGGATTATTCATTTTGTTCTAAACCATTGTGATGCCAAGTTGTGGCTCTCAGGAAGCAACGACAGAAAATCATCCTAATGCTCATGTATAATGGTTTTAAAAAATTCTGCTCATAAAGTCACTCTCCTCTGTCATTTGCTGTAGTTTCCAGCACAATTTAGAGAACACTGTATCTTTCACTGCTGTTCCTGATACTGTGAGTAAGCCATTGGCACAGCTTTCCCAAGGAACATTTGAGATATTCTTTATCTACTGAAATGTTCAAGTGGAAAATCAACAGGCAGGTGGTAGGAGATAATAATATTTTAATGAAAGCAGAAATTCAGCCGATATAGTTGCATGCCATTAAATTATTCAATGTTTTGTAGCTAGGCACAATAAAGCAGTAGTTTTTTATGCCAGAGACATTAGAGGGTTTTTTAAAATAGACCTAAAACCAAAAATTCCACTTGTGACTTTTTAGATGCCAATAAGCAACAGCAAACAATAGGGCAACCATAGGCAAACACATAAACCTAACTATAAACCATCACCAAAAAAAAAGAAAAAATCCAAGATGTTTTCTGGAGTAGTTTTAGAAGAGACAATGACAACGCAAATGTAGCTGTGGAATAGCATAATGATCTTACAGCAGCAACCTAGGCTCCTCAAAATGACAATCAGAGATGCTGGGATGAAAGCTGCAAGACGCCTGCTGGTTACCTGATAATCAGAGAACCATCAATCAAAAGCACACTGCCTTAAGATCTTTAGCGTTTTGAGAGAGTAAATGAACAGACACACAAAGGATTTGCTCTCAAGAGAACTAGGACATGTTTCTGCTACAAAATTTTAATTGGGTAGCGAAAACTGTGTTTATTCAGACAGTTTTGCTGAATATTTTGCCAATATTTTATTCCTCCAGGTTGCACATCAGCTGGAGTTACTTTGTTGTCTTGCTGCTCCTCTTGTCTGAGTTCCTTCAACCTCTCTTTTACCTTTCTCAGCACATATGAATTACCTGTGTGTGGATTCCAATACTAGAAAAGGAAGGGGCAAGAGGTTCTCACTCACATTTCCTCTCCTCTTTTCAAATAAAATTTTGAGATTCAGAAAATCAGTATTCTCTACAAATCCTTGACTAGTGGAATTTGGCAAACTCACAGTGAATTTAAAACAAGTTTCATCATGTTATTTCAAAATGGTATGACATTATTTCAGAATGTGGTGATTGACAGGGCCTGGTGGCAGAGAAAACAGGTACAAGCTGCAAGGTTCGAAATTGCAATCAGATGAAAGGAGACAATTTCTGACTCTGAGAGTGTTTAAATATTGCTGCAGTTTTCCAAGAGGCTTTGAAGCAGTCATACTTGAAAATACTTAAATCTTTCCAGAGTGAGGCCCAAAGAAATTCGATAAATATTAGCCCTGCTCTGCTAACAGAGATGAGATGAATTTAGGGATCACACCATCCCTCCAAACTTTTTTATGCCCAGTGGAATTAGTAACATGCTAGACAAATTGCTTCAGTGAACTACAAACCAGAAAAAACCAATGATTTCTTTAAATTTTCTTTTTCAGAAAGTTTTCTTCAGGTGTATACACTACAAGCATGGACAAAAGTATGAGGTGTATGAATTCTTTTGCTCCTTCTCAGCAGAATTTTGCACTACTGAGCAGAAAGCCTTGAACAGCTGTGAGGAAGAAAAAAATATCTCTTTGATCAGAGAGATGGTGTCATTTTGAGATTATGATTCAGAGTTGTGGCATTTGATGTTCATTTAGTTGCACCCTTCTAGATTTTTATTTTTATTTTAACAAAAAACTTTCTTTCCTTTTACTTTCTACTGTCCTCGTAAACTGCATGTTTGCCATAATTTCCATTCATTTCTAGAAAGCACCTATATATACTGTTACTTCTTCTACAAAAATAACACTACAAAATTCTTTCAATCTAGGTGGGTGATAAACACAATTAGATTGTTTTATTTTATGAAAAATGTGTCTGAGACCTTAAGGGCTCATAATGTTAATGTAATGATTCATTGCTACTTTTTTCTATAAAAATATATCACACCTTTACTGTCTTCTTTACAAAGCCTTTACTCCAGTGGAAAGCAAACTTCCTCTGTGGAAACAGCCAGGTTTGATGATCTGATTATTTTGTGTGTAAATCTGAAATTAAAAATTGGTCTCCATAGTGCAAAGTATTGGGGGATGTAAAAACAGAGAAATGTCATGACTCACACAGAGAATGTTGTTTAAAAGACACCCAGCCTAATTTCTTATTTTAGAAGCAATTTATTTTTTTTACTTTTGACTATCATATCTATTGGTAATGAATTATACATTTTTCCCGATTAACTGTTGTGTACATTCATTTCTGGTTTTCTGCAGAGCAAAGCAACACAAAAATTCACAGTAAACAAGAATCATAAGAGGGAAGATGATTTATTGGCTTCAGTAGTAATCCTGACTCTGTTCACACCTCTGGTATATAATTTTAGTTCATGAAAAAAATTTCCTTATGAGGTTCTTCAGCTCAGTGCTCTAGAGGGTGTTGGAAAAACTAAAGAGCACCATGTACCTATAATGATGTACCAATACTATGGAGAAGTATCAGGAAAGTAAAAAAAAAATCTATAAAAACCAACAATACAGAATATTTTTTGATATTCAGCAGAAAAAACCGCAAACTTACTATTAATGGGAAAAATTGTATTGGGAAATAGAAAGTCATCTGTCATGGAGAGGCTGTGGAGCTCTAACAGAATTCTCTTAACATCTCCATGTGCTCTTTTCTAGAATATTGATTCACATGTAGAAAAATGTTTAACAGAAAATAATTCTGGTAATGTTATTCTGATTTCCTTTTCCCCTTTTGTCTAAATGTGCATGTGAATCTCTAAAAGGATTATAGCTTGAGCTGTTCCTAAAGTTTAACGTCTTCAGGGTAGACAACTACATGGAACAGTTTAAAAAGGAGAAAAAAAAGCAAGAGTCACACTTTGAAGGACACCACAAACCCTGTAAAAACACATATGAGTGAAATTTCCTAACCCGAATGTCATTAACAGTCAGTAGTAACAACCTTGTTTCATTCTTTATCATTCCTGTCCTTTGTTTTCAAACCACTCAACAGAAACTCTCATGTTTAGTGTGTCCTCTTTCACATAATTAATTCTAACATTTCAATACGACTAGATAAAACTTACTAACTCTTTTTGCTGACAGTTCTCTCCTGTTTATTTCTCTACTACTCCATTTGTAATAGACTCTATGTTTTTTTAATATTAAGATGAAAGTTTCTATATGAAGCTTATATGCAAAGTTTATATATTCAACCCATTATATTAGTCATTTTTAAATGTAATTTAAAAATATATCTATTCAATGGATTTGAATGCCCACATAAGTACAGAATATAAAATATTAATATATAAGATGAAGAAATTTGCAGCATACTTATGTATGTATATATCAAAATATATTTTCTATTAAGGTCCTTCCCATGTGTAATATTTCAGTTAGAATCTTCACATTTAGGATTTTTTTTTCACATATTGTTTTGACCTCTCTTGCTCATCTCTCTCCTGGCAACCAGACTATTTGCATGCTACAAAGAGCAAGAGCTCCCTCACAGAGGTCACCAGTGCATCAGAGAGAATATCAGGTATTTCTGGATGTTGAGCAAGACATCATTTGACATTATTAAAGGCACCCAACAGTGCAAGACATTTTTATTACTTCACATGGAACAACACCATTTGAAGAAATGTATGTGCAAGGGCAAATGGAACTGCTTCAGATTGCATCTGGCACTAGGCAACCACAGAAACAAAACCTGGGGACAAAAAAACCTAAACTAATTTCACAGAGGAAAAACATTCAGTCAGAAATTCTAGCTCTAGTTATCTCATGATATTCACCATATCTGAGAATCTGAGTGGTTTTTGCAAGAAACCTTTGACTATGGTACTTCATCAGCTATATGAAGTATTTTAGTTGTCTTCGTATATATTCAAAATTCCACTAAAATCGCTGTTAAATTGGGAGGAACATGGATCTACACACCATCAGCTAAGGAAATAGCACAAAGGCAAACAAATTTGCCAGAAATATAATTAAGATAAAATAAGCTGAACTGTTTACCTTTAGATTTAATTTTGGGAGCTCTTTCTGCACAAAAAAGTCAGGTATTTATTTATTCTGTTACTTGTCCTTTTCAGTTTGTTTTTTGGTAGACCCACTGGCTAATTACAGAAAACTCTGGTATTATTAGATGTTTGTAATACCCTCGTAACACATCCTAATCTCTACCTTTCCCTAGATAATCATCTCACAGCTCTGCAGACTTTACTCTTTTAATCACTTCCCACATAATAACATTGCAGTACATGACTAAATACAACCTTTGAGAAATGCCTGGATGCAAATATTCCTCACTCACTCCTTGTCTCTCTTCCTCATCACCTTCCCTTCCAACATTTCCTTTCCAGTTCCTCTCCTGTTTTGAGCACACAGGACACTCCAGCCCAGTGTGACTTTCTCCGTCTTGAAATATTCTCCAACTTTTAACAATTGTCAAAGAAAACAGAAAAATATGACCTATTTCCAAAATTTCCATACATTGCAATCTCTGTGGTCAGTCCTGTCTCATTTAAACCTTTTCTATGATTTGCTTGACTTGACCATGAGTCAGATTTACAAAGCCACAAAATTTTTTAACTTTTTTTTCCTTACTATTCCTGTTGTTAATGGCTATTATTTCTTCCACTGTCTTCTCAACATCTGCCATGGTCTATCTGGTTTTTGGGGTGATTTTTTTCCCAATTTTAATGTCATAGGTATGATAAGTCCAAAAAAAAAAAATTAAATAAATGAGTTTCAGAACTAAACCTCCTTTAAAAATACCACTTGACCTTGAATTAAAAAAAAAAAAAAAAAAAAAAAAAAAAAAACAGCCAACAAACCAGCAATCATTATTTTCTAATTTTTGTGTTCCCAGGGGAAAAAAGGCCCTGAGGAAAGTAGCCTTTTACCACCAGAGAAATAATTTTGCACACAACAATACCCTTGGTTGATTTTAATCAGGATTTCTCCATGGTCTTCACAAGGAAATTGCTCTCCTCCAACGAGCTAATGACTTCCTCATTTCAGCTGCTAATGGATTTTTCCTGCTCGACCTTGGGGATGTCCCCAGCTTTGTGGACCTCCCCATCTTCCAGCAGACCACTGCTCCTGTGTTCATGGGATGTTTGCCACAACACAGTTCCAGTATCCTCATTTCATCTCTCTTGTGTCACCTGCTCCCTGCCAGCATCCCTTTCACTTTACAGACAACTTTTATGTTACTTTCATCACTTTATATCACTTTTTTTTAATCACTTACTATTTTTTTCGCACTTACTACTGTGTATTCACACGCTCTGAGCTTTATCACGGTGTTTTCTTAGACACATCTTTACATACTGCATGTAAATATGCCACATATATTTACTGGTAACAAATAAAGGAGGATGACTTGCACTAAATAATGTGGTTTGTGTTGTGTTTTGGGTTTGTTTGGATTTTTTTTTTTAAATTTTCATTTCATAAAAATCTAAGCATCCCTACAAGTCATTCACTCTCTAAGCACGTCATGTCAAAATCATAAGTTAAACTCTGTTTAGACAGTTGAGATGAAAGGACTGAATCTCAGCACTGAAATCCTAGAATTAATAGTAAAAAAAGCTACAATCAGTTCTTGCATGTACTTTTTCTTTCAACAGTACTGTGAATGAAAACAGAAAGTATTTATATTTCAGGGTTACAGAGAAATTTTAAAGTTCCCAAGCATTTAACAAGAAAGGATAATGACACAATAATGAGTATAAGGAAAATAATTCTGGATACCACAGGAATGTGAGCAGCAGACCCACAGTAGTCAGTCAGTGGGACAGGGAGGAGTTTTAGTGGAAGAATTTTAGGAAATAGAGGAGTGTGGCAGTGGGTCAGTCCTAGGAGGGAGGCGATGATGGCTATTGCACTGGTTGGTGCAAAATTATTCATCTCTTTCCTTTGCTAAGTGCCAGTGGCACTTTAATTATCAAGACCTTGTAACTACTCCCCTGGCCGGGACCAATTTTCTGCATTCATAAAACCCTGTCTGATTAACAATTAGGTGCCACCTTTGGACAGCAGCCCACAGTACTTGGGAGAAAAACTCTGCTCACTAAAATGAAGGAGGAGCAGGCTGGCGAAACCTGAATGAACAATTTATGGGGATTATTTGTGTGGATGACAACCCTGTCTTCAAATGGATGTCAACAGCCTGCTCAGGAGATGTAGGCACCTAATTCCAGTGTAAGATTCTGCTGAGCCAGAGGAATGTGGGCACCTGCATACAAATCAGAATTCAGCATCTCCAGAGACAGAAAGATTTTGTCTCTATTTCTGTGCCTCCTATCACAAAACATTCAGAAACAGGTGCAAGCTGTTCAACTTGCTACTACTTCAGTATTTCTTCAGTTAGCAAAAATTACCAAACATGTTTCCATGGTAAATTCATAATTTGCTTTCCTTGTTATGGTAATAATAAGGTTGTGCTAGTTTTTCTTTTCTGAATAAAGATTTAAGGGCATGCCTGAATAAAAGCAAACAATAAATACTATGATCTTGTACACAATTTAAGCAGAATTTCCCATATTAACTTGTCAAAAAATAGAGCAGAACATGTGTCTGGCCTGCCCACAATTTTCAATGTGTTTTTGGTTACATATTGATTTAGTACTGACTCTTTTTTGAGATTTGGTTATTTTGATAAAAAAGTTTTTGCAAAATAATGCAAACTTGTAACTTGTCTTACCAACAGTTTGAACATTTATATTTTTAAAGAAATACTTTTCTGAACATTTGTGCTTATATATAGCATATGGAATACGCTATATTGAATTGATATATTGAATATGGAAAACCATTCCTAAATGTGGCTGATGTGTATTTAGAAGTCAACCAGAATTAGTTTTCAAGAAATAACTGTACAGTCTTTGGAAGTTTCCTGGTTTATATGAACCTATGAGTATTTAAAGGTCATTTACTCTGCATGTAAGGGGAGTGGGGTGGGGTGAGGTGGATGTGTTTGCACATCTTTAGAGAAATCAGAAATCACCATAGCAAGGTACTGTGAAGCCAAGTACTCTGAACTAGATCAGCGAGAGCAACAGGTAAAGGCTTTTCTGAGAAACCAGATTCAATGTAAGCAGGGAGTGCTGTTTTTAACAATCAAAAGTTAAAAATTAAAATATATGGACTAGCCAAATCCATTTACTTCAATTTACAGACATTCTAAGAGTCATCATGTAGAACTTACTTGTAATATTAATAAGTTAGTTGTGACTTTCTGCTTATCAAAATCCATTGATGCCTAGGAACCCAATTAAAACCTCACAATACTTTGAAAATTAACAAGTTCCTTTACTCTGATATGAATTCCAAGCGCATAGGGTAAACAAGTAACTATTTCAAAGGTAGGCAGGCAATAGCCAAAATGGTGTTTGGTTGTTCTGCTAAGCCCAGATGAGTTAAAAATTTAATATATGCTGTTTCCTCCTCACATTTACTTCATGTGACTACCCAGTTTCATAAACTAACATCATTTGATGTCATATTCAGGAAAAAAAAAGTACAGATAAATGCATGCAGATAAATGAAATGCTTGTATTTCAGTTTATTTATATGGTCAGTGCTTGTATTTTTTCCAAGGCTGCACAGACAAATCCAGCTGATCTGATGCAGTGCTGGCAGTGTGAAAATGTCTCTTGTGACTGCTGAACTCAGTGAGGCAAATCAGCCTGAATGTGGGTTTTTAAGCTGAATCAGGTACTTTGAGTTCTTCTTTTTACAGATAATGGACTTGAGCAATATAAATCTCCTGCATCTCACTTATCTGTTTGAAATGAAAGAGATTGTCACGCAGCAAGGTCTATTCAAATCCATCCCACCAAGCATTAAACTGTATTACTAAATAAAATTGGAATCTGTAGTTACTGTACAGCCAGGATATTGTACTAAAATCAGACTTTTGTATGATATAATGCCTTTATGTCAATAGCTGCACATGTAGGTGAAAAACAGATTATCAGGAGTAACTAGAATACTATCTCATATATTTACCACTTCTACTACTCTTTACAGGTTGTTTGGTGATCATCATGTGGGACACATGTCTGAAGAAAGTCTTATTTGTGTTAAATTCATAATCTGACTTCATTTCAACCCTCATAGTACCAGTATAATATATAAATATATAATATTATAATATATAATATTTTTATATATATATATATATATTTGTACTGAGACAAACTCTTTCCAGTGTTCAGAAGGAAATGTTGAGTTTCCTACACTCTCCTGTAGCTTTAAAAGCCCCCACGGAAATGCAGATTTGAAGAATAGCTGGTGCGAGAAAGAACTTTTTTGCATAGAGTCCTACTGTGCCTTTTTATTCAGCATTCACGTAAGTGCTCCGGAATTTAGAAAGAGCATATTTCTTAACTGGAATCTCTTTGAAAGTGATCATAATTTCCTCTATTAGAAGAAATGAGGCACATAATCTGACAGAGGCTGTGTCAGCAGGTAGAGATGACTTGGACAATCTTGTGCCAATTCCTTAAGATTCCTCTCTCCTCACATGGCCATGACCAAAAGAGGCTGCCACATGCAATTAAAGAGAACAGAAAGAAATTAAATAGTTTTTATCTGCAATGAAAAATACTGTCATCACCAAAATTACAGAGAAGAGGTGTTCACATGAAATGATACAAAACTCAAATACTTCTCTCAAAAAGTTTCTGCATTTCTTTATCTAATTAGAATGTCATGCTGCAAAAATCAATGCTTCTTTAATGCTTTCCCTGCTGCAGCCGTGACTTTAAAAGGATATTTATTGCATAGGCAGCTTCTAGTGATGACTACCATTATTTCCCCATTTTATAGTTCAATTGCATACTCTCATAAAGCATTGTGACACAAGTCTCAAGCAGCCCTGTAATTTCCCCAAAATTACTGGGAATTTTGGGCATGGCTGTCTGGAGTGAATTGGTATAATTCACACAAATATATTATTGATACTGTCTTTGCTCTCTCCTCTTAGACATATTAGTTCCAGTAACTTGCTTCTGCCGACTATAGCCCTTCACAGTATCCTTCTCTAAACTGGAGAGAGATGGATTTAATGAACAGGCTGTTAGAAGGATAAGAAAGTGGCTTTTAATGAACAGGCTTTTAGATGGGTAAGAAAGTGGCTGCATGGACACTTACATAGGGTAGGAGTCAACAGATCAGAACCCTGACAGACATCAGTGAGTGACCAGTGGTGTCCCTCTGTACTGGGACCAGTGTTATTTAATTTGTTACAGTGTTATTTAGTGTTACTGGGTCTCTAGTGGGACCAGCGTTATTTAATATCTGAACCAATGGCACAGACAGAGGGATTGAGGCACCTCAGCAGGTTTGCAGGTGACACCAAGCTGAGGGTGCAGTGACAGCCCTGAGGGACAGGATGGCATCCAGAGGGACCTGGACACCCCCAGGGGATCCCATGGGGATCTCAGGAGGCTGAACCAGGCCAGGGCTGGTGCTGCCCCCGGGTCAGGGCAGCCCCGGGCTGGATCCAGGCTGGGCTGAGCAGAGGGAGCAGCCCTGGAGGAGCCCTGGGGGTGCTGTGGGGCACAGCTGGGACCCCAAAGCCTGTGCTGGGCTGGGACCCCAAAGCGTGTGCTGGGCTGGGACCACAAATCCCTGTGCTGGGCTGGGACCACAAATCCCTGTGCTGGGCTGAGCCCAGAGCCCAAAGCCCCGTGCCGGGCCCAGAGCCCAGAGCCCTGTGCTGGGCCCAGAGCCCAGAGCTCTGTGCCGGGCCCAGAGCCCAGAGCCCCGTGCCGGGCCCAGAGCCCAGAGCCCAGAGCCCAGAGCCCAGAGCCCAGAGCCCCGTGCTGGGCCCAGAGCCCAAAGCCCCGTGCCGGGCCCAGAGCCCAGAGCCCAGAGCCTGTGCCGGGCCCAGAGCCCAGAGCCCCGTGCCGGGCCCAGAGCCCAGAGCCCAGAGCCCCGTGCCGGGCCCAGAGCCCAGAGCCCCCTGCCGGGCCCAGAGCCCAGAGCCCCGTGCCGGGCCCAGAGCCCAGAGCCCAGAGCCCAGAGCCCCGTGCCGGGCCCAGAGCCCAGAGCCCAGAGCCCAGAGCCCAGAGCCCAGAGCCCCGTGCCGGGCCCAGAGCCCAGAGCCCAGAGCCCAGAGCCCAGAGCCCCGTGCTGGGCCCAGAGCCCAAAGCCCCGTGCCGGGCCCAGAGCCCAGAGCCCCGTGCCGGGCCCAGAGCCCAGAGCCCCGTGCCGGGCCCAGAGCCCAGAGCCCAGAGCCTGTGCCGGGCCCAGAGCCCAGAGCCCAGAGCCCAGAGCCTGTGCCGGGCCCAGAGCCCAGAGCCCCGTGCCGGGCCCAGAGCCCAGAGCCCCATGCCGGGCCCAGAGCCCCGTGCCGGGCCCAGAGCCCAGAGCCCAGAGCCCAGAGCCCAGAGCCCCGTGCCGGGCCCAGAGCCCAGAGCCCAGAGCCCAGAGCCCAGAGCCCAGAGCCCCATGCCGGGCCCAGAGCCCAGAGCCCCGTGCTGGGCCCAGAGCCCAGAGCCCCGTGCCGGGCCCAGATCCCAGAGCCCCGTGCCGGGCCCAGAGCCCAGAGCCCCGTGCCGGGCCCAGAGCCCAGAGCCCCGTGCCGGGCCCAGAGCCCAGAGCCCCGTGCCGGGCCCAGAGCCCAGAGCCCAGAGCCCCGTGCCGGGCCCAGAGCCCAGAGCCCCGTGCCGGGCCCGGAGCCCAGAGCCCAGAGCCCCGTGCCGGGCCCAGAGCCCAGAGCCCCGTGCCGGGCCCAGAGCCCAGAGCCCCGTGCCGGGCCCAGAGCCCAGAGCCCAGAGCCCCGTGCCGGGCCCAGAGCCCAGAGCCCAGAGCCCAGAGCCCAGAGCCCCGTGCCGGGCCCAGAGCCCAGAGCCCCGTGTCGGGCCCAGCCCAGCGTGGGCAGCAGGGCAGGGGGGATTCTGCCCCTCTGCCCCTCAGTCAGAGCCCACCTGCAGAGCTGCCCCAGCCCTGGGCTAGCCCAGCAAGGAGCTGGAGCTGCTGCAGCCAGGCCAGAGCAGGCCCCAGGATGGGCAGAGGGATGGAGCAGCTCTGCTGGCAGCAAAGGCTGGCACAGCTGCCATTGCTCACCTGGGCAGGAGAAGCTTTGGCCTGAGCTCAGGGTGGCCTTGCAGGGCCTGAAGGGGCTGCAGCAAAGATGGACACAGACAATTGCCAAGGGCTGCAGGGACAGCAGCCAGGGAATGGCTGCCAGTGCCAGAAGGCAGGGCTGGCTGGGATCTTGGCAATGAGGAATTGTTCCCTGTGAGGGTGGGCAGGCCCTGGCACAGGGTGCCCAGAGCAGCTGGGGCTGCCCCTGCATCCCTGGCAGTGCCCAAGGCCAGGCTGGACACTGGGGCTGGGAGCAGCCTGCGACAGTGGGAGGTGTCCCTGCCGTGGCTGGGGTGGCACTGGATGGGCTTTAAGGCCCCTTCCAGCCCAAACCATCTTGGAATTCTGTGGTTCTACCGTAAGTGCTACTAACCATGGCTCTGATCCATTCATGCTTGACAAGCCATGCTAAGGCCTTAAATCAAATACATATGTATTATCCGTCTAACTTCCAAAAGTCCTTTTAAAGACAGGTGTAGATATCTGTCTTTAAAAAGTAGCAGCAAAGAGAGGTTTTAAAATCATAGAAAATTGCTCTGACCATGTACAACACTATTAGAGAGATCACCCTCCCCTGTATTTTCAGATTGATAAACCCCCATGTCAGGAGCAGGAGGCAGGATGCGTATGTTAGAGGTAAACAATGAAAAAGGACTTAAAACACTCATTGATTAATTAATGCACATGTTCTCTGCAATTTCTGTAAATGATAGACAGGAACATAGATCCACTGCAACACAGTGTAAAAATAATAAATAACCTACTGCCATCTGCTGCTCATGAGTCTGAGCTATCATGTGGTGTCACTCGGGT
The DNA here is from genome assembly GCA_019023105.1 of Diglossa brunneiventris. Classification (NCBI taxonomy): domain Eukaryota; kingdom Metazoa; phylum Chordata; class Aves; order Passeriformes; family Thraupidae; genus Diglossa; species Diglossa brunneiventris. Next base: position 4,901,477 of record CM032382.1, on the reverse strand, counting down.
TTGACTTACACTTGTTTTGTGTTTGGAAGAAATAGACTCCCATTGCAAACATTAAAAAACCCTGCACAAAACTGTTCAGCACCAGAGTTCTTAAAAAATTACTTCTCAAAACATAATTCATTATTAAAAATTGATAATTTATTAATTTATTGATGATTTATTAGTTGAAATTTTTTGAAAGTTAGTTTTACCAAAGAGTATCAGTCATTCTCTAGAAAAAATTATGATTGCACAACAAATGCTCTTGGTTTACTTTCCAAGTTTTTGAAGAAACATGCTAAACTCTGGTAATCTATTATTTATAAGACCCAAATGCTGGAGTAGCTCTGTAGAAATAAGGCAATTTTATTGTGAATTTTACCAGCCTTTATTTTATGCTGTGAAAATACCTTTATTTAATCATTTTTATCTCATAACTAAAAATTTGTTAGCTCAATTAGTTTTTTTTTTCCTTTAGAAATATATATATGGATTATCTGAGGTGAGTATTCAACATATTGTCTATTCATTTGCATGATTAAATTGAGCAATATGACCCAAAAAATGTCCTTGGAAAAATGAAATTATCAATTATGTTACAATTATGGTGTAATTAATCCTATTTATCTTAAAAAAAAAAACTTAAAACTCTATGCTCTGCATGGTTCCTATCTGCTACATTTTAAATTAGGGAATCCTTCCATAGGAGCACAGATAACTCCATTATTAAAACTTTTTTTTGCCAACTAATCTTATTAATTATGTTCTTGAGTACATAACTGTGATGAAGTGAGCATTTTGATTTTCTTCAGTGATTCTGAACAGCTTCCTGACCACTTGACAACCTTGTGCAGCCACAGTTTATCCTCCTGTTCCTCTCCATGGTGTTAATTAACACAGTGTCACCTTTCTGAGCTATTCAGTGCAGGCTGCCTTTTGCTGTAAGATGATGCCAGCAAAGTAATTGCTCACATATCTGTGGCTATTATTTCCTCTGGTACAAAATAACTGCACAAGCCATTGAATTATACAGGGAAACAAAATAAAATAATCTAATAGAACAGTCTAGAATAACCCTTACATGCTTTGGGTGTGTATTTCAAATGGATTTTTGAAAGTGGTCAGTGTTGACCAAGCCCTGCTACCATTGGCCTCAATACCTTAATTACAGTGAGAAGAACATTAGGTCAATGCCACGTGTTTCTTTATAATCCAGTAAGAGGTTTTCTTTCTGACAGTATGTGAAATACTACCCTTAAAAAAATAGGAAGTCTACTCTGGAAAAAAAATGTCATTTGCATTTGTGCTGCTCTAGTTTTCAACAGATGTTGTCATGATAATAAAAGTCAAAGCTGATGGAAAGGATCTTTTAAAAAAAGGTATTGTGACATTACAAACACCAGAAATGTCTTGAAATTAGATGTTTACCTAAATCCTTTGGACCATCTGGGAAAAAAATAAGGCTTTGATTTCCTTGGTAGGAAATGCTCATAATTTAAAATGGATTATCTAATTATGATGAAGGAATTAGTGATGAAATAGATTATTTTAGGACTAATATTTTGATTTAAAGCCAGAAAGTGATAGCCTGGTCATACCTCTTTGTGCCCAGTATTTCTCAAAGAATTTCCAGAATTAAGGGGGTTTATGTGTAACATGTCTTCATATTTTATGTAGAATATTGCCTACAAATCAACTCAATATTTAGACACTCTCCCTCTAAAAAAGGAATAGGAAAATAACAGATTATGAAAAGCCCTTTATTTTGTGAATCAACATCAAATACTTCTAAACCTTTTGCTGTCCAATGACAGCTGACAGCAGAGCATGAATGGAATCATTTTGGATAAGTATTTTGTGTATAGTTCTCAATACTTCTTGAACGTCCTTCTCCTACTCAAAAACCTGCAATTACTGAGCCATTTGGAAACCAGAAAAGAAAAATCTTAATTGCATAGCTTTGTAAATTGTTATTGTTTATGGTCCACAGTTTAATGTTGATAGAGCTCTTATCTGGAACATGAAAATTGGCTCTTCAGGAGGTGCATCACAGTTCAACACATCCTTGCATGCAAAATCAGTAAAGAATGTCACATTTTCTTCAATCCTTGTGGTGGTGAAAGTTAAGACAAAAAGATTCCCAAAAGACACAGCTAAGCATATATGTAATCTTTTGAACAAATATTCGATTATTTAGGAGCTTAAACTCCTTCTAATATCTCTGGTAAAACATAATTGGTAAAAAAATAATTCCATACTACTGAGTTTATGGATTTTCCTCTTATTTTACCAAAAGATATCGCAGTTACTCCAAAATAACAAACAGACATCTTTTTATTTCAGAACTTGATAAGAGTTCTTCTCCTACAGGAAGAGCTAAAATGGGCAAAGTCTATCCAAAATAACCAAGATGGATATTACAATTTTACTGAAAGAAAAAGTATCATGTGCTTTTTAAATCTACCTCGGGTATTTGGAAATTCCTGGATGCTGGATTTTCACATTCTTCATGACCTAATTCTCTCACAAGTGTAAGGAATGTTTTCAACGTCTACAAATATCAGAAGCTAGATTCTGTGAGATTATGAAGACTGCAGTCCAAGGAAAACATTAAGTCTGGATCACTCTTTTACAATTTACATTTTAACAACATCATCATGAATTATTGTTGTTTAAAAACAAAAATTAAAATACAAAACAAAACAATAAAATGAACAAAACCACACAATGAACAATTCAACAAGAAAAAATCTCCTAGCCAGATTCCTTAAATAAAACAAGTGAAATAGTTCTGGAAAACATTTGAACTGGAGAGAAATTTTATGAATACTTATATCCATTTAGGGAGAGTTTAATCATATGTTTAAGTACCTAAGATCCTAAGATACCACTACTTTGTAAGTATATGGATAGAAAATTACTATCTAAATCAATGTCCAGGAGCCCTGAAAACTCTCACTAAGGAAAAATTTGCAAATAAGCAAAGCTTCTCAGAAGTTTTCTTTACCCTTTTTTTCCTCCTGAACCGTGATGGCTACGATACAAATGAAGAAAAAAAAAAGAAAAAGAAAAAAAACCCAGGAAATTGAAAGCAATTAAGTGCTTTATTTGATTTTGCACTACCCTTTTGTTTATTCCAATTTCCAAGGTTGCAATTCCCAATTTATTGTGCTTGGCACTGGATTTCTGCTCATTTTATTAATTTAATTATGTCATCTTGTCATCCGAATCAATAATTTCAAACAGGATTTTGAAAGGCAGTTGAAGCCTTTGGGAAACCCATCCCATACTGAAACATGAGAAGTACCCAGTGCTTTTGAAAACTGAAATTGTTGACAGAATGAAATCTATCAATAAAATAAATTTATTGGGGATGTAGCAACAAGAATACCTATTAGAGAACTTGAAGGCAAACATAGTAGTGGAATATAAAGATTTGTTCATACAAATTGTGAACAATTTGTATTTGATTAAAAAAACCCAAACAAACAAAAGAAACCCAACCAAAACAAACCCTTGAACACTAGTCTTGGTTGCAGGTTTATGGAAAAGAAGATCATACTGAAAGGGATGCAAAAATGTTGCTAGGATTCCCAAGGGAATTAGAACACAAGATATAGCAGATGGGTGATAAATTATTATCTTGTTTTAAAATGTAGAATAAATATCAAATCAGACAAAAATCCACAGATGGCTCAGTAGGCAAAAGGTAAAAGAAGTTCTAGATAAACCCTAGAGCAATATTTTACCCAGTATTTGCCAAGGACAAAGGGAAATCCGTTTATGATGGTATTTAAGCTTGGAATTGGTTAACTGTTCCCAAAGAGCCAGCAATTTTTAAAGGAAGATTGGTGGAAAATTCCCCTGTATTCAATAACAGAAGCAAACACTTGTACAGCAGATTATACAGCATGGCAAGAGATTGAACTCCACACTTCAAGAGATTTTTCAAACTCTGTGTTTTTATAGCATATATTTTACAGTTCAGTTTACCAAAATATTTTCGCTTTTACTCACTGTCCCACTATCAAACCCATTGCCATCCTCTTCACTGTCAAACCAAAGACAGATATGAGAGAAACAGAGTCCAAATCCTGACAACTTAAGTGGGCTTTGCAAGACCTGGCCCTCACTTCACTCCATGAATTAACCTTAAAAAAAAAAATTGAAATTCTTTCTCGGGTACAGGGCAATGTTAATTTATTTCAAAGTGTCTCACTTAGAGAAGTGTTAATGAAACGCACTGGATATAATTTTAACAGCTATTGTTATTGTTATAACGACTCAGCATTTCATCTGAAGGGCATATTTTTATTAAATACGATAGGCAGACAGCAAATGTCAAAGTCGTATAAATGTCCACGCAGGGGAAGTCAATCTTTATTCAAGGTTCTACCTTTCAAAATTAGGCAAGTAGATTAAGCCAATTAATTAGCCACCGATTCAACATGAACATGATGAAGTCCTTTGTCAGAGCCATCTGCAGTGCCTAAATTTTAAACATGATGTATAATAAATTGAAAACTAATTTAAAACAGCAGGGGTGGAATGTGGGCATTATTAGGTAGGTGTCAAGGGTTTGTCCTGCAGGAAAACGTCCTCCTACTGACAGTGGAACAGAGAGTGGCACCTGGCTCTGACATCCTGAAGCAGTAATGCCTAACATTATTCTGAAATGTACTTTTTTTAGAGTCCTGCCATTAAAACAAGCCCTAAGAATCTCAGTTGCATCTTTGCATTACTTCTGGCCTCTGTTTCACTGCTTAAAGATTATTGTACCCCAAATCTACTTGGATCAACTAGTGAAGGATTTTTTTTCATCTCTTGAAAACTTTGAGGTGTTCTTTTGAAGGCTGTTAGGTTGTCCAAGACTTTAATCTCAGTATTGATGACCCATCTGCTTGGAGAGTTTGCAACTGTCTCAGAGCACTGAAACACTGAGCTTTTTTCCTACCTCATTAACTTCTGTTCACAGGCATAGCCCAATAAAGATTAGTACCAACACATTAGGTTTCACCTCTTTTTGTCACCCCTACTTCTTTTTTCTTTTTTTTTTTTTTTTTTTGCCAAAAATACCAAGTCAATAATTTCTTATTTTCATTCTCCTTCAAAATATTTTTCCCCAACACATTTTAATTGTCTATTGGTCCAGAATGAAGTGCCTGCCACACATACCTGATTGTCACTGTTCATTCACAAAAAGGGAGTTGCAACCCATGTCTCATTGAGATTGTCATGATTAATAAAGGTAATGGATATTAATAGTTTTGTTTTGTTTTTGTAACATTATTCTCTGTAAAGGTACAAATTTAATTATTTTGGGAATTTGAGAGCTGATGCTGGATCACCTGATTTCAATGGGCATTTTGAAGACTTAAGAAATGTATTTGTGTTGAGATTAATTCTAGCCAGGTCATGTAGTTAAACTTTGGAATGGGATTATGACAAAAACTAAATGTGCCTCCATTTTTCCCTTGACTTCCTAAAGGAAAAGATGAAGAGCTCATAAAATGGTGTGGTGACCTTGGGAATACATTTCTATTACAGTTCTTGGGGTTGTTTAGATACAGTTGTGGATTTATGAAGTGATTACACTTCATGTTTGCCCTGAAGCTGAAATTCTCCAATTGCCTGCAATGACCCCATCCTGGCTCACCCCACAGCTCAGTTAAATCTCTTCCCTTGGTGGGGAATCTCAGGCACAAAAATGAGCTCTCATTTGCACTGGGACTTAAAGTGGGATCCAACTTGCTGTGGGAGCTTAGGGAGAGTTTTTAGCACAATGTTCAAACATGTACATCACCCTTTACAAGAGGCATTTCTAGATGACTTAGGGAAAAGCAGAGACCCTAGAATTTGGGAAATGTTGCACAACAGATCATCCATTTCATTATCTTTGCGCTGAATGATTGCACTTCACCTTAAACTCTAAAGCATACAATTATTTCCTTTTTTCTTTTTTCTCTTTCTTTTTTCTTTTTTTTTTCCTTTCCCACAAACATGGGTTCCGACAAAATACAACAGAAGACCTTCTGGAGAACTTGCTAGCACAGATTTTTCCATCTCACAATCTTTGCCTTGACAGTAATGACATGCGTAATATCTGAAATAATATAAAATCTCTTCTTAAAAATTCCTGCAAAACAAGTATCAAACCAAAGCCCAAAAAGTATTGCAGGTTTTTCTCAAGTGCTCAGTTTTAGCCTGTGAGACATTTTTGACTTCTTAATACTTCAGCTTTTTTCATTATTGAGAGGAATAGGTGTCTGTGGTGGTTTGACAGGAAATAGGTTTTCTGGGATGGACTGGTCAGAGGCCAATAGGTGTTCAGATTTTGAAATTGGCACCTGTTTTGACCAGTGAGGTATTGGTTACGCCTCTGAGAACACAGGGGTTAAAAGCAGAGCTGTCCCCTGGGAACTTCCTTTTGGTTTCTAGCTGGGACCTGGTCAGACCTCCCCCGTCCAGCCCTGCTGGCTGGGCGGGGGAGGGGACCTGCGGCCTTGAGGTAAGCTGAGTTTTGGGACAGAGAGGGGCTTGAAGGCCCCCGGGATGGAAGGGTGGAGGTGCACCAGGAGCCTTGTGCAGCCCTCCCAGCAGAGAAGCCCCGCTGAGAAATTTGGGCAGCCCCCCCCTCCCCGGGAGATGAGAGACAGAAGCCGCGCTCAGTGTACGGTGTTGTGGCCTTGAGGCCTCGGAGTTGGCAGCATGCCCGGCTCGTGGAGAAGGGGAGGAAGGTGCAGCGGAGAAAGAGCCTGGCCGCCTGTAGAAGCCTTTAACCCCTGTTTGGACAATGAAAATCGTGCAGAGCATTGACCCTTTCTGGAGCAGGAAATAAGCAGGTGTGTTGTGAATGTAGGGTTGTGAGAGAACCCCAGATGGGCAAGAGATAAGAAGCAGCTGTTGCTGGACGCTTTTTGTCAGCCATGGACAGAACCATGCTTCCTTGTGACACAGAGGCTGCATCCAGGGGGAGGCGGTGGCTCGGACCGAGAGGGTTCAGTTGGAGACCCCCCGGCCCCAGGGGGTAGAGAAATATGGGGGGGACAAAGGATGTCCCGAAGGATTGGTGTTGGAGACCCCCCGGCCCCAGGGGGTAGAGAAATATGGGGGGGACAAAGGATGTCCCGAAGGTGAGACTGTGCTTTCTTTGGAGAGAGACAAAGCATCCTTAAAAAGACAACCCTCGAAGCAGCTCTAGTCCATGTTCATGTGGTGAGAGCACTGGACATGAAAAGGAAGAGGTCACCATGGCCCAAGAAGGACTTCTGCTCTTGATAGACTGAAGATTGAGTATTTACAGAGTGATGATGGACTGAGAGTTGAACTTTGAGAGATGTATTGGGAGAATCTGGTAGGGGGGAGGAGGAAATGCTTTTGTGAAGTTTTCATTGTCTGTCTGTGTGTGTGTGTCTGCGTGTGTATGTGTCTTGTTTGTAGTGTAGTTAATAAACTTTTTGTTCCCTCTATTCATAAGCTTGAAGCCTGCTTTGCTTATTCCTGGCCCCATCTCACAGCAGACACCAGGGAAGAGGTATCTTTTCATGGGGGCGCTGGCATTGTGCCAGTGTCAAACCATGACATTTTTGGTTCCCTGACCGGGAAATGGAATTTGAGGAGAGTGAGAAGATAAAGCTGTGAGATGGGATCAAAAAGGAATAAGAACAAAGCATGTATTGAGTGAAAGTAGATGAATAGTAGAATCTAAGGATAGAGATTTGACTGTTTGTAGAACTGTAGTTCATAGAAGTGTATTGTATGTGATTTTGTTAATAATTTTTAAAAGTGTGTTCTCAGAGGCGAAGGGTGGAATGTGGTGGTTTGACAGGAAATAGGTTTTCTGGGATGGACTGGTCAGAGGCCAATAGGTGTTCAGATTTTGAAATTGGCACCTGTTTTGACCAGTGAGGTATTGGTTACGCCTCTGAGAACACAGGGGTTAAAAGCAGAGCTGTCCCCTGGGAACTTCCTTTTGGTTTCTAGCTGGGACCTGGTCAGACCTCCCCCGTCCAGCCCTGCTGGCTGGGCGGGGGAGGGGACCTGCGGCCTTGAGGTAAGCTGAGTTTTGGGACAGAGAGGGGCTTGAAGGCCCCCGGGATGGAAGGGTGGAGGTGCACCAGGAGCCTTGTGCAGCCCTCCCAGCAGAGAAGCCCCGCTGAGAAATTTGGGCAGCCCCCCCCCCCGGGAGATGAGAGACAGAAGCGCGCTCAGTGTACGGTGTGTTGTGGCCTTGAGGCCTCGGAGTTGGCAGCATGCCCGGCTCGTGGAGAAGGGGAGGAAGGTGCAGCGGAGAAAGAGCCTGGCCGCCTGTAGAAGCCTTTAACCCCTGTTTGGACAATGAAAATCGTGCAGAGCATTGACCCTTTCTGGAGCAGGAAATAAGCAGGTGTGTTGTGAATGTAGGGTTGTGAGAGAACCCCAGATGGGCAAGAGATAAGAAGCAGCTGTTGCTGGACGCTTTTTGTCAGCCATGGACAGAACCATGCTTCCTTGTGACACAGAGGCTGCATCCAGGGGGAGGCGGTGGCTCGGACCGAGAGGGTTCAGTTGGAGACCCCCCGGCCCCAGGGGGTAGAGAAATATGGGGGGGACAAAGGATGTCCGAAGGATTGGTGTTGGAGACCCCCGGCCCCAGGGGTAGAGAAATATGGGGGGGACAAAGGATGTCCCGAAGGTGAGACTGTGCTTTCTTGGAGAGAGACAAAGCATCCTTAAAAGACAACCCTCGAAGCAGCTCTAGTCCATGTTCATGTGTGAGAGCACTGGACATGAAAAGGAAGAGGTCACCATGGCCCAAGAAGGACTTCTGCTCTTGATAGACTGAAGATTGAGTATTTACAGAGTGATGATGGACTGAGAGTTGAACTTTGAGAGATGTATTGGGAGAATCTGGTAGGGGGGAGGAGGAAATGCTTTTGTGAAGTTTTCATTGTCTGTCTGTGTGTGTGTGTCTGCGTGTGTATGTGTCTTGTTTGTAGTGTAGTTAATAAACTTTTTGTTCCCTCTATTCATTAACTTGAAGCCTGCTTTGCTTATTCCTGGCCCCATCTCACAGCAGACACCAGGGAAGAGGTATCTTTTCATGGGGGCGCTGGCATTGTGCCAGTGTCAAACCATGACAGTGTCTGAGTGACGACTGATTGAAAGTTAATATGCTGAGCACCTGATGCAAAGGAAACTGGGATCACAAAAAAAAAAAAAAAAAAAAAACAAAAAAAAAAAAAAAAGGGATTTTCTGTGCAATGTGGAGTGAAAAAACAGCAAGTTTAAAGTTCTAACTTTTATTCATCACTCAACTGTATAATCACTCTCTTGGAAACCAGGAGTGCCAATCCTTCCCCTGTCTGAAGCTCAGAAACAGGTGACTCTTGTACCACCACACAGTGTGAAGGAGGAGGATCAGACCCTGGCACTGGTCACAAAGCAAGTAAAATATTTGTGTTTGAAAACACCAACACCATGACACAGCTTCTCAGTCACTGACAAGCAGTGGCAAGAGGAAGATTTTTTACTTGATTTCATTTTGTCTCAAGGGTTCTCCCAGTATGGGGCAGCTACACCAACTCCAGTAACTACAGCCTTGTTTGGCTCTCCCTGAAGATGCAGTGATGAGACAATGAGCTCCTACGAAAGGTGATTTTGCTTATTCTGCTCAAAGCAGCCCTCTGGAGCATTTCTGCTCACTGTCTGGTTATTATGCCAGGCACCGGCTGCCATGTGTGCTGCTCTTTTCTCACAGCAGATGACAATGTAACCAGTAAGACTTTGCTCGCTGTGACTCACTGAGATGAAGCATTTGGCAAAACAACATATCTAAAACAGAATCACATGTTAATGAAACCGTTCCTTGTTGCTACCTGTCTGTATCAAAACCCTTTGCATAGGGGAAAATTGCTTTGGACAAGAGGAAATAAAACAGCTTCAGTTTCTCTTCACAATCTTTGGTTGTGTTATTATCACAACTGCACCAATCACTCTGCTCACACCATCAATTTAATGCAGCTCTGTGCTCTCCACTGGGTTAAAAGACAAGGGTTTGTAATTTTATCCTTTTCTTCTCCAGCCTGGAGAGAAGAAGATTTTGTGCAGACCCAATAGAAAACTCACAGCTCCTGAACAGGACTTACAGGGAAGCCAGAGAGGAACCCTTCATCAGGAATTGTAGTGATAGAAAAAGGAGTAATGGGTAAAAATCAAAAAAGCGAAAATTTGCATTAGAAATTAGGAAGAAATTCTTTTCTGTGAGGGTGGTGAGATACTGGCACAGGTTGCTCAGGGAGGCTGTGAATGCCCCAATCCTGGCAGTGCTCAAAGGCAGGCTGGATAAAGCCTTGAGCAGCTTGGTCTAGTGAGAGCTAGCAAACCCCCATGGCAGGGGCTTTGGGACTTGATGATCTTTAAGGTCTATTCCAACCCCTTAACATTCTATGATTCTGGAAGTCACTGATGGGGAAATTATTATTCTATCTGATACTCCTCTTTGCCCTTTCTCTTAGGTTAAGGAAAAAAAAAAAGGAAAGGAAAAGAAAATACTTCAAAACACTTGTCATAGATCATTGCTGTTGTTCTTGTCCTTTAAAATGTGGTTTCTTGACAGTTTGGATTTTTTTTTTTTTTTTTTTTTTTTTTTTTTTTTTGCAAGGAGGGGAGGGGTTTAATATGAAGAGTATGAGATTATCATTGAATATTAAGATATCCACTATCTGTGAAGACGACAATGTCATCCTTTCATTTGGGATTCAGAGAGGGAAGGGGACCAGCAGTGACATTCCAGTGTACCTGTGTGCATACCCAGAGCCTGACTTCAGAGCTGGCTCTGCCTCACACAGGTGCAGGGGTCAGAATGAGCAATGCCTTGGTCATGCTTTAACAAGGGAAAGAGAAAGGAATTCTCTTGGGAATGAAGATGGAAAGCCTCTCTGCTTTCCCTGTTGAATTTCTTTTATTATTTTCTTTCAGGATCACCATGACCTCGACTGTGTGTGGAGTTCATAACAATGCTTCAGGTTCACCAGAATGCTCCTGGAGGGAAATAAAATTTGCTGCAGGTGATGCTCAGTTAATGCAGCTGGACTTTCTGTCTTTCAGTTTTGCTGTCTATTTTTTGCTTCTTTGCGCTTCCAACAATCAATTCCCCATTATGACACACATGGGGAAGACATGTTCATTTAAATCCTGAATGTTGTACCTTTATTGAATTATTAGCTAGTGAGAAAGCAGAAGTGATTCTACCTTCTCCCTTTAGAGATTTTTCTGGGTCCTCTACCATATATGAAACACTATTGCATTTATTACTGCATTATGCTAATGTTAAAACCAAGAGATAAACCAAACTAATATGGTCTAACTAAATAATATTGCAACTTCTAAAAATGGCATTCTAGGCTAGATGGACCATGGATCTCACCAAGAGGAAGATTTCTTATGTTCTTAAATCCTTTTGATTTTTATTGATTCCAAAGGAGAAGTACTAGGAGTGAGAGTGAAAACACTGCATAAGGGAATTTTTTATTAGGGTGTTAAGAGTTTTATGAATCCAACAAAATTTAGTGACTGTAATATATATATTCACCTACAAACCACTGACATGCTAATCAAATGTCTTTTTTTATGCAGTATTCCTAAACCAAGATAAAACCATGGAGTTATCCGTCTTGGAAAGATAAATAAGTTTACCTCAAACTCCAAAAAGCAAAATGATCAAATTACCCAGGAAAGAATTTTTCCCAAACACAACTATTTTTGCATATGACAAACCTGACTGGGACACAGGTGATTTCTTGCATCTCTGAGTGTGTTCCTGTTGTATTTGAGGGGTTCCCCAGATGAAGAAGGAATGATGAATCTGACTCCATGTTCTCAAAAGGTTAATTTATTATTTTATGATACTATATTTTATAAAATAATACTATACTAAACTATACTAAAGAATACAGAAAGGATACTTACAGAAGGCTAAGAAGATACTAATGAAAACTCGTGACTACTTCCAGAGTCCCAACACAGCTTGGCCCTGATTGGCCAATGAGTCAAAACAATTCACATGAAACCAATCAATCAAACAAGCACCTGTCGGATAAACAATCTCCAACCACATTCCAAAGCAGCAAAACACAGGAGAAGCAAATCAGATAATTTTTTTTTTTCATTTTTCTCTAAGGCTTCTCAGCTTCCCAGGAGAGGAATCCTGGGCAAAGGGATTTTTCCAGAAAATATGAAAGTGACACCTTCCTGCCTGGTTTAGTACTTTATGAAGTACAGCTGCCACATGGTAGTCACCACTACCCTGTAACTCCAGCAAATTACATGTCCCAATCTGGGCAAGTCTCACTGTGTGATGTCTCACTTTAAGTTTTTTTCCTGCTCCTTTGAACAAATTTCTGCAGAATTCAGCTACCACACAGTGCTTGTATTTATGCAATATCATGTGTAATACTATAATGACTATAATGAACCCTCCACTAAACCTAAATGAATAACTGCCTTTGAAACAACTTAATGGTCATTTTGCTTTATCACAATTTGGAGAGGATTCTGTTTGGTGCTGTTGATTGTGGCCATCAACAACAGTCAAACACTAGGAACATTTGGAAATCTGTGTGTACAAAACTGTGTGACCATCTGCTTGCTCAACTGATATGAGAAGACACTAATTATATGAGAAAAGAGCCAGTTTGCTGCCTGAGAAATCACAAAAATATGTGCACAGCACAGATACACAAATGCAGGCTCACGTTTCTGAGCAGCATTTGAGGCAGAATGCTCCTGAAGAGGCAGATATTTCCCAGGTCCACTGCAAGCATGAGAGATCATTCACCACTCTCACTTCTTAAATTCTTTGGGGTTCAAAAAACACTCAGCTGTATTTCTTCAGTTACATTTTATTTTATGGAGCAGCAAATATGGTAACTTTGGTTTTCTTGATGCTTTGTTGCTTGACATTCATTTACTGTATATCCTCCCCAAAATCACAGACAGAAGCACTCACTGGTCCAAATCCCTTAGAAGAAAATGTTATCTTCAGATCCCAGCAGAGGAAGCAGGAATCTCAGATATTCCTGAGTTGGACATGTTTACATGGATTTAGTAACCTTTAACAAATGTTTCTTCTCAAATGTTCCCTACCTCCTCTTAAACTCATGAAGTATTTATAAATTCACATGAATCTTTAAATATTTTCAGATTCAAAATCCATAAGATATTTCCAATGAGTAGGTGGTTTGCAGAGATGTCTTGCTGCATGTAACCATTAAGTGATGGATTGCTTTAGGATAGGCAAAATCAACAGTGCACATTCACTGTTACTGTGCCAAAAAGATCAAAAGCCTCTCTCCCTTTTCAAACAGACTGAAACACCCAATCAGCTGCTGGCAGGATTTTGAGAATTCAGCTTTAACTCTTGAAACAATGATGCAGTTACGTTGTTTTCTTGTGAAGAATGTGAGATTTATAGGACAATTATCATTGTCTTAGGCAGTATCTGTGTTTTGATTTTACAATTTCCAGATTTGATCATCATAAGAGCAGCATAAGTTTCTGAAGACAGAACTGCTTATAGCCCCTTTTGGGACTGGTTTCTAGAAATCAGCATTTTAATTGATCCATTATCAGCTATTTTTAAGCAACTGATGCCTTTGATGATTTGTCTGTTCCGAATGGACTATTCCTCAGCCTCAAAGGATAGAACTGTAGAACAGATTAAAACCCAGAAATCCTTATTTCTGTAGAACGTAGTGAGACCTCAGACTTTATATATACACTGAGCGTGTCTTTATACAGCCATAGAAGCTTCATTGGAGTTTCCAGCAGAAAAGGAACCCAGAAGCTGTTCCTAAACCAGAGTTACAGCACTGAGCTAAGCAAAGTGCTCACCTCAGTTTGCAAAGTGTGCTGCACAAATTCTCTCCTGCAATCCAGTGCAGAAATTAACTTCTACTTGGCAAACCATCATTGTATTCCTGGACAAGGTGGTTGCTCCCATGTTGGGCAGATCTTGTAGCTTTTATAGCTCTGTCACAGATATATTTTATGCAAATCCTTTTGCTAGGATTTTTCTCCTGAGAAACTGAGAAGCCTCGGAAAAGAAATGTAAACAAAAAATATCTGATGGCTGAGTAGCGTGGTCTGGAGATGGTTCACCAGCAGGTGCATCTTTGATTGGTCTCATGTGGTTGTTTTTAATTAATGGCCAATCACAACCAGCTGTGTCAGACTCTCTGAGTCTGTCATGAGATTTTATTATTCATTCCTTTCTAGCCTTCTGATGTCTCCTTTCTCTTTCTTTAGTGTAGTTTTAGTGTATAATTTTCTTTTACTATAATATATATAATAAAATAATAAATCAGCCTTCTGAAACATGGGGTCAAGATTTTCATCTCTTCCCTCATCCTGGGCACTCTCAAACACCACCACATAGCCCTGCTGGTGAGAAACCCACAGGCAGTGTGAGATCAGGAGCAAATTGATCATGTCCTGTCTGTCTGCTCCACCCACTGCGTGTTTTTTTAAAAAAAAATCCACATCTGCTCATGCAGACTGAGAGAAATGGAATTGCAGGCATGTTCCAAAACAACAGTGGTGTTTCCTGATCTGCGGCTTAGGTGATGACTTGAGAAGCAAGGGATGGTTATGGGGTCACAGGGGTGGCTGCCCAAGATGCCTCCCCGAAAACAAACCTCTCCCCATCCTTCATCCCACAGCCACACCCCTGACAGGGTGATGTTAGGGATCTAGACCTGCCTGTTGTGGTTTCCAGAGTTTGCTGATCAACCAGCAAAGCAGTTTGTCAGGCAGCTGTGCATCAGACTGCACTCGGTGGGGAGGATGAAGGAGGACCAAGAGCACCCCAAGTGTGAGAAGGCTGCATGAATTATGCAAGGCCTATCATGGCATATGTGTGTCCATGACTTCTCCTTCACTGGCAGGAAGGAAAATGCCACTGAGAGCAAATATCTGCTGGGAGCAGCATGTGAGAAGCCAGAGCTCCCAAAGCCTGGCTGCTCTGCCCGTGCTCTGGCTGATGAAGCATAGCCCTGATGCTGTAGCACCTGGCAGAAGGGCCTTTAATTGCAGGCTAGGCTGCAATTAATTGCAGGGCGGTTGTAAAATGTGCATTTGGACAATTACAGGCAACCTGAGGGTGCTCACACAACTACTGACTGAGCACAGAGGGGGGTAAATGCCATGTGCTGCAGGGGAGTCCTTTGCACTTTGCAAAACATTTGCAGGGGAGAGGCAGTGAGCTTGTCCCAGGGGGACGATGGTGCCAGTGCTCATTTACAGAGAAGGAGGAGGC
The DNA here is from genome assembly GCA_019023105.1 of Diglossa brunneiventris. Classification (NCBI taxonomy): domain Eukaryota; kingdom Metazoa; phylum Chordata; class Aves; order Passeriformes; family Thraupidae; genus Diglossa; species Diglossa brunneiventris. The sequence continues at coordinate 4,886,203 of CM032382.1, read as the reverse complement.
AGACAGAAAATGCACCTGTGATAGCAGGGTCTCACTCCAAGAAGGCAAAGAAGTAGCAGGATGTGTCCTCATGCTTCTTCTGTAGAGCAAATTATCGTAAAAATGTAAAATGTTGGCTGGGGAGGAGCTGTCATAGTGGATAATACAACTTCAGCAATGTATTTCTGACCTGACAGTTTGCTTTGGGTTTTTTGTACTGTTTGTTTTCCTCTGGTTTTGTTAGGTTTTTTTTTTTTACCCATACCTTCTTTTTTCTTTCTCTTTTTTTCTTTCTTTCTTTCTTTCTTTCCTTTTCTTTCTTTCTTTCTCTCTCTTTCTTCTTCTTTCTTTCTTTCTTTCTTTCTTCTTTCTTTCTTTTCTTTCTTTCTTTCTCTTTCTCTCTTTCTCTCTTTCTCCCTCTTTCCTCCCTTCCTCCTTCCTTCCTTCTTCCTTCCTTCCTTCCTTCCTTCCTTCCTTCCTTCCTCCTTCCTTCCTTCCTTCCTTCCTTCCTTCCTTCCTTCCTTCCTTCCTTCCTTCCTTCCTTCCTTCCTTCCTTCTTCCACCTCCGTCACTTCCTTCCAACACTTCCTTCTACCAATTCCTTCCTTCCGCCACTTCCTCTTTCTCTCTTTCTCCTTTTCTTTCCTTTCTTTTTTAAAGGTAGTTTCATTAAGACTTCTGAGTTATAAAATCCAACAGTACAGCCAACAGTTCACATTCACATGGAGCATAAGCAGCCACGTGGAAATAAAAGGAAAAAAAAGAGGCTTCATTATTTCAATATCTTTACATCTCAAACTCAAAAATAAAATTTAAAAAATACATAAAATAAGCAGGGCAGGAGGGCTCAGTTTTTCTGTTGAGCAGCAGCAGACTGGGAGGAGGGAAAAACTGCTCTATTAAAAATCATTATGTCTTGACTAAATGTGAGCCCCACAATAGCTCTCCCCATGATTTTGTCACATGCAGTGCCTGTGGTTCTAGGTATCTTCTTCCTCCCTTTCTGCTGGTCTCATACCTGTTCCACCACCCCATACTCAATTAGCAGTTTATATTGTACAATAAAATACTCTGTATTTTATTTTGTCATGTTGCCTCATGGCAGCATTTTGGCAGTAATAGCTCGCCTGTTTAAACACCTGATGTTCTAAGAGATTTTTTTTTTCTGGGAATCTCCCTCTGCCATTGCAGCTGCAGGATTCTGGATAATTTTTCTTGGGTCATCGTGATTCCCACGTCTCTTGCTGGCAGGTGGCAGGGTTCCTCTGTGGGCAAGATGTCCCTAAAAGCAAAAAAATTGTGCTTATTTTTCTATCAAAATTAAAAATATTCACACACAAAGAGCATCTTTTATCGCTCCCAAAATGTCTTCAGAGAATGTTTTCTTTTTAGCTGTGGTGCAAAAGAAGACACTGGGGGGAGGGGGGAATTTTTTTTCTTTGCCTACCTTTGCAAATGTTTTTTTGTCCTCATTTATTTAGCATCAATCTTTGCTTTGTGAGTTTCCACGGATGTGTCAAAATAAACTGTTGTTTGTTTTTTTTTTTTTTTTTTAATTATAAGAAAGCCATATGGGTTGCACAAAGACATGAGGAAAAAAATTTGGCCTGCATGCTGTGGTACTTACACATTGGAAATAAATATAAAGTAAAGATTTCAGTCCTTCCCCCTAGCCCATAAGCCTGGGGGGTTTTTTCCCAGTGAAAACAAGGTAACAGAGCAAGAGTGCACAATGTCCTTTGCCCTTCTCAGCACTTCATCACAGAGGAGCCCCACAGGTCCCATTATTTTTTATAAAAAATAATAATACCTACTTATTAAATAATACCTACCTATTTTACCCTGAGTAGAAAAAGTCTTGTGTCTTCATTCATGATTTATGCTTTTAAGACCTTTTACAAGCCGTTGGGTTGGTCCAGAAACTCACCCAGGGACCTGATAATGAGCACTGGGAATAACTTGCAAATAAGGGATTTCACCTCTTGATGATAAAAGTAGCTGTACTCAAATAAAATAATTTTTCAGAATAAAAGTAATTTTATTTTTCAAATAAAACCTTACTTTTCAAAAGAAAAGTAATTTTTTGTGAGTAAGGCCCACTTACAAAACCTTTGTAAAGAATAAGACCCACTTCTAAAACCTTTGCTTCTGGTGTAAATATTCATTCTTGCCCCAAGGATTATGGTGGCTCTTGTTGGAGCTCTCAGAAAGTTTTTCTACGTTTTACAGAGCATCTTGGGTCATCACCAGCCTTTCTTTACCAGTTTTACCAAGGTTCTTTACTCTGCTGCATTTTCTCAGCTGGGGACAGTAAGTGCCACAGGCGTACCAGAGGGTGGACATCAATTTCCTGCACACTGGAGTGATTGCATAAGCTGCTTTCTTGCTGTGAGAGAGGAAACTTTCAAGTCATAAAATCTGATTTATTTGCTCCTTCTGAATGAGGAACATTGAGATAAAAATGGCTAAATATGGTTTAAAAACATAAAGAATTTCATTAGACACATTATTTAGAGTTACCTGACTTTATTCTTTTCATATCAAAAAATTGTCTTAAGTATTCTATCTTGATTTAAAAGATGTGTATTCTTTGCTGTCAATAGTCTGCTTATCAGATATTCAGACTATCTGATTCAGGAACATCTAGGACATTTCTATTTAGTTCATTTCTGTGCTTTATCTTCTGGAGTTTATTCCAAGTCCACAAGTAAAATGAACATTTTATTCCATCAGAGTGTTTACTGAACTATAACATGAATAACCACAATCACTATGGCTTTCAATGAATGAATTTCATTTTTTCACCCTCTCTTCTGTATTACTTTTGACAAGAAATCCATTATCTGATCTTCAAGGTAGCTCCTGAATCTATTTTGGTAGAATATCTGTCTTTTTTAAAGCAGAAAATAAATATCACATATAACTTTGAGATGTCCTACTGTTTGTAGATGATTTCCAGATATGAAGGCAATACAGGCTCTATTTTTAGGGGAGAAAAAATTAAAAATTGACCAGGCAGCTAAGAAAATATACAATCTGACTTGCCTGAAGTAGTAAGGGCAATTTTTTTTCCTACTTTAGATATGTATATGTAAAGAACTTTTTCCACATAAAATTATTACCTGATACTTATTCTCGGCATTTCCCCCATTCTGACCAAATTGAATAATATTTTTTGGAACAAAATTACTTTTTAAAATATACCATGTGAAAGAAATAAATGTCGTGCCAGAGGAGGACACAGGAAGGATTAAGGCCCAGCATAAATGAATAACAGCATTATCTCCTTGATTCAGAAGGTGAATTTTCCCATTTCAAGTCACTCTACTGTATTGGCTGTGAAGGTCAGCTTTTCCATGCATCCTTTTATACCCCCTTTTATTTCCTATTTCCATGGCCTTGTTTGGAATACAATTGAGCAAGAGTTGTCCAATTATCCACAAAGAGCCCTGCACATTCAAGAATCTCCAAAGCCCTCTGGAGGCAGCTCTTTGATGAAGGGTCTGGAGCACAGAGGTTTTTCCATGACCAAGGGGAAGCAGTCCTAGAAGCGTATTTCTACATCTTGCCTAAGTTCACAAGTGGGGTCTGAGCTTCAAAGGAATATGTGTTGTTGAGACAAGATAAGGCAACTTTTGACTGAAGACACAAATCTCTAAAACAAAATTAGCCAAGATAGCAGCTGCAAGATTCACAGTGGACCAGCAAATGAAGAGGGAATCTAACACTTCACTTGTGAAAACTCCACAAAAAAGGGGTTTTAAGCACCAGAGACACTTTCAGGGATTTGGATATAAATCTCATGAAAAGAGAGAAATCTTTTGAGCGTTTTTATAGATGGACATCCAAATTCCTGCTTCAAGGGGGAAAAAAATGCCCTCTCCTTCAGAAGGATGATGTGCAGCCCCTTTAGTATATAATATACCATTTTCACAAGGAGTAAGAAAAAATATTTCTGCTGAAGAGAGAACTGAGTGACTTTTCTGACTAATATGTACTGGGTCTAAAATATAGCTGCTCCTTCAGAAGGGAAAAGAGAGTTGTGCTTCCTTAGAAGTGGGATTTAAATCCAAAAAGTCTGTACTGGGGTGCTCTAGCACCAGTCTGCAGTGTCAGTGGGTGCCTCCTTTTCTGCCTTTTTGCACAGAAATGGACACTGATGGAGCTTCACTATCAAATGAACCTATTCAAGTAAGGCAAGAAAAGAAATATTTATCCACGGCTGTTGTTCAAGCATTAATTAATTAAGTGTGCAGTTAGCTCCAGGACACAATATCACTGCAGCAAGAGCAGAGCCACGTCTAAAACAATTAGTCTTTTTAAGAGTGCACTATTTCTAAAGGCAAAGTCAATGTTGGTGCTTTATATGCTTTTACCTCATGGAGATACACCAAGTGCCAGAGCTGGCTGAGGGATCAGCAAACACAGGCCCACCACAAATTCTGCTGGTGAAATTAGCCCAATAAACCTGTCCACTTTACGTAATTAAAACTATCTTTTGTGAAAGAAACAGAGGAAAAAGGTATCTAACAACTCTATGCCGACTGCTATTTAAAAAAATCTTTGAAATTCTGAGTGTGGGCCACATCCCACCCATACAAATGATAGGTGTGGAACTTTCAAAGAGAAGAAAGGGAATATATTGTGGAACTGGCAGAAAAGACATATTAAACGAGCACCAGTGCTCTCCATTTCACTAAGAAAATTAAGCTAAAATCTTATATAGGAAAAGAAATCTCCATAGTTATGTGTCAGGCACCATAACAAGACTAATCCATTTCACCCTGCAGACTCACTGAGAGCAACACTTTGGGATGAAATTAGGTTCTACACAGCAAACAAGGGGAGATCTTTCTAAATTATTTTTTTCTGAATATCAGATAACTATTATCATCTTATTATCCATGAAGCTCTAAATATGCAAGCCATTTTACTTCACAGATAGGAGTCCCACTATATAGAACCTTAAAGCCACAGAGAGTGAATTTATTGAGGGAATTACAGAATTGTGAATTCATTCACGGTGTGGGGGGGGAACCATAAGATCACAACATCCAGCTCCCTGCTCCTCACAGAGTTAAACCAAAAGACTAAAAACCCTCTCCAGATGCCCCTTGAACTGGGACAGGTGTGGTGTCATAAGCCCTTCCCTGCAAAGCCTGTTCCACCCAGTTCCAGGGGCAGCCCATGCTCAGGATGGAGAACCTTTCCCTGAACTCCTCCCTGGACTTCCCCTGGTGCCACTTTGTTCCATTTCCTTGTGTCCTGCTGCTCAGACAGGAGATCAGCACCTCCCTTCCACCTTCCCCTCATGATGGGGGTCATCTCTCATCCTTCTTTTCTCCAATCTGAAGAAGCCTTTGTTAAATTTCACATGGTTGGTCGTTGCCTAACTCTCTGTCCTATATAATATTTACACACAGGCTTATTCAAAGCTTTTAAAGATTTTATTTCTAAATTTAACTTCTGTAGCAGGAGGCATAGTCATTTTGCTTCCAACAGCTCCAAGAAAAACATTTTTGGCTGCAGTCAGAACCTTTCTTGCTACACAAATGAGGACAGTTTCTGTGATTTTATTCTCTTCTGCTTCCCAGTGGCTGAAGCTCTTAAAAAAGTAATTCTCCCTTTCATGCTTTGACAGAAAGCTATTTAAACAATGTGAAACCAGTGCCATCAACTCACCACTGGCAGAGGTGAAGCAGGACTTCAGATTGCAAGGAAAGCAGCAGCCAGCTCAGCCAGCTCTGCCAAAACCACCCTGGGCTCACCAGGTGTGTCAGAGCCTCCACACTGAGCAAGGACAAACCTGCAGCGCAGAGACAGAACCTCTGTGGGAAGGTGCAGCTGAACAGTCTTAGGACCCTTGTTTTAAATTTAATCTACAGTAGATATCTTTTTACAAGATGTGCTTAATCTCTTAAACACTTCATTTACTTCCTGAAAATGGTGGAGAGTTTTTCTTGTGGTGGTTTGCATTGCTGAGGGGTTTAGAAATTATTCTGTTAGTGAGTTCCATCACAAGATGCAATTTATTGTTAACAGAGGTGGCCATAAGTCACAGGATAAAGTTATTATAGGTTCAGAAACCAGTTTCTATGGCACTGTATAGGTCAGATCTAATAGAATGTAAATACAGATATCTAATATGTGTCCATATCCTATTATGCTCTCATTTAAAAAAGATCTTTTCTTTCTGATTCATAAGAAGCAACCACTCTCAGCAGGTAGATCTGTTGTCAACCCTGAAGACCATGAAATATGTGTGGAAAGTAAAACCTATTGTAAAATGTAGCCAGACGCACTTTCCCTTAATGCTTTTGTAACACATTCTTATTTATCCCAGGGGGTAAAAAGGGCAGAAAATCAGAAATGCCCTTAACTTTTCCACAACAACCTCCATTAAATACTAAATGAATACTAACTACCTCGTTCAAAAGATGTGAAATCAAAAACTAATAAGTTCTCGAGTTCATGATCTTTAATTCTTGCCCACTGCTGGAAATATTCAGTCTGAAGCTTGTTCTGCCATGGAGCAGCTTCCCATCCTCACCCTCTTCATGGCAAAGCAGTGTCTGCATCAGAAGCACAACCCCCTGGGACAGATCTGCAAATATGGGATAATTTCAAGTTAATTTCAGAGTTTTTAGCAGACTACACTCATGAACTTGCTGTGGCAGATAAAATCATGCATGGTTGGAATACCAAGTTCTGCTGGGACTACTTAAAAGTAATCAGCTCCTGCCCTGTTGAACTGAAAGAAAAGGCTTTGAAAAGACAGTAGGACAGTATATACTGAAGAGAAATATTTGTGATCAGTCTGCGGAAATCTTCCAGAAAAATACTTGTGCAAAAATTCCAGAAAAAAAAATTTCATGCACAAGATAAAAGAAAAATTAAAAATTAAAAATGACTTCAACAGAACCAGTCCAAAATATATATAAGCTAAAGTCTAATAATTTCACCTATTGTAAATCATTCCATATTAAGGTGGTCTTATATATTTAGTCTCCTCCTCCTCCTTTATTTAAATAAACCAATTTTAAGGACGCAAGGTTAACACACGATTGGTATCACCAGGATTGCCTCAATTTACCAAGGAATTCAATCAGTGCCAGTAGAAGCAGCAAGTCAATTCTATCTGCCACATCTAATGAAGAATTCTTGCACTCAGGGACTGTTAAAGTCACAATAATCAGAATAATTCCTCATTTGTATCTATATTTGACTTTGCTGTTTGACCATGCCCTAACTCTATCTATAAAACAGATGTAGCTACAGGGTTTTTTTTTTTAAATAAATGATGAGGGAGATCAGAAAGCAACGCGGAGTCTCAAAATAGCAGAGGGATGTTCCTTTTGGATCAATATCCTTTTTGTCTTTAAAATTATAGAGTAGAATTATTCATAATGACAGGATAATAGCTGTGCAGCCAATTTAAAGAGAGCTATATTTATACCAGCTATAGGGAAAAGAATCTAAGCACTTGGCAATATTAAAAAGCACCCTGGTGGCCAGATGTGTGACAAAAAACATTATTGTAAAACACATGCAGTAATTATAATATAACTATAGGCAACAATTTATGTTAAAGAATATATTTGATTCTTATGGAGCCTGTGCTGCTAATTATCTTAAATCTTTGAGGAATGCTGCGATCTGATGCTTCACAAAAAATAAACAGAATTTTATAAATAACCATTCTGTCTGTAAAGGATGGCTGAAAAACTGAAAAATGTTTTATAAGAGTTTATTCCAGGTATTTTAAGTAATATAATGGTAGTGTTAAACATGACCTTGGGAATGCTCAGTTCTGGTTTCATGAGACCCTGCCTGGATTTAGCTAAGGATCCTCAGTCCTGGAGAGATGTGGACCTGTTGGAAATGGTCTGGAGAAGGGTTAAAAAATTATTGGGGGGGGGGGTACAATGCTTATCCTACCAGCAAAGGCTGAGAGTTGGGGTGGTTTAGTTTGGAGAAGAGGAGGCTGCAGGGAGGCTCCATTTCAGCCCTTCAGAGCTTATAAAAAAGTTGGGGACAGACCTATTAGTACTGCCTTGAGCAATAGGACAAAGGGTGATGGTTTTCAGCTTAAAAAAAAGGGCAGATTCAGATGAGAGTTAAGGAAAAACAATTTTCTGAGGGTGTTGGAAGCCTTGCACAGGCTACTCAGAGAGGCGGTGTCTGCCCCATCCTTGGGAATGCTTAAGGCCAGCCAGACGGGTCCCTGAGTAACCTGGTTTAGCTGAAGATGCTCCTGCTCACTGCAGGGAAGACTTTTAGAGGTCCCTTCCAGCCCAAACTATGCTGTGACCAAGACTAAAGGGAAAACTGACTCATTTCTGGTCATTCTGACATTTCTGATCTTCTTTCAACTACCCCTTCCAAAAAGCAATTTTGCCATGAAACAGTAAAGGTATTTTCCTGCATTGTATTTATAGAATTATGAAATTAACCTGCAGTTCTAACATCTGGCTATGAAGTGGTGCCTAACTGTGAATTCCTGGGGTATATTGCTTTTACCAATCTACCTACATTTACCATATGTAGCCTACTCAAGTGAGATTCAAATTGAGGGTTAGAAATATAAATGGTTGTATATTATTCATATTGCAGAGGTCTAACAGTTCAAACTCTGACCCCAACCCCATTATTCTAACAAAAACAAACCAAAAAAATTAGATTTCCCTGCATTATATAATTATTACTGACATTTAGTGATGGCTTGCAGCACAGCTGGTTTGGATGTGGGCTCACTTAGAACAAGGGTCACCAGCCAGGAAGTTTTAGAGGTCATTAAAATAGATCTGCATAGGCCATTAAATTTCAGTGCCACAAAATATAGCAAATAGTAGTGCAATTTTCAGATGTAATTTCTTATTCTACTAGTAGGACAAAAAATTAGGTAAATTGTTCCTGAAAGAGATAATTCAAATGTTCAGGTTTAACTACTGTAAGTTTTCACTTCAGGTAAAATTGAAACAGAAAAGAAATCCATAGGTCTGTATTTAAGATTTTTTTGGTTGTTGAAAACAGGGAAGGTGGTCAATGACAGTATCTGAAGAGAAGGCTTAAAATCTGTTTTTGGGGTCTTATATATATATATATATGGGATAATTTGATGCAAAAACCACACAATTTTTCTTTATTTCTATTTTCCTACCTTCATTATGTCTCCTGCTGTAAACTTTCCAAATCTTTCACAATCACATAACAATTTTCAAATCAGCTGCTAAATGAGTTCTATTCCATGATAATGGCAATAATACTGTAATCCATTTTAACTCACCCTATATTTTGGATAACAATGAAATACACTCTGTTCGCTCTTGACAGTGTATATATTTGCACTATCAACTACAATTGTCTTTATATTGAATCAATATATGATAAAATGGGGTATATTCTACAAATTGTTTCTTTTTCTCTAGCAATGGCTCACTGTAAGATATCATCTTTCATTACCTTTAGTTTTCCCCAATTCACATACTGTCAACATTCAGATGTTTGTTGTTTTATAAAAGAATAGATGTTAATCTTTCACTGTGGATGAAGTCAGTATTTTCAACTTCTTCTCCACAGGAAATTTTGCAAATGGAAATACATCATAAAAGAAAAGCTTAATGTTGCAACGTACCCAAAGAATTTATGTCAGAAAACATCAGAATTTGCCAAATGAGCCTGAAAATATTTGTGAAATAGAGATGTAGACTGATGAACTGATTTGAATCTCTGCCGGCAAATGCTTGATTCAAAATCACAATGGTTTTGCTTCACTAATTTAATGAAATACAATGTCCATTTTTTTATTTATTTGACAGGCCAGGAAGAATATTGGTTAGTGGAAAAATATTGCTTGGTGCATAGCAACACAGAGTTTGTCAAATGATAAAGGTGAATGTGTAAAACAGTATGTTCAATGTTCATGTAGAATACGTGTTTTTATAAAAAATTATATAAAATTCTGCTTGATACTAGAGAAATGAAAAATTAAAAGCAATTCCAAACAGGAAATTTTTGTTACCTCCATGTGGTAGGGGACACGTCTTTGGACACAATGGACGGAATGTCCCAGTCCCAGCTTCCAACTCGCAGGGCATTGTGAGAAACAGAGAAGTCCTTGACACTGTCCAGGCTCTATTCACCACTAGATAAGAATTCCTACATTATCAACACTGATTTAATCAAAAACCCAAAACATAGAACCATGGGAAATGCTACAGAAAACTTATCCTACAAAAGCCATTCACTCCTTCATGGATGCAAAGCACTCTGATGAATTTCGAAATAAGTTCAAGCTTCCCCTGCCCCCAAAAGAGGGAACTACCTCTTGTCTTTTTCCAAACCAAACTAATATGGTGCTAAATAATTTCGTTTACTGTTTAAAATTTGAGACAGAAAAAGAAAGCTTCAACTACTGCAATTATAGTCCTAGTAGAAAAATATTTACAAGACTGATGGATACAAGATGTAAATGTAAGACACATTCCTTTCACTAATGGAACAAACCCATGGAATCAAGAGTAGTCAGTTCTTCATTTTCCTTGTATTTTAATATTAGGTTGCCACAAATTATCGGTTTTTGGTTTGTTATTCATTGAACTTGATAAATCAAGGTTGGTTGTTTGACGTTTTTATCTACACAAACAATAAAGATAATTCAACTCTTAAAACAATCATAAATATTATACTCACTCAATGCCATATTGCCACTCTTCTGAAATATGGAAGACACGAAACCAAATTACCAATTTGTTACAACTGTACTTAATCCTCAAACATGGGGTATTCAGTGCTGAATTTCAGTAAATATCTGTAGATAAAGTAGTTCCAGAGTCAAAATATTATCAGCTAAGGTGTAACCTTAAGTCTATAAAATTAAATATATATATATATCAGTCACACAGGTTTAAACATATTCCATTTCATTCAGTCACAAATTATGAGTCTTAGGACAGAAGTAACTGGATAAAATTCAATCATTTGTCAAATGCAGAATGAGAACTGATTACACAGGCCTCCAGCCCAGGGTGTTAAATTGTACTTAACTAGATTCTTGTGTCACTATTGAAGAAAAATTACTACCACCATTTAAGATTTCAAAGTCATATTCCACTTCAGAAACACCTCTTTTTCTCTGTTGACTGCAAAAAGAGAGAATCGGTGGCTAAGTTTGTGTCCAAATCTATGTCATAGGTGAAATAGGGGAAATAAGCTCCACCCTGGGGGCCAGGACTAAGAAATCAAATACACAAAGAAATCTCTGACTTCATTCCTTCCAGGAAACAACCTCTCCTCTGAACACAGCCAAAAACAAGACCACAATTTGTTGATGTAGCCAACACTTATAAATACTTTGGAGCTCCCATAGCCTAGGAGTTCATTATCAGTTTATAAGCAAAGAAAGCCTCGGGTTATTTAAATAAATGGACTGCCAAAGAACATTCAGATCAGTCAAGTGGATATATTGAGTATAAATCATACCACGGTCATTCCTCAGAGAGATCTTTCTGCTGAAATTTTATTGGAAACATGGATCTATTTAAAAGTGATTAATAATTTCAGGCTGATGTTTTTTGCAGAACATGAAAATGGCAAATATTTAATATGCACAAATTTATATAGACAAAGCACCAGATCCCAACTGGAAGAAAAGTCTTCTAAAAACTTTTGTCATCTACCTCTGAAAAAGCCCTCCAAAACCATAACTTCAGCTGCCATCTAACTCAGATTCTGGTAAATTCAGACTTGATGGGAAAATGTCTAACCTTCCATTTCTGTTACTTGTTTTATTTTTCTTCTTCAGAGAGACACAGAAGTTCTTGTCCTGAACCAAAATTGTCTTTTCTTAAACCTTTCAAACCATTCCGTTAGTGGGGCGAAATAACACAGAAGGGACACTGTTGGAAATGTAGTTAAAATACATGGGATTTCTAGGTATGGATTGTGCCAGGATCCTCGAATTCTTTCCTAAAATATATTGTGATCATGAGACTGGGCCCATATTTTTATGGTGCCACAGCCTCACTCTAGAAATGCCTGTTTGATTTTCCCTTCAGGGTTCAGGTGTTCAAATCCATATTTCCACCCACCATCCAACATTTTCTTTGAAAGTTCACCTCAGGAGAAAAAAAAAAAAAAAAAAATTTCAGAAAAAAATTTATACTCGCCCAACCACATGACTAAAATTTGTGGCCAAAATGTAGCTCTGATATAACTTTCTCTGCAGTCATTCACTTCAATTAAGCCATTCATAATTAATTATGCCTCTTCCACAGCAACTTTGCCATGAAGGGATGGTTTAAGCATATCCATCCCCAGGATGGAATCTAAAGTCATTTTCATGCATGATCATACCTTGATTTTCTAATTTGTCTTTAATAGAGGTTTGAAATATACCACAAGTGTTCTTAGGCATTCCCCTGATTAGTACTGGTAAAAAAAAATATACCTCTTGATGAGTGTCACATGACAATGATAGTGCATAGTTTGTATTTCTGTTAATAAATAAAAAAATCTATGCAAATAAAAATGAATTAAAAGTTTTGATTTCAGGTTTTAATACAGAAGAAATATTCACTTGTAAGAAAAAAAACATCAAAAATCATACGTCCAAGGTGAAATATTCAAAATTGTTGCTGCTGTCCAAAACAAAGGCCATTTTTCAGGCTGTTCAGAAAGTGAGGTAGAAAAATGACCAAAAACTCTGTTGAAACTGGCTCCACAGACTGCAACAAGGGTTTGAGGCAGAGTGCTGGATGGAGAAAAGACCAACCCAGCAGCTGTGAAAAACAAGAATTTTGTTTTCCTATACTGCTAAACAACATTGGCTTGGCTTCCTTCTGGTGCTGCAAAGGAGATTTAAACCCTGTGAATTAAATCTGGACTAAAAAATCTTCAAAAGGGATTTATCATAGTTTTCCTTCCTTGCTTCTTTTTTTTTTCTCAGGCAAAGGTTACTGTACAGCTCAGATGTATAAAGTCCCAAGATACAACATTAATGTCCTCATTAATTTAGCTGAGGCAGGCATTCAGCACAGGAATATGTTCAATTAATTCTTTTAGAGGTATTTACATCCCTCAAAATGCAAGTTCATGGGTGTTTTTCAAAGGGCTGTGGATGTCTTTGTAAACAGAAATTGAGACAGAAGTTGTACACACCAAAGTTTCTTTGAAATTTTCATAGTTAAAGGGTTTTTTTAAATCTCAGGCTATAATATAGAATAAGAGTATTTAAGAGTGTTTATGCGGTATAAATGGGGTTTTTTTTAGTATTAGTTGCAAGTATTCCATCATGCTCTGGTGGCTATGAATTTGTCTTTTATTTAAAGTTGGCAGATAATTCCAGAGAGAACTTACCTGCCCTTCTGAATTCTTTCACAGAAAAACAAGGCAGCTTTTTTTAGAAAATAGCTGAAAAAATTTCTTTCACTACCTTTTATTACAAAAGCACACAAACAAAAAAAAACAGACCAAAAAAATCCCACAAAACAAAACGCCCACATACAATCAAGTGACTGAACTATTTGAGTTATTAAAGGCCTGTGGAGGAACCAGTTCATCATAAATTGAATACCAGCAGAGAACATCAAATAAAAAATAGAACAAATTCAAGTAAACTGCAGCCTGGAAAGAATAAATGTGGCTTTAGTTATACTAATTTCACTTTTATAAGAAAGGAGAGGCTTTCAAGCCTATTTAACTGGTTATATAAATTATACAGGTTTTTACTTTCATTGCAAACAGTTTTTTTCTTGAGTCTTGTTATTCTTTTCATATTCTCTGATGTAGTTTTAACAGAGGAAGAATCCTTGCTCATGTGGGATAGCCAAAGTTGACAGAAAATTACTGTATCTTGGAATATGTACTTTACAAATGTGGCCTTGATAGATACATTTAGGCTTCTTTTTAAACAACACAATTGACAAATAACTTCAAAAAATGTGCATTCCAGTAGGAGAAAATGTCATATTTACAAAGATAAATGTCATATTACAAAGATAATGGGCAGTGAACTAAATATTTGGAAAATTGCATTCTTGTTCTACTGTTTCTGCAAAAAATTTTGTTTGCCAAATCAATGTCCTCACTGTTAATCTTTTCTGTCATTAAGTTTAAGCAGCCTGGATAGAGTAAATTGGATATCCCAAGTCCATTATGCAAGTTAGGTCAATCAAAACCTAAGATGTTGTATGGGCAGACACACTCTGAGCATGAAATCAGAGAGGCTGAGAGATTTATAATTCTACATATGGATGATTAAATTCCCAAAATGGCAAGATCTTCCAAGACAAATTCTTCTAAGGCTGAATCTTCAGATTTAAATTGGGAAAAAAACAAGACACATAAGAGCCTGTCATTGCAATAAAGATAGAAAAACACTAGGACATATGGGATACCAGAAAACAGCAATTTTGCTGTTTAAAGAAAAACAAAAAATCAGGATTTGCAGTTATTCTTATTTTAATATTTGCCATAGCTCTAGACAGTAACAATCAAATGTTCATTTTTCCTTATTGCACCCCTGACCTTTTCAATGAACTCTGCAGCTGTAAATATTTGGGTTTGCAGCATGAAAAGCAGAGAATATTTGACTTCCATCACTGACAGCAGTTATCTCAAACTCAGGTTTGCTGTGCAAATAGTAGGGACCACAAATCCACTTTTATAAACTTTCTGAGCCAGTTGTTTAATATTCTCCTCCAGAGAACTTCTCAGAAATAACTTTTTTTTAATAACAGCAAGCAGGATGGTGATAGATAAAGATCTTTGAAAGATATTTTATTTTAAAAATAGAACATTGTGGCCGGTTTCTCAATAGCTGTGTTTTCTCTTATAATGCATGACAATGGCTGTTCATATAATGAGTTTTTCCTACAGTTAAAGCTGTTAAACAGACTTTAGGCTGCTTTTCTAACTTGAATAGACTTTTTTGTAGATAGCTATGTAATCTTATATGAATCAGAACAGAAAAAAAGGAGGGAAACACTGCACTGATACAATGCAAATCATCTCCACCTAATAGCAGGTAAAATAAGTGAATTTTAATACCACATTATTATAGCAAGCAGTGAGGAACCTTAAACATATAAAAATAATTAATTACTGACACCAAGGTGACAAATACTTTAATGACTTTTGACAGCTCATGGTGTAATTAAAGATGCCATAATATATTTGAGTCTGTAAAGTCTGTAGCTGGAAGATTGATTTAAAGATTACCATATTAAGGGCAAAAATAGATTTTTTCAAATCTATCATTTGGGACTTTTAGGAAAACATGTTGCTCTTAAGAACAGTTATGTTGTACAGACATAAGTCTTCAGACTTGTTAATAAGAACAAACTCCTCTTCTTAAATTTGCTGTGTAGTGATGAGAAAAAGGAGCAAAGATTTATCCAGCCTATGGCCAAGAGAGTGCAGCCATGGTATGCAGAAAGATACAGAGTTATCATTAAGTTACAGAGACTAATTAATCTAATCTGCAGGCCAGACACACACATTTCCATTGGCTTGGAGAGGGAAAGAAGGTCAGGATTGCTGCAAAGAGAGTATTTGTTCCTTGTGGTCCTTCAACAAACTTGATCCTCTCTTCAACTCCTCCTCATTTCAAAAATTCAAATCCCAGCTTGTGGAAAAACTGATGAATTTAATGTAGACAGACAGGCAGCACAATGGGGGCAGTAAAGAGAAACTGTGTCATTTCTTTTGCAAAAAAGATTATGCATTAGGAAAGGTAGCAACCACAATATTTCCTATTTCCCTGTCAGTAAAAACAATTCTCTCTGAAGAGAAGTGTTCTTGAGAAAAAATAAGAGCTGAGATTCCTGTGAAGAGACACGAGTCAAACACTACTTATTTCCTGTAAAGTCCAAATTGGCACAAGGTAGGGTGCAGCAGCACATTCTGCAGAACACAGAACACAGAATATCAGCACTTCTGACAACAATTAAATAATTTGTGAACCTCCCCAACACAAAAGTTTATCAATATGAGCTCTGTAGGGCACAGCCTGACCCATGACAGCCTCTGCCCTGACACTGGCTCGTGCCACCACCACCCCAGTGCCAGGCATGACTTTGGAGGCAACTCTTGTCTCCAAAATGACCTGGCATAGGATTTCAAACAACAAAATGAAACCTAGAACCATCCAGCCTCCACAGTACAAATTTCCACATGCCATAGAAAATACAATTTTTTTGGACAGTCAGCATAGTTTTTCTTTCACAGTCTAATTAATTATACAATAGCAGCAGCAAGGATATTTTCCCCCATAACATCCAGTTACAGAACGTGAATCTCTGAGACGTGAAACTCAGGTTTTCACTGGGTTTGGGAAGAGCAAAAATGTCTCCAGGAGAGCTACAAGGCAGGAAGACAAAGTGAGTTTTCCAGGTTTCTGTAAATAGTCTTAGCTGCCTTAGAAAGGCAATAGAAAGCTGAGAGCTTTAAATTGAAACTGCCACACCTGTGCGGTGAATTGGTAGGGGTAAAAAAGGGTTCAAAACTGGCTTATGGGCACCATCCATATTGTGGAATTACTTTCTAACATCTCTACTTTGTTTTCTCCTTAATAAGCAGATTTTTTCCTCCACAAAAATCTTTCTCAAACGCAACCTCAGTTCCTTAGCTTTCCTTCTCAGAGTAAGGAGTTGTTTCCCTTTCTCTAAGAATACCCTGAATAAAAGTTTGACTCCTGCGAGCCTGTCCTACAGGAATAAGATTTGAAGTCCACGTGAGCCATTCCTTAAAACTGTTTTAGAGAACTCACAGCGTGCTTCAATAATCTTTGAAAAAAAATCACTGGGAAAATAAACACAGTAATAATTTTTGGACAACACAAAGCAGCAATCTTTAAGCAATGTTAGTAAAAAATGAGGCATCAAGGGAAAAGTTATTTTAGAATACTCTCCCCTTTTGATCTTTCCTTCCTGCTTGTCCCTCTTTTTGGTTTTTTTGGTTTTGTTTTTTTTCTTTTTTCTTTTTTTTCCGGGGGTGATTTAAAGATCCCACTGTGTGCCATTTTTACATGAAACAGTAAATGACGTTCTGACTAAATTCAAGTTTAAAAGGCAAGTGAAATGTGCATGTTTTAAGTGGAACCATTTAAAATTTGCCAGTATTGCGGCCCTCACATCTTACTGCAGCTGGGTATAGAATTAAGGTTTATAGAAAGAATATAGATTTATATGAAGAATGTACAGAATAATAGAATATCAGTGTATAAAGAGATGTGTTAATGTCTCAGTGATCTTCTGCTGCTCCCTCACATGTGATGATCAACTTTCAGTCTTTAGATCCTTCAGAGTCCTCCTCATTACTTCAGAAGTACCTGGCAACTTAGAAGAAAGACTAGAACACAGCAGCCATGCACCTGTACTGAGAATCAGAGGTTCAGCAACTGACAGAGATTTAAAACCATCCCACAACAGTTGAAATGGCCTAAAAATCACACAAGTTTAACATGGTTTTCTTCATTTCTGCTGCATAATTTACCATCATCTGTCTACTGCCTTAGAGATGCAAGGGCTCCTTTGGAGGATTTTATGTCTGTTAGGAATGTGGAATAGCAGGGTTTATTTGAAGTCACCACACATCCCGGGATTTAGACACTCACCTCAAATTTATTGATGATTTTGTTGTGCAGTCAAGTCCATTACAGGGAAGTGAACCTGAAATTCAAAACCCCTGCCTGTGCACTCTCCTCATCCTCAAATAATGCCACAGGTTACTTCTGAGCAAACTCCTTATCTTCCAAGACAGATGTGGAATAATTAACTCAGCCCTGCCTGTCTCTAAAGCCCAGGTTAAGTGAGAGAAAATGATGAAATGGCAAAGAAAAAAACCCCCATACTTTTCTATCATGTCACTTTGATAAATAATCCGTTAAATAAACATTAGACCTTGTAAGGGTTGTGTGATACAAGAAGCATAAAATCATAACATTATTAAGGTTGGAAAAGACCTCCAAAATCACTGCATGGGACCATTGACCTCCCCACCACTGTGTCCACCTCTTAACCTCGTCCCCAAAGTGCCACATCACCTGGGTTTTGAGCAGTTTTGGCGATGTTGATTCCCTCTCTTCCTAGGCAGCCTATTCCACTGCTTGACCTCCCTTTTGGGGCAGAAATTTTTCCCTAATATCAAATCTGAACTGCTCCTGAGAAAATGCAAACTGAGACCATTCTATCTTGTCCTGTGTGCCATGATTAAGCTTAAGCCACCAAAAATTGTGAGGGGGGAAAACAGGAAATAAAAGAGCAAAATAAGTATCAGTCATAGGATTGGTTTTTTGCTCTTCCTTTGCAGGAACATTAAGTAAATTTTGCCATATTCCCCAGAACACACTGAGAGAATGCATAGAATCCTTTCTGTGCTTTAGACTCTATCACAGAATGCACCCTTTCAATTTTAATTCTTTATCTCTGTAAATAACTTTGCATAATCATAATTAAAAAAAAAAAAAGGAAATGCTAATTTGGGAAAAACAAATACTTGTTCTGTATGTCAGAGCCTTTTATTGCTGCAATCTTAGTGCCCCAAAAATTAACCGAGGAGAAGAAATTACACTGATGTAATTATGTGTCTGAAGAGAGTAGGTCATTGCAATAATTTTACGACATTTTATTGCAAGGCATTTATTCTATATGATTTAGGACGAATCATTAAAAATCAGTGCTGAATTTTGCTCTCCTAATTTCCAGATTACACAGCAGGTGGTTGGGATGGGGAGGAACAAGGAGAAGAATATTACGTATGAAATGTACTGTGAAGTTTTGCATGCTCATGAAATGAATTGTTGAAATTTCCTGCAAGAGTATGGTAGGAAATACAGATAGTACTTTAGCGGTTTTTCTTCAGCACTTGGACAAAAATATCAATATAGGTGTAGATCTGTGCCTTTATTTTTCTACTTTTTGCAGTTTTACTTGTTTTCAAGACCTGTTTAGATGCATCTAAAAAACAACAGGAGACCAAGAAAAAGGAGAGCAGACAGGTGTGTTTGACAAACCACTCAGCTCTGAAAAAGATGCTGTCGATGATCAGTTCTAGTCGTTGCCTCCCTGGCATTTCCAATCTGATTTCTTCTAGAGATGGCATCTCGAGCAGAAATCAGCCCAGAAGTGAAGCAGCAGCAGAAAGAAACCTAAAAATGCATGAACAGCACGTGTGCCAATTTCTGTATGTGGTGGTCTGCGAGGGTCCCAGGACAAGGGAAGAGACGAGAATGTTGACTCCATGTTTCAGCAGGCTGATTTATTATTTTATTATATATATTATGTTAAAAGAAAATTATGTACTAAAACTATACTAAAAGAATAGAAGAAAGGATTTCATCAGAAGGCTTGAAAGGAAAGGAAAAGAATGGAATGATAATAAAATATTGTGACTGACCAGAGAGTCTGAGACAGCTGGACTGTGATTGGCCATTAATTAAAAAGAACAACATGAGGCCAATCACAGATGCACCTGTTGCATTCCACAGCAGCAGATAACCATTGTTTTTCTTTCCTCTGAGGCCTCTCAGCTTCTCAGGAGAAAAAATCCTGGCAAAAGGATTTTTCATAAAATGTGTCTGTGACATCTGTGTCCATGAGAGAAGTGGTTTGCCTTTACTTTTCTGTTAAATAACAACAAAAAAAAAATGCCATTATCCCAACAAGTGCATTAAAAAGGCATTTAAAGGATGATGTATATCCCTGGTGGGCTCTCAGTGGACAGTGCAATTATCATGTGCACAAGATGTCTCATTTATCTGCTCACTTTTGCACAGCCTTTGAGTTTTTTGCACTACTATTTGCTTCCCAGACAGCATCCCTTGCTCACATTGCATCATCCCTTTGTAATTCCCCCAGATGCAACATGTTCCATTTCTATAATTAATAAGTGACAATTGCTAGACAAACAAACACTCTGGATGGAATAATTATTTCATTTGGAGATGTGCTGAAGCAATTAGTACTCACTTTCCCTGGGCAGGGTGATTGTAATAGCATAGTTTGCTGTGGTAAATTAATAACTAATTATCTTTATCCTGAAACTTTGTGGGACAGTGCTCTGGATCCATCAAAAAGCCCCAGTGGTATTCCTGAATTATTGCTCCTGAGTAGAATCTAGGAATTATTTTAAGGCTTTTTCCTTATATTTATAGGTTCTTCACATTGACTTTAGCTGGAAAGGAAATACAGAAGACCCATCTAACAAGGCACAAGGTAAAAAACACACAAAAATCTGTGATTAAAAAAAAAATCCCTAAAAGTCTATCCTTGTGGGTACTAATTGGAAATTAAAAAGAAAAATTTTATCTTGTTTCAAAAAACAGACTTAGTTGACGTTGCTCTGTTAATTTAATGAATTGAAAATGGCCAAATATGCATTCATGGGGTTAGCAGAAAGGGGTTGTATTTCAGTCAGGAACCAACTATCTGGGTCCAATTTTAGGACAGGAATATCTGCCACCTAAACTTGAATTTACTTATGACTCTGCTTTCTCTGACTAAACTGTGGGGAAAAAAAAAATCGTTCGTCTACTAGTAACATAATTGCAGTACTTTACCACAAAAACAATACTAATAAAATAGCAAACACAATGGCACTGCTGCAAAGCGATTCCCCTTCTCATTTCTTGTATATTGCAATTATTTAATTTGGAGAAGACAGACTTTCTTACTGCTGCCAGAGGTAGATCTGTGAAAGAGTGGAACGCTTTCATCCTTTATTTTCTCCTAAGTTTTTTTTGTTTGTTGGTTTTGTTTTGTTTTGTTTTGTTTTTAATTTTGGACAACTTAATTCATATTATGAAAAAATTAAATCACACCCATACATATGAGTAAAGTAAACTCCCATTAGCCACTTTTACTAAATAAAATACAATATGGGATTCTTCCTAGTAGAATTTTGTCAGATACTGGATTTTGAAAGCTTCTGAAACAAAATTAATTGGTACCTAGCAAAGAATTTGCAATTGAATAGGAGCTTCTAACACTTCCAGTTTGTGTTAAAAGTAGTTAATTGATTAATGACAGTTACTCAGTCATTTCTTGTTTCTGAAAATGTGGCCTCTGCAGTTCAGGAGAGATTCAGCAGTGAAAGGCTGTGAGTTGCTCATGGCAATTCGTGTCCCATCTGTAACCAATTTCACAAGTAAACAAAAATTCCCTCTCCACAGGGGATGGAAAGCAGAGTGTGTGTATTTATATGTTGCTATTATGGATCCTATTACAATTTCATTATCTGAAATTCACTGTTTTTCTACCTTCTCTCGAAGTGATTCAGAAAGTGTAAAGGGACAATAGCAACCAACTTAGATAACAGCAACCAGCAAACTGAATTTCAAGAGCTGACTGAAACAGTCATGAAAATCCCATTAAATGAAAAAAAATGATAATTATATAAAGCTTAGAAATCCATTTAAATAGTGAACCAGTTGGGATTTACATTAATTTGGTTAAATCACCAAACTACTTCTTGTTTTGTTGTTTATTTTTTTTTTATTTTCCTTTTTAGCTGGATTTCCTATTCCTAAGCCAAGAACCAGGAACATCCAAGACATTTAAAGAAGTTTCTTCGAAATGTGGCTGTGGTTTATTTGAAATTAAACCTGTCCTGGATTTCTGGAGCAGAGGATGCCCCTCTGCCTCTGATCATCTCCAGTTCAGCTGCTGCCCATCCCAGCCTGGCCCACATGGGAATGTTCTCTCCTAGACTCAGAGCTCCTCTGATGCACCTCAGCTCTGGAGCACTCCCATAAAAAATCCAATTTTTCCCCTGAAAGCTGAATTTATCCTAGCTTTCCAAAGTAACTGCCCAACAATGTGGAAACCAGACTGTCCAAGGCAAAAATGTGGAATGTGACCCTCGCTCAGCCAAGTCTAAGAACCAGCTGGGCAAACACCTACAAGCAAATATCACTGATCTTTTGGGAATTCAGATGAGAAATCTGACACCCACAAATGGGATTTCTTTCCTAAGACCCAGCTTATTTTGAGCCACTTCAGAGAAATGCCAAGACAGATGTTCAAGATGTTATCATCTTTCATAAACTGGCTTTAAATATTACATGGGAATACCGCTGAAGCTGTTTAAATGTCTGCATATGTGCACAAAATCACATAAAGATTTCTGTGTTTTATTCAGATGTTTAACTCAAAACTAATCCTTCACTAATTGCTTCACATCAAAAGATGAAGTCTGGATGCCACTGAAGTACACTGCAAAGCATTTTGAATGCCAGGTCTATAAAATATGGTTAATAAATAGTCAAATATACATTTTATTCATGCTTAGTCCTTGTCTGTGTTATAGTTAATTATAGTTTAACTATATCCTGTGATATAGTTAAAACTCCCTGATGGATGGTGACAAAACACTTTAAAAATTTCTCTTTAGGACCATGCAATTCACTCTGTAGGACTTAATCACAGAATTACAGAATATTTGGGGTTGGAAGGTTCCTCTGAGCTCCCCCAGCCCAGCCCTGCCCAGGCAGGGTGCCCTGGCCAGGGGCACAGGAAGGTGTCCAGCTGGGGCTGGGATGTCTCCAGACAGGGACACTCCAGGCCCTCCCTGGGCAGCTGTTCCAGGGCTCTGCTGTCCCTCCATGGACACAAGTTCTCCCCCTGCTGCCCTGCACCTCGCTGCCCTTTATTTGATGGCCGCTGCTGCTGCTGCTGGCACTGGCAGCACCGAGCAGAGCCCGGCCCATGCTCTGGCAGCCCCTGGAGATGTTTGGGGGCATTGATGGGATCCCCTTGGCACGGCCCGCTAGGGCAAGCGGGGTCCTGACGGTTCCTTTCCAGATCCCAAAAGTGCAAAAGACAAACAGCAGGGGACTGTCCGTTCAATCACAACAAATGCACCTTTATTGAGGGCCAACAGCAAATGTGATAGAGGGATCAGAATAGGAAGTAAAGGATAGAAAGAAAGAAGGGAAGGGGAATATAGCTACCAACGAGAGGGAATCCTCATGGTCCAGCCACACAGATTTGCCGTGTCCGTGGGGTTTCACCAGAGCCATCTCAGAAGTTCCAGTTTATACAGGCTCCATCCAAAGGAGTGGCGTCTGGCCAAAGGTGGGGAAGGTTCCTGGGCCATGGTGCTGAGACCCCTCGCTCTGTGGGGCAGGTGTGAGCGAGCAAGGCCGAGGCACCGCTTGTCAGAACTCGTGGGGCAGGTACAGGGTGTAAGGACAAGGCAGCATTGATCAGAACCTGTTCCAAGCAGTGCTCTGTGAAGGCCCAGCGAGCACACCTCAAACAGTCACTTGGGAGAACAGCCAGAAAACGCCCACCTCAGCCAGGCCAGGGCTCCTGACGGGGCCTTCAGGGCCCTTGCGGCGATCGTGAGGCAAATGAAGGAAACTCGGGAATGTCTCCCACACCCCTGTCAGCGTTCCCTTCTGCAGCCTGCCCAGCCCGGCTCCCGCAGGCTCTGCCCAGCCCAGAGATGCTGCAGAGCCCAAACCCTCTGTGTGCCTGCCCTGGAGCCTCTGCAGCAGCTCCTGGTGTCTCCTGTGCTGAGGAGCCCAGGGCTGGAGCCAGCCCTGCACAGGAGCCTCAGCTGGGCCCTCCATGACCTGCTCCCACTCTCTTCCTGATGCTCCTTTAACATCTTTATCCCACTTTTTGCCACAATGGGAATTTTTTTCCAGACCCATGAACCAGGATGTGCTGAACAAACCTCACCTACACCAGAAATCAGCTCCTTCCCTTCAAATTCCTCCCTTCTGTGCTTTTTTCCATTTCCCACTGGGGTGGCCTAACTCATAGCAAGTTCCTTGTGTGGCCTGGACAGTGCAAGACAAAACATGCAGTGAGAGGGTTAAAATTGTTCATTTTGAAGAACAACTTTCTCTCTACTTGTTCATGAAGGAACATCTGTTCCTTTAAAAAAAAATTTACGTAATTGTGAAAGATTCCACTAAATATATTTCAAAAATATTTATAATACCCTGGATTACTTCTGATGAGTTCCACTTACACACAAGTGTATTTGTATGTGGAAAAAACTAAACAATCACTAGACAAAGAAAGATTGGCCATTAATTCAAATATATATATTTATATGCTTGTATGCGTATTTTGTATGCGTATTTTTTATTTATAAATCAAATAAACTACAGGTCAGTTATCAATGCCAGCATCCTGTTTATATCAAATCCCTTTCCTATTTTCGCTGCCTTTGCCTTTATTGACTGAAAGATATATAAATATTTCCTTTGGATTTCTCCTCCCCAGACCCCAAACTTCCTGGATGGCCTGCAACAGAGAATAATGTGCAGCATTTTATATTTATATTATTTCCTATTTATAGTATTTCTATTTATAGTATTTGTATTATTTGTATTATTTCTATTATTTGTATTATTTGTATTATTTCTATTATTTCTACTATTTTTTTTTTTATTTAGGTATGTGTATATGCACAATATATGTCATATATATATAATACATATATATATGCATATCAAGGGCAATCTGTAGCACTTCAACAGAAAAGTGGAATCAATGCAACACTATTTACACATAGTAAAATTTAAATATGAACCAAATGTTCTTTATAATGGGATTTCAAATGTAATTCAAAATTATATTCTGTGCAGACGTGAGGACCTTATCTGTTTAAAGCCAAATAATAATTTAAGTCACCCAACAAAAGTCATTTTGACATCAGAAAACAATCTCTACCTCAAGTCGGGTGTCAAATCTCAAGCTCATCAAGAAAAGGCAAGGCAAAAAGCAGAAAGAAAAAAAAAAAGAAAAATTCTTTGCACTTTTCCTGACACAAAATTGATTTGAAGGGGATTTTTTCGTGGCAACGATAACAGGAGATAATTTAATTATTTTATTAAATTATGAAAATATAAAAGGTAAGTGTCCTATCAAACATATCTGAAATACTAAACCATGGGACATCCTTAAGATTCCTGTTAGGCAAGAGGCAGCAGCATTCAGGCATCTCTCCATGCTGCAATCAGAAGACATGACTTCCACCTGCATGCACAAAATAAATTCCCTTGCCCATCCTTGATTGTGATCAAACAGCCCAGAATGAGCAGAATAATTTATCCAAGAGAAATGAGACTCTCAGGAGCTGGAACCAAATATGGAGAAAATGCTCCTTGTGAGGGGGAAAGGGGCAGCCAAGCAAATTTATGTTCCTGAGTGGGGAAAATCCCCCAAAGGGCTGTTGAGGGATCATCCCAACTGGAGAGGTGCTGCAGCACCAGGATGGGTCCAGGGGCTTCGTGTCAACAACCTCAGGGAAAAAAATGGAGCAAAGGAGGAGAAACTCTGCATTTTGTGAATCAATTTTTCCATTGCAGCCTTAATCTCTTAGAATTCAAACAGGCAAACAGGGCTTTTGCATCATTAAATCATAAAAATGAACCCCCTCCAAAAACGCATTTGGGGATTAAGTGAATTTCATGTTTCATCCCAAACTATGGCAATCAATCAAAATAAACTGTTGTGTATAACTTTTACTTCAGAAAAGCACAAATTTATAGTATCAAGGAAATTCTTAGCATGGGAAATTTTTCTATGCATTCATGTCATGTAAGCTTCAGTTTCTAATTTCTTTTTTTATTCCTCTTCAGTCAAAAATATATTTTCACACAATAAATACAAACCCATATACAATGGGGGAATTTCATTACACATTACAAGAATTTTATTGCTGTATCACACATTTTTAATATTTTCTTTCAAGATTTACATTGTTGCCATACTCTGAAACTTACATTGAAATGCAATTCCATATGGGCTCCTATCATTTATTGGCTAGGACAATTGGATGCCCACAATGCATAATCTTGTGATCTAGTTTTATGTAGAAATCTATTATATTTTTTATGTAAATTTAATATTATGTTATTATTTGCAATTAATATTTCTTTTTAAATAATATTGTACATAATGTAGTAATTTTTGTAGTAATGGTGCCAGAATGAGTATTATACATCTGTGTATATTTATCTAATTATTTATTCATTTATTTATTTATAAAAATAAAATATTTCTTTTTATAAAATTATTTATTTATAAATATATGCTTATATTTTATATATTCATTACTATGTGTATTGAAAATAATTTAAATATTAGTCAGCTTGAAAACTCTGCTTGCCTGAGCTGTTATTAGTTTTAAGATATATTTTTGAACTACACATTCTGTTTACTTTGGAAAAAGATCACTCTTGGAACCTTTTGTCCCTTTAGAAGCAGAAGGACTCATTGCTGCCTGATTTTGTCCTTCTGTGTCATTTTTTCCCCCTTTTGATGGGAGCTGGAATGGACTCC
>CM032382.1:4763028-4859874 GCA_019023105.1 Diglossa brunneiventris | reverse complement strand
CTAAACATAGCTTTTCAGGCGTGTTTTGTGACTATATGGAAAACACACCAACCCTTATCTTACGCTTATTTTAATAAAGTGTCACACAGATAAAGCACGCAGGGAAAAATACTAATATTTATTTAAGAACATTCCCACCCACCTGTATCCCTCACAACTGCAGTGCTGGCAGGTAAATTTCAGAGTAAATGTCTGCACACAATAGCCTGCAAACGGTGATAACAAAATATTCAATCTGCTCTGATTGGGCAGGGGGTTAGCACAGTGGCATCTGCTCTCACTGCCAGCATGCAAAATGCAAAGAAACCAGGAGACTGGGGGTGAAAAAAATAATAAAAATCTGGTCTGTTTAGTACAAACGACAAATACTATAAGGAAACAATGTCTCCTAATTTATTATCATGCTGGGATCTGATCCCTTTGTGTTTATAAATGAATTTAGTTTATAAGTGAAAACAGATTGCCTGGATGTTTTGAGGTAGGAATAAACAGGTGCTGAACTGCTGTGAGTAATAGGGAGAAATTCCTAAGAAATAGCTTGTCTTAGATCAATAACTCATCTTAACATATTCATTTATAATGCCTACATCAGTGAACAAGGAAAGTGCTGCAGATGTCATTTGTCTGGATTTCTGTCCCCCACAACATCCTTTTGTCTGAATTGGAGAGAGGGGTTTGATGGGTGGGCATTTGTATGGATAAGAACGAGGTTGGATGGTCCCACCCATGGGTAAGATCACTGGATAAGCTCCACAGTCTTAACAGATACTCTTTATTAAAAAAGAAATAGATAAATAAAGATTTTTCTTCAGTAATAACAGGAGGGCACTACAAGAAGGAGCATTTCACCTAAAAACTGAGGGCCATTGCAGTCTGCTAGAAAGCTTATACGCTCTTCAAATAAAATTTACCTGAACAGTTAGTTTTAGACCATGCTTTGAGGAAATATTTTTTGTTAACTTTTTCTTGTGAAGTATCATAGCATAACAACCAGGCATGAGGAAAGACATAACAAGGAAAAAAAAAAGAAAACATAAAAAACCACCCAAAACAAAACAAAAAACAAATGTCGCTTGCTAAATATAGAAAAACAAAGATTAAATATATACTTTTTATTATTATTTCCAAGGTAACTAATTTTTTTTAACCAGTACATAATTTCCATACATGATCGTGCAGTTGTTATGCACTACAAGATTGGTTTTCTTTTAATAAAAAAAAACTCCATTTCTTCAATAAGGAGACAGGAACCTGATGAGGAATGCTAAAATTAGAGCAGTTTCACATGAGCCCTTATTGAGAGTTATAAAGGTTTTGTCATGAAGTGATGCTACTGTGCAGGAGATAAATACCACAAGCTGTTATTCTCATTTAGGAGAGCTTGCAGCTAACTCACACAGGAAAAAAAAAAAGAAAAAAAAAGAAAAACAAACCAACACTTAAAACCCAAGAGTATTTGATAGATATATTTTGTGCAGGGAGTTGGTTTTTTTTTTTTTTTCCCTCTGTATTTCTTCTCTCTAGGTATTTTTACCAGTAAGTTAAACCATAAAAATAAATCTCAGCCTGAGCAGAATGAACCTCACCTTTCTGCCCGGTCAATCTTACACCTCCAGAGCGAATGCTAAATATTTTTGAGCAGAAATTAATGAATTTTGCCACATTTCCGAGCCCTTCTTTCACTTGGAGTCAGCAGAGCAGTTCAGTGTACTGCACTTTCTGCTTCACTGACCCTCTGTGCCCTGTGTTTCAGGCCCTGCTTGAGGCATGGCTTAAATTTTTGATGAGGAGGAGTTGGTGTCTGGATCTCAAGATCTCTGACTCTGGGGTTGAGGCAGTAAGTAATAAAGAAATGAAAATATCTGTATTACACTCAGAAATTAGTCATCCTGGCATCGCTGAATCATGTTTGAGTGATTCAGAAATGTTAAGGGTTTCAGGAACCTGAGTGGAAAGAAAATTATTTGTATTTTTATGTAGCCCTTGATGGTGTAACAGGACTTGACTGAAGTGCAAATTTTAGAAGGTACTTTTAAAACCCGGGTATTATTTTAGCTTAGCCACAGAAATTTAGATGTGAGAATGATTAATGGAGAGTGAAAAGTTAATGCTGTTGCACATCTGATGAGAAAATTGTCATCTGGCAACCCAGATAGAAATGATTCATTACAATGAAGCCCAATGGGGGAGAGATTTCTTTAAGAGAAAAAGAAGGAGAAAGGAAATGACTGAACAGAAGGAAAGGAGGTAGCAGAGCATTGTCAAAAAAGGAGCAATTCAGGAAAACAAGGTGGATTTATGGACAGTTTTGGGGAATTGGCTGTGCTCTTCCTGCCATATGGGTTGGCATTGTTCCATCTGCCAAGGGCAGGATCCCAAAGAGGCTTTTTGATGCTTTTTCATGGAGTAATGGTGAAAGTGGAAAAAAGCAAACAAAACCAAAACCAATGAATCAACTCCAAAAGAGAAATAAAAAAAAATAAATCAAAGAAAAAAACCAAAACCAAAACTAAACCAAAAAAAAAAAAAAAAAAAAAAAAACCAAAAAAAAAAACCACTGGGAAAAAACCCAAAACAACAACAACCAAAAAAAAAAAAAACCTTACAGGAAGTGAAAAATTTCTAGGAGATTTTGTCCTGATGCCATCACCATGGAGGACCCAAAGGTGGTTTAGGATCCTTTGCATATTCATTTGCCATACCTCTCAGCCATGTGCAAAGGCCATCTTTCCCATACTGGCTTCTCACACCTATTTGAAGAAGCCTGCAAAACCACTGGGGAAAAAAAAGAAGTAAAACATGTCAAAAACACTTGAATAATTTTAAAAACATGACATAATACATTTTTTCTTAAATTCCCAGTGCAACTGTAGTGAAGAGAACTTAACCAAGCTAAGTCTTGCCTCTATTCAAAATGGAGTTCAGATCAAGACATTGCTGTAAGTACAATTAACACTGTTACAGCACAGCAAATTATAGAGGAATAAATACATTTTGATGAATTCACCCTCATATCATGCAAAAAAGCATATGTTTCCTCACTGGTTAATTATTAAGATTTTCTATAACAAAGATCACAAGGTAATATGTTAGAATATACAGTAAAATATCCTATATTTTTCTTTGTAAATAGAGTTAATAGTGTTCCTAATTTTTGTGGCAAACTGTCTATATTAAGGAAAAAAAAAAAGTGGTGAATACAGACAGAAAAAAAAAGGTTCATGTTGAACTCTTCTCAACCTTTCCTGTGTTAAAGGCTGCATAACAGTTTTGAATGCTTTCATCTCAGTAAAGGGTGGAATGTTTCTTCTTTATTACATTTTTCTCACCAAAGACACTCTGTAAAACAAATTTAATTCTCACAGGAAGGGCTCTGTCTTCACAGAAACTTCATGACTGTCACCTTTTTTTTACCCCATCATTTCTGGATGCAACAGAAAATAAAATAAGGTTTTCCCTTTTTCCATCACCTTCTCCTCGAAGAAAAGGAAGAATTTTGTCCCACACCCAAGTCTGAGACCTCCCCAAGCTCTGAGCTCAGCTCACTCCCTCTGAGCAGGCAGAAAGGGAATCGCCCCTCCTGAATGGGATTTGGCACAGCTATATAGGGCTACCCCTCTTTAACAGATGCTCTTGGAGATCAAGATAAGGAATATAAATTTACATTTATATAATATTTACATTTGACTGCTCTGAATTGTTCAAATCCACTTCACTTAGGAACTGAAAGCCACTGCAGGGCTTCACCAAAGCAGCAAACCTCCACAGGGAAGGTTTCATGGAGGCATTTAAACACAACACACACATGGAGGTATCACCCTCATTTTTATTTTGATGTGATTTATCATCAAGCAGGATTTCCTTCTCCCCTCCAGCCTCCACAGAGCTGATACAAATTTTTTTTCCCTGCTGCCTTGTGGTATGACAAGCAGGAGGATTAATGACAGAGAACAAAGTTCTCTTGCTACTTAACTGATAACTCCATCAGAGCAAAGTGTGTGTAAATCAATAACTCTGCCCTGCAGTGCCAGGGAACAGCTTGTCTGTTCAAATTCTGGTGTGGCACCAAAGGTGTATTGTTGTACTTCCTCCCAGCTGGCATGAACACATTTATTCAGTGTGGGTCAGTGCGGACAAATATCATGATTATGTGAGGAAACAGCCCCTCCTCAGTCGCAGTCAACACCTGCATTTTATTTGCATCACTTTCCTTTTAGCATCCTATTGAAGTTAGATCAAAGACAAACAATTATTTTCAGGCTTATTTGAACTTTCTTTCTTTTTTTTTCAATTGCTTTCCCAGCCAGCTACAGATCATACATTTCAAAATTCTTTCAGATTAAAATGATGGGGTGATACCTGCACATCTTGTATTTGTAGAGTTATAGACGTTTAAATTAGCAATCTGATAAAACCTGGGGGTAAAATCTGTGATAAAAGGTAGGTTTGCACATTGCTGTGTACTGATTCTGTGCATACTTGTAATTGTCTGAGCAGTCAATAACATGAAACATAGATTAGCTTTTTGTCAATCAATGGACTAAAATGTAATAGCCATAGAAGTTTTTTTTCTGTTAAATTAATACACCTATTTCATTAATCCAGAAGTCCCTCCTTAGTTCTAAGAATACTATTTATATTGCTTTAAAATTGTCTATTTACTTTGCTTTAAAAATAAAGACATCTGAATGTCTTTGTCTCCCTTTATTTCCCCCTGCAATTTCTACTATATGGCAAAACATTAAAATAATGAAACCCCTACTTGTTCTAAGTGCCTTTATTCTAAATGCTTATGTTTTAAATGCCTTTCTGCACAGGAACCGCAGGTAGAAATAATTTCTTTAGAGACAGAAGGACTAACATCTTGTCACTGGCCCTGGGGCTCTCTTTAACAAGTGCACTGCCACTAAACACC
Organism: Diglossa brunneiventris; assembly: GCA_019023105.1. NCBI lineage: Eukaryota > Metazoa > Chordata > Aves > Passeriformes > Thraupidae > Diglossa > Diglossa brunneiventris. The sequence continues at coordinate 4,854,959 of CM032382.1, read as the reverse complement.
TACTAAGCCTGTCCCCTTCAGAGATAAACCTGAGCAGAAATTTAAAATGTGTAGATGGGCACAGAAAGCTGCTTGGAGCTTGGAGATGGTGAGAAATAATCTTGTCAATCACTCTCATAATTCCCCACTTAACTGACACACATCTGCATTAAAACATGGGGTTTTTGGGTTTGTTGGTTTTTTTTTTTTTTTTTTCCCCCCCAGGTCCCAGTAATCTCTCCAGGGGGAATTAAAGACCGAAAGAAAAAATAAAATGCTAAAAGGTGATTTACTGCCATGTGAACACCAACCCTTCTCTCAGGGCAGTGTCTGGGATTACAAGTGCTGATGATATTTGTCAAAATGTGTTTTCTCACCTGCAGCTTCACTCTGTCTCTCTCCAAAATAATGATCCAAGCGTTGTGCTGCCACTGGAGCAGTGCTGGGCAGGCTCAAGGCTGCTGGGGAAAGAGCTGCTCACACTCAAAGCAGTCCTTTGGTGAAGTCTGCTCCCAAATGGGTTATTCCTGCAGCTGGAACCACAGTCATGGCTAGGACCCCTCTTTTTTACAAACAATTTTTGTGACAGAAAACAGAAAAGGGCATTCACAGGGTTAACAAGGTGGCAATGTCCCTCCTGGTGGCCCCAGCTGAAAGATGGGGTGCTTTAATCCCTGTTGATTTGGGCTTTATCCTTTGACCTGTCTTTATCTCAATCCTAAACTTTCCTCACTTTTGCCTTTCCAGGTCTCTCTTCCAGGATTAAGCCCCAGCAAACAGAAAAGAGATGCTAAAAATTGAGTACAGATCTTAAAAAAGGGGATTTGAGATCAGGAAACCTACACTCTAGCAAAATGGTTTAATGTATTCAAGTGACAGCATCAAAGACATCCTGCACATTTTTATATATTTTTTTTAATATATTTTTATATTTTTATATATGTATATATATGTGTGTGTATATACACATGTATATATATGTACATATCTACATATATACATATATATATCTTTACATATATATTTTTTATATATGCATATATATATATATATGTATGTATGTATATATATATATATATGTACCTTATAAGGTATTCACCATGAAATATTCAGCTTTTCAAGCTTCTGACAACTGACTTTAGGATTATGGAACAATTTTCCCTTTCCACTCACAAATTCCAGGTATTTTTCACTGCCAAGACCTTTCCTGGGCTTTGGGCACAACTTTTGTGCAAATTGCCAGCTTGGGAAACTTTTCTTGCCCCTCACAGCTGTGCATTCAGGGTTCTTTAATGGGTGATCATTTTTTCTTATACATCTTACTACTTCACTCACACTTTCTTTTCACCCCTCTGTGTATATGAAGAAATGATCAACACAAAAAACCCACCCAAAACACCAAAACATGTCATTTGGGAGGATCAACTGCATTGAGCCTCTTCATTAAAAAGCTGCATAACTGCCAGGTGAGTTGAAGAGAATGCCAGAAAAACAGCTCTGATCACAGATGCCATTCAACAAATCTTCCTTTCCTCTGTGTATTTACTTAAGACTTTGGTGACCGGAGTGTGGTTGAGCAGGATGGGCTAAGAGTAAGGAAAAACAAAAAAGATACAAAAGTTTGCACTTATTTCTTGCTCCTTTAAACACACTTCTGGGTTTTATTTCACCAAATTTTGCCTTCTGAGCAATAATTATAAAAGATTTATGGTGTAGTGATACATGTGAGCAGGAGACTAAATCACTGTTCCCAGCAATATTAGTTCCTCAATGATTAAATGGTAAAAATAAATAAATAACTATTTAAAAAAAGGTTTGGGCATTTAATAACTACAGATAGAAACATCAAGTCAGGAGAATGGTAGTTCTGGGTACATCAAGAGCAAAAGCTTGGGTTTTTTGTAGAAATCTGCTCCCAATTAGGCTATTATTGCAGTTGGAATCATGTTCATGACTAGGATCTCTTTCTTTCCAAGCAGGTTTTTATGAAAGGAAATAGAAAAGAACTTTTGCAGCATTAATAAGATGGAAATATCCCTCTTGATGACCCATAAATATGCCACTTAATACAGTTAAATTTATACTTAAGACTGCAAAGAAACCATATATTACACTTCTGTTTTGAAAAGCAGGTATTTAAACCGATGTATTTAAAAGAAAAAATAATGTACTAATGCAGATTATTCTAAATTTAGGAGCTAAAATATGGATGTGTTTATCAAAACTGTGGCTCATTCCACCACAAATTGGCTTGCAGAAAAATTAACTGGCATTCTGGTTATTTGGTTGTTCACACAAAAGCAGTGAATTCTCTTAATTGCGTTGCCAGAAAATGGAAAACCTTAAAGAGTGAGAGGAGGAACCATCTGTGTTCTGATCTCTGGAAAAGATATATAAGGTGTTTTACACCTTTGTCACAGCACCTGAAAGCAGAGGGTGGTGAGATGTCATCTTCAAGGAGGGGAAAGTTTTATATACTATAAAGTTATATATACTATAAAGTTGAAAACTCACACAGAAACCCCATTCCCTTGTCTGTCCACGTTAGTAATGAGCTGCTGACCTTCTGCCAAGGCAGCTTGCCATGGTTACAGCGAGAATCACCAGATAAAGATCCCAGGTTTATCGCAAATTTCGGTGCAGACACACGAGCCCCCCTGTAACAAGCTTAATTTTGTGAGAAGGGGAGAAATCTGCGTGGATTTACGCAGCAGAAAGCAGGGAGTGGGGAGTGAAATTAAGCATTTTAGCAGGTCTAGGTGATCAGGGTGCTGGAAATAGCCTCAGTGATAAGGGCTCTGCAAATAAAACCAGCAGGGATTTACAGCCTCCCAGCTAAAACTGCAATTTCTCACCAGGCATGCAGTGCATGGTTCCAGGAGCCAGAAGGCTTCCAGGGCAACCTCCTTCAGGCACCTGGTTTGTTCTGTTGTAAAAACACCTTTAAAAACGAAAAAAAACAAAAAAAACCCACTAGAAACAAACCTGAAGAATGAAAAATCACCACCCCCAACAAAAACTTGAAAAAAGAAAAAAAACAACAAAAAAAAAACCTACCCACAAAACAACCCAGGTACACCCATATTGGCCAAAATTCAAGAAAAGAATCAGCTTGTAATGCACAGAAAAAAACCCAAAAATTCAAAAAGAATGAATGAGCTTCAAAGCTGGGGCAAATAGAAATATCTGTCCAGGGATGGCCATTCTCTAAGCTGTGAATTTTTAACACATGCATATTTGGAAAATACATATTTGATTTGATTTTTTATTTTATTTTATTTTATTTTATTTTATTTTATTTATTATGTATGTATATATATGTGTGTGTGTATATAAAAAATAATATATATACACATACACATATACATGTATATATACACATGTATATATATGTATATGTGTATATGTATATATACAAACATGTATTTATTACTTTTGTATTTATCACATATATATAATATACATATTATAAAATAATAGTTATGTTATACATACTATTATATGCAATATATATCTATAGTCTTAGCTATATCACAAATATTAACCATATACACTAAACCCCTCACTTTTATTTCAATGTTTTTAAACAATACAATTTTGTTACAATATTTAAGATCTCAGTGCTGTGAGTTCTGACTGTTTCCTTTGAAGCTCTTGGCACCTGCTGATTTCAGAATTGAAGGTACTACAAAGGGAATGGAAGTGTCAACCACGTTAAAATTATGTTAAGCAAGAAGGAAAATAATTTTTTTTAAGGAAAGTTTTGCTCTCCTAAAATGAGACATGCATAGTTTTAAAGGATCATGTGCATCCTGGAAGATAATTACTATTTCTGGATTAACTCTGTAACCAACTGATATTTCTGAAGTTTAGAAAAAATTCTTAGTTTTAGGTATCGTTTATGAGCCCGGATAGAAAGAAGAAAAGATTAAATACAGATGTAAATAATTTATGTAAGCACCTCAGTTCAGGTTTCTGGAAATTCCTTATTCCATTAGGATGCTCAGAGCTTACAGCAAGCATGAGCAGAGTCAGTGCACACCCGAATTTGAACTGATCAGAGCTCAGGCAGAAGAAAGTAAAGAACTTATTTGAACTTCTGATAGTAATAGGCCAAATGTACTGAGAATGCAAACACATTAAATTCAATTAATGATCCATTAGTGGGCACAATTCTTTACAGCTTCATGTTTAAGGGGTTTGATGTTATAAAACTAACAATTTATGAGTCACTATGTGAAATAAATAAAACAGCAATTATGCTGAAATGTCACCCATTACATAATATAAATACTATCAAATGCCAATAACTCATCTATAAATATCACTTTCTTAGCTGCAGGGGGAATTTGCTGAACTTCCCACACAGTTACTTCAATTTGTTTACACTTTTTTTTTTTTTATCCTAATATGACCATATAAGAAAACATTAATGAAGGTCTGCAATGAAAATGACAGCATTTCTTATTAATTATTAACAGGATTCTAACAGTCATTAATTATAAATCATGGCCTAAATTATCAGCCTTCCAAGATTTCCCTCACACAGACGTGACAGAGCTGGAGCTGGTCAAAGAAACTTCAGGAGAACTTTGTCCCATCAAAGCTCCCTGTTTTAAAAACTTGAAGTGTACTTTAGGCTCTTAGGTGATTTCAGGATAATTTTAGTTTAGACTACATTTAGGAAGTGAAATTGAGGCAATATGAAATCCTTCACACAGAAATATTTTAATATTGCCTCCCCTATTTGAGACTCCCCTTTTGGAATAAGTTCCACTTAAGTATTTTTTAATGTAGATCAAAAAGGAAACCTAAATTAGGAAAAAAGATTATTTGGACTGAATGTTTCTGAGGAAAAAAAAAATCCCTTTGGAAAAGTAAGGAAGGTGTTGTATGACAAAGGGTTTAGACTAGAAGAAAGCATTTGTCATGCACAAATTCCTCCATAAATTTAATTCCTATGCCCCCTAAGAAATCACCCATCCATGAAGGGAAGGTTCCCCATCCCAAGGGAAAGTTTAGGGGACAACCATGCACCAACCTACCTCCTATCACTGCAGAGATTATTGGGTTTCTCTGGAGGCTCTCTGCTCAATTTTAATAAATCCAGTGTTAAGTGGCCAAAGCCACATTAGTACTACGTTAAATTAGCTCTGCATTACAGTGGAACTCTTATGGCTGTTCTTGTGATGCTTTAAAATTAATTTTAAAAGAGTTCATTGGTATTGGTGCAGCCACACTGGAGTGAATTGAGGAGACACTCAGAAAAATTAAAAATTTCCATTGAATGTTGAGTACAGTTAGTGCATTGTGTTTTCAAGCTATTTTTCCATTTCTGTAGATTTTTGTAAACCTACACCACTCAGACACATGAACATTTGAAGCTGAACAAGAGCCTTTTCACAAATCCTTAACAAAGGTTCGACCTGCCCTTTTTTCTTTTATTTATCTTCCAAGAGTTATTTCAAATTATCTCTTCACTGGTTTGTGGCTCTCCTCCTACAACAAGCTACCCTGTTTGAATTTATGAAGTGCAGACACTACCTCAGAAAACAAAATCTGCTTTCCCTGACGTGTTGAGCAGGAAAACATTTCCACATCAAGATGCCACTGCTGAAGAGAAAAGAAAGAGAATGAGAATTTTGTAAGGGCTATTCTACCTCTGTTGTACTTAATTCCATAAATGCTGCATTTCAGACCTGAATAAAACAACACAATTATCTTCCTTTTGTCTCCTCAGTGTGCGTTTATATCAGATTTTATTTCAAAGAAGGGATATACTTGAGATTCATGCATATAAGTACAGAGTTCCTATGAATTATATGAGAAACTTCTTTGCATTGTCAATGTGGTTTTCAAACACGGCAGGAATTCTTTTCTGGAGATTCCCTGGAAGAGCTGAGCACATTTTAAATGAGAAATCTGTGCCACGTGTCTAAAATTTATATTGTCCTGTCCCAGGAGTAGCCTCACTCTGCTCACAATTGAGTTAAATCTGAATTATTCAGATGATAAGGACCTAACACAATGATGCTTTTTCTTCCTTTTCTGTGTATACTTCAAAGGCAAGACAAACGAAAAATATCTTTCAATTCCTTTTTCTAAGTATCTCCAATCTTGGCCATTCAGAGCATGATGAGTTTCCTAAAGTAAAAGTTTAGGGTACTTTTAATTTTTTAAAATATGTTGGTGGGAATGCTGCATGTCTATAATACAAATAACCCTTATTTTTAGATGCTTACATGGAAAAAATATTTAAACTTTTTCTCTCAAATTTGAACAGGATTATTTTAACAGCACTGAAAAGTTTTCCATTTTTAAATAGCAAATTGTTTTAAAATTACCCCTTTCAGTGGACATTTCTTAGTTCAGTTAAAGCACAAAGTGAAAAGATTTTGCTAGAAACTCACAAGCATCATATTCAAGTATTGTCATCTTCAAATTAAGTAAATAGAGGGCTGCATAAATTGCAGAGATAAAGTGAAAAGTAGTTTTCCACCTCATTTTCTAGATACAGCACTTCCAAAGAGATGGTGTTTCTCACAGCTGTGATTCAGAAGGCTGATTTGTGTTAAGTTACCCAATCCTTTTTGTTCTTAACCTGTGGTTTCATGCAGGTGTAAGTGCCAGACTGGAGAATTTTGGACTTTGATGCTTCAAAATAGAAAATGCAAAAATTTACTTGAACTACTACTGTACATCATAAGAAACAAACTATTTTTTTCCAGATCTCATTAAATTATCTAGCAGCAGGCCCACCAATTTTCCCCATTTTCTCGTCACTTACTCTTTGACACTTTTTAAAATAAACCTGCAAACATATTTTTGCCAAACTCCTGCCATAGAAATTCCTCAGCAAACAGAGCATAATTCTCAATATTCCAACCTGTTTCTTTTAGACTTATCATTAATTTGGCCATAAGCATTAAAAGTGAGCAACACTTCAGAGCCAAAATATAATTCCTGCTCCATCCTGCAATAATTTGATATTCACTTTTTTTTTAATTTTGACATTTTAAAATTATTGTTTTTATTAGAATTATCATTATAAATTAATTATTATTGTTGGGTTATTATTATTATTATTACTACTACTACCACCACTACTACTACTATTAGTATTATTATTATTCCACTGTTCAAAGACATGCCTCCCTTTAAAAAGAATTTAATTATCCTGGATCTACATTTTGATGGGTTTCTTGACTCTAGACTCACACAGCCTTTTCATCTCTCTCTGGGGCCCTATTCTCAATCACAAATCACCTTGTTTATTTTTAATAGATGGAGAAAACACTCGGATTTTCCAGGCAGTGTGATTGGTACACAAATTTAAGATGTCTCCTGGTGGCAACAGTCAAGATTCAACACTAATAGTGAAAAAAAAAAAGCACTTCAGACAGTTCCACTTCCAAGACTTGAAAGTTGTTGGATGTCTCACAACACATATTTACTTTCAAAATACTTCCTCTGAAGCTTTAACCTGTATCCTCCTGTGGTGAAGAGATTAAACATTGCCTTCAAAGGGAAACAGGAGTCTTCAGTTAAATAAAACAAAGTGTAAATGAAAAGCACTTTGCAAGGCTAAAAAAATATGAATAAAAAATACATTTTTTAAACAAATACTTTTGATGTTATTTATTGTCTTCCTCAGATAAGAAAGTCTTATTTGTGTCTGCTATAAACCTGTTTCTTTGGCTCGGTGTAGCACATTGCATTTTGGGACTAGAATATGGCTTTTTTATTCTTTATTGAAGAAGTGGGTGGTACAGCAATAAAATAAAACAAATAATTTCCTCATTTTTCCTGTAGGGTAGTACCAGTGTATCCTTACACTTCTGTAAATTCTCCCTTAAGCACTCTTTCACAGATTCTCTTTATAAAAATTAAGGTAATCAGCCATTGCTACAAAATTGCCACTCTTTCTTCAAGGCAGAGATGTAAAATTCTTTGCACTAGAATTTCTAAAATTCTTGGGGACCAAAAGCAAAAATATATCACTTTTGTACTGCCTATTGCTATTTTTACTGCTTGTCAATACCCACTTGGCTTCTTAATTTTGCTTTAAGCACCCACTACGTACATCAGTTATTCAGCAGCAGAAACTATTAACTGTGATTATTCTATTTTTCTATCCTTTAAAACTATAGGCCAAACATACTAGTTAGCATGAAGCCATAAAAAAAAAGAAAAATAAATAAAATAGGGTTGCCAAGGGAAGTTTTCAGTGGTTGGAACCTCTGAGTGATTTACAGACTATGCTCCAAAATTGTAGAGATAATTCTACTTCACAAGATCACTGTCAAAAACAAAATTAACAGGACTGATGGATCAAAGCAAGAGATCAAATATCTCTCATTGACTCATTGACTCTGAATTTTTTATTTTCAATCTCATCAATTATGAAGTAGGCAAAATCAGAGTATCCATTTTCCAGATGATACCAAATGATACCACAGAAGACACAGAATTTTATTTGGACACATTATGTGAAGCCTTTGCTACTTCTGATCTCCTTTAGCTGTCAATATCATCAAACACTTTATTTACGTAGTTTAAAAAGTCCTTTCCTATGTCTCTAAAAAAACCCAAACCCTCAATGAAGCAAAGAAACCCAGTCAAAAACAAAACAAAGCAAAACCAGAAAAAATCCTAATCAATAAACCAAAGCAACTAAGCAAACTAAAAAACCTGTAATAAACAAAAGTTTAGCTATGAAACTGATATTATGGATTTACTGAACCAAAACTATATAATATTATCTTTAATATATATATTCCCAATATTTTCCAGTTACAAGAATCAAATAAAAATAAAATAAACATTTTCTTGTTTAACTCTGGTGGTTAAATGTCATGTTAGTCTGCATTCTTTCAAGTTTTGCTTCACCATTAAATATATCAAACTTAAGTAGTTAAATTTTGAGCCTTATTTGACTCAGAATCTCTTACTTCTCAAAAAAAATCTGGAGTTATTTGGTATCTTTAAATAAGCATGAATAGAAATGCATTTTGGGGGGAAAATACCCACTTTATTTCTATAAGAAATGTGATACACCTTATCACATCTCAGGATTTTTAATGTTTTTTTGTTTTTTTTTTTTTTACTTTTTAACTTTATGGTTTTTTAGACTTTTTAACTATAAAAATGTTTTTCATATCAGGTCACAGGTGGAGCTACAACATCTGATGGCAGCACTCAGCCAACCATACAGCTAATGCTTTCAGAGCAAATACAAAATAAATAATATTCTGTGTCTTTTAATCATCTTCCTCATGTGTTGAGCCATTGTTGAACTGACGGAAGTGAATGGGATAAATACATTTCAAACAAGAATAAACACATTCATGGAAAGCACTTTCATCATTTTTGAAAATGGTCCAGATGAAATATTCTTCTCAGGAAGCCCTCAAACAACGTATGACTGACAAAGAACAGAATCTTTTTATCCCATTTCATTCTTTTCTTTCTCTGAGATGGAAATAGCCTCTGATGAACATACGTCCTGAAGGCAAATCTTGCATTTTGGCAGCCAGATATTTCCTCTTAATTTTTTTTTTTTTGATCCTTTTTTCTATTTTATCCACAAGACTGGGAGAGGGAGACAAGAGGGGCAATAAAGGCTGAGCACTACAACCCACCCCTCTAAGTAAAGAAAAAACATAAATATGGAGAAAATTTCTTCTTACATTTGTGTTATTTGATTACACCTTTGCTAAAAGCTGCCTGTGTATACAATTATAGAGACAATAATAAGAGCAAGCAGAAGGTTATTTCATTTCACTCCTGTCAGTAAATGTTTGGTTTTGCCTTTTTTTTTTTTTTTTTTGGAAAAAAATCTCCTCTAGATCTAAGGTTTTTTTGTTTATTTAGGGTGTAATTTCAATTGATTGCCATGTCCTATGTCCCCCTTCCCAATCCCCCCTTAAAAGAGGAATAAAAGACATATTTTCAGGAAGTCTTGCCAATAGCATTCATAAACAACTGTATAAGGAGAAAAAGGAATACTCCTCAGTAAAATTATTTTCAGTATTTAATACTGAAAATTAAAAACTCCTCAGTATAATAATTTTCAGTATTTAATACATAACATTTTTATTTCTGCCAAATCTCGAATTGTGCTACATTAAAGAAAATAAGCTGAAATCAGAGGTGTTGCCAAAGAAGAATGTAAACTTCATTACTACATCTTCAAAATATTGAAGTATTGAAAAAAAAAAAAGAAATAAAACTAACAGTAACTGAAATAATATGCCATTCATCATTCTTTTGGATATATACTCTTTATTTTAGTTTACTTGGAAGAATCTCATTATCCAAAATATATTAAAAATAACAAATTTACCCAAGTCAGTTAAGAAGTTTTTCTACAAATTGGAATATTTTTATTGGTTGCCTTTGGACTTAGGGGTAGAATTTTTCCAATACAGGGTGAACTGGGAAATCTATGCTGTTCCATACCATTATAACCTTGTAGTCTTAAAATTACTTCCAAAACCTGTGTGTTGATTTCCTACTCAAGAGTTTTTTACTTCTTGCTCAGGTTTTCTCAAATTCAAACTGATCTGCATCAAAGAAAGTATTAGCACACATTATGTAACTTTATTACTTTTAACTTCCATATTTAGTCCTTTTAACACACAGAAATATGGAAGATTTTATCTAGATTTAATTTAAAGTAGCACAGGAGTGACATTTGCTATCCTATGGCATTTTAAATATGTTCTGCAACATATGAGCCAGTCCTTGACAGACTAATTAAGTAGGTCGATTTTTTTAAGTCCATTCTCACTCTGAGAATATTTTTATCGCATTATCTTCAGATTCCTCAAAAACAATACCTATTTATAGAGTTTGAATATTTACGATTATTTTACTTGACTAAATATGCTGGTATTTATAATTTTACACATAACTTATGATTATTTCTTTATCCGATTTTGTGGTTTCTATTTAATTAAAGAGAGATCTGTGTCCTGCTTTCAACACAAAGCTGTAACAAATATTCTCATTATTTACAGACCTTTAGCTGATACAAGCTGCTCAACTGAACAACCCAACTTTGCAATTACTGAACATTTTCTATACGTCAATTTGGATCTATTTTGTATTTTTGTGGTAATGGATTTAGAATCCTGAAACATGAGTGGCTTGCATGCTATATTGACAATTATTATCATTATCATTTATAAGCCACATAAATTGATAATATCTTGTGTCATCTTATGGGTATATTTCAACGTGTGCAACTGGTTTTTACTTATGTTCTTGCATTGGTTTGTACCTTCACAGTTGCTTTTTGTTTTTTTAAAGAAAATTTAAAAAACATTTCAAGACTCATCTTTATTAGGACCTGCATGTGTCATGAGGTGATTCCATCTTTTGAGAGACAACCTCACTGGTAATAATATAACATTCTATTGTATCTTCATACATAATGACAATATTTTTGTATATCTCTTCTTTCACATATAATGTCAAGCCCACATGCCAATCTCATTTGTCCTGCCTGCCAGAAATGTAATAATCTGCTTGAAAAAGATAAAATACCAGAACTAGTGTCCAAGTTTATTCTAATCAAGTTAATGGCTCTTTATAAAAGACAATAATGACAGATTCATGTACTAGAAGGAAACTCTAAATAACCTCAGAAAGTTATTTTACAAATTAAAACATTCATCTCTCAAAACAAAGAGGATGAAAAAACATCATTCACACAGATGTCCTGTTAAGAGTCAAGGACTAGACCTCAGTAAATCTTTGAGGTTTGCAATCACTCAAAAATGTGAGAATTATTTTTTTAGCCTTCCCAGTATTTACCATAAAGACTTTTATGTAAACTTTTATGTAAATACCTTCAAGTTTTGTAGATGAAAGTACTTAGATCTTTAACTGCACCTGCAAACTTCTTCTAATTACCTGATATATGGCATACAAAAATAAAAGTTGGGCAGTAAAAATATACTTAAGACGTGCCTCAAATTCACACGAGAATTTCACAAAACATTAGAGAAGATCTGCCTATCACCTTTTTTTTAAATTTATTTATTTACTGAAATTCCTAATAATATGACAATAAATACAGTTTCTATGAACAGGAAAGAAATGTCATGTCATAAATTGAAGGCTTCAAGATTCTTGGTATGCTGAGTGATGCTATGAATTATTCTATTTTTATTTCTTACCATCTCAAGGCAGTGGTGGCTTGGGCCATGTTTTGCAAAGTTACTCTGGTTATTCTCCCAAATGAGAGGAATATTAGACATGGTGGATGTGAACAGGACAGTTCTTTGTCACACACATTTCATCTCAAATCTTGTCCAGCTCTCATGTGATCAAACCCATGAGAATTTGAAAACAGAGGCACCGTTTGTCTCTGCTTTTGGTATGTCACATTCAGATAATCAGCCTTTTGTATTTTACCTTTCTTCAGGAAGAATTCTGTCCATTCTCTGGTTAGAGTTTTGGGAGTTCAATAGTAAGAGATTATGTGGGTTAAACTTGTGTACAGACAAAGTTAAAATGTGGGGGGTTTTTGTTGACATTTATCCAGGCTGGGTGGTTTTATCCACTTATTTCAGTTATCTGGTTTGGAATATGTTTGCCAAAGAGAATAAAACTGAATCCCCGAAAGCTGGCTTCTCCTTTGTTACATCCTTGTCCATAAAGTGTTCATAGTTTATTCGCCAGATTTACGCCTAAAATCAGCAAAACATGAAAGCTGGATGAGTTATTCTAATATTTTTTATGTTCTGGGGCAATGGGTTCAGCATTACTTTGTAAGATTTGGTTCTGATCGTTACTCTGCCCTGACAATTCCCACATCTGTGATGCTTATTTGATTCCTTGGCTGTACCAGTGTTGTCCTGCAACAGAGGACAAACACTTCTGCATATTATTTCTTATTCCCCTCTGCGAATATTTTACATTTAGATTTACAATATTTTATAGGATTTGAATAGTGAGACACAAATCCATCCAGGCCTTGCCAAGAGCTATTTTTAGCTTTTCCTCCACTCTCAATTCCCTGCGAGGTGTGTGTGACTGGAATTCAGCCAAAGCAGGATTTATGTTGCAAATAGCAGGTGTGATTTAGGAATGATGACCCCATTATTCTGTTATCAGTGATGGGCTCTACAGTCGTATAAATCTCCCCACAAGAGCAACAGAAGACATAATGGGAATATGGCTGTCCTAACTATTATGCCATTAAAATATAGAAGGAGAGGATGCCTAGTGAAGAGGTGTTTTCTTTTGTGGAGATATCATGAATCAAATTCATCTTTTACAGATTAAAAAAAAAAAAAAAAAAAAAAACCTCATGCCAACCAAATCATTTCCCTAGTTCAATAGGACTAGAATTTTAATAATGAAATTATCTTACAGCTCTCTCCTGGCAGTTGTACAATGGAAATAAGTTACACATATGTTAATAAAATCTGCCTGGGTGGGACTTTTGGTGAGGAAGTCTAAGAGAACTGGTACTATCAAAGGGTGCAGCAAATTTTTCATTTTGAGGAATGACAATAACATTATTATCTAGCACAAAAATTGATCAAAAATATTTCTGTCACTTCTTTCATGTATCAAGAGCCACAAGAGTGATTTTTTTATTACTAGAATGTAAAAATTGTTTACTAGTGTGTGCCTGCAAATTTTCTCAAAGTTCACCTGCCCCGTCTTCTGCCATAGGATAAAAAACACTGTGTAGGTCTCTTTCATCCTTTTCCCTTTTGTCTTTTCTTTACAGCAGGAAAAAATTAATTCAGTAACAGGATTTGCCTGCCTCTCCTTTCAGTGCTGCTCTAATATATCAACATCAGAGATTCCACATGCACAGCCTGGTAATTTTCAGCTTCCTGGAACTGTGAAAATAAGACAGCTCTATACCCTGCTGCTGATTTATACAGCAAACACTACACATTCCCTCAAAACAGATTAAAGGGTCTGCAAGCTTCTTTGATGGGCAAGTTCAAAAGAAAAATAGGCTTAGTATATCTTCTTCACCTGATAGACTCGTATACTTACTCAGGCTAAATGGTTTAAATATGCTGATTTGTCAGAAGCTTTAAAGTTGAAAAGAAGCCATGTTCAGCCACATTATGAGACTATAAACAGGGTTTATATATAGGATATTCCAACACGTTAGGCAGTTGTGAACTCATGAATCACCTCTGGTGCTATACAACTAATTAGCAGCCAGCAGGAGTGAGGTTTTTGCAAATCAGGAAGGTCCTTGTGTCATTTCTCAAGCAAATACACAAGCAGAACTTATAAATCTTTTAGGTCTATTTAGATAACATTGAACTGTGCATAAACCAGAGGCTTGCCTGTTTCTTAGCTTCTCCTGCTTTCAGCACTCTTTGAGGTGAATGCCCTAAGCAAACACTTTAAAAGATTATTTGATTTATTTTGTTGTTATTAAATGCCATGTTACATAATTTGTTTAACCAGCAGTTAAATGAATATGGAGGGTATCTGCAAGTTTTCACAAGACACTTAAAAGTCTGTCACCACCTCTCCTAGTTTATAAATTAATGTCATTTTCAGTACTCCCAGATTATGGTCATTTTGACATTTCTTATCCAGACGATCATAAATTCTGTTTCCAAAGTGCAGTCCTTATGACTCCATTAAAATGCAGATGTGTCAGATGGAAAGTAACTGATAATAAAGACCAGAGAACCACAGAATTATTTAGGTTAGAAGGAACCTTAAAGATCACCTAAAAGTTCCCTATTGGCAGAGACAACACCTTTCCCAGGTGAAAAGGCCACATATTGTGGCACATCATCAAGTAATAGAGGATGCCATATGTTACATTTTAAATGTTTGATTTAATCTTGTGCCACTGTTCTGATTTATTTCAAAGAGACATGAAAGAATGAACAGTTGGACAGGTGAGATCAAGAAGAAACCACTGAGATTTTAAAAGCACACTATCTGTTATTAAATAATTTTGAGCTGGGTATTTTCAAAATATTGCTCTTTCATGGCTCTCTAGTTTTAATTTTAAGCCTTTGTGAGAAAAGCCAGAAATAAAATAGCATAGGTAAAATCTTGCAATTTTGATGTATTTTACCCAAACACAAAGCTCTTTAGCAATTTAAATTAATTACTAAGACATTTTCCTGCTGTCACAATGAATATATTTGGTCAAGTGGTGGACAAAGAGGAGAATGAGCTGAGTATTTCAGTGGAACTCCTTCTAATGACCAATAAAACCTGGAAAAATATTTAATTTACTGCAGCTTGGCTTTAGGAATGGAGCTTCCCAGTCTCATGTGCATGGGAACTTCCTGACATCCATAGCTCTTACGCCCCACCTAAACTCTGGAACTAAAACACCTGAGAGACACAAAAAGAGGCTTGTCCTGCCAACAGGGTGGTCCAGGAATATCTAAAATTCTTTGGGTTCTTCAGGGTCTTCTTGTTTCCCTTAGAAGTTTCAACTCCTGGGTCATTCCCAGGTTGAACAGGCGAGGGCAGTTGACATTCATGCTTGGAATCATGGTTAGAAAAATTATATTTAGATCATGATTGCACACCCTGTCAGAACAAATTGACCTAAAGGCCACAGGTTTACCCAGGAAGTCAGAAAACAATTTGTGTAAGACTTTAATGGAAGGATAAATTTTGTTTCCAGATGGAAGTTGTTGGGAAAAAAAACCCACATAGCTGGTATGTCAATTTCTGTAAGGCATGGTCCTAATTAATGGTGACTTTGCTGTGGGACTTCAGCTCAGCTGGAATGAGATGCTCTTTTCATGGAAATCTAATGCAAGAATAATGATTCATCCCTGAAAAATGAAGTATAGGGTTTGCCAGCAGGACAGCAGGATACATAATGGTGTAGTGCTCTGAAAAAATAAACCTACTGTAACCCTCCTCTTAGCAAGGATCAATAAATTCATGCTTGCTTTATATATGCTGTAGAAATTAATATCTTGCAAAAAGCACTGGACTTCTTGACTCCATCCTATTAGTAGCCACTTATTCATTATGAGGCAATTAATTTTGCTATGGAAATAAGTCATCAAAAAAGCCTAAGCAGAGAAATTACTTTCTTTCATATTTTTCTTTTCCATAGCTTTGGAAATGGAAAGAATTTGCATCTGTTGTATTTTTGATACTGATCTTGTGACACTTCTCTACACAATTCCTGCAGATAAATATCAATATTCAGTGAAATCAGGGAAGAAACATGCAATAATTTTTTTTTTTTTTAATCCTTTTAAAAATAACAGTTTAATTGGGGGGATAAGGACTATGTGTACATGCAGAGGTCATGATATGCCACTCTATTAAAAACTTTCAAGGCACTCTTTTGAGAGTCAACAGCTGTGAAATACAAGATATAAATCCATATAATCCACATATCAGCACATTACAGCAACATTATTGTACAAAGGGAATAAACAAGACTCAGAAGCCTGTTAAAAATTACAAAGCATCAACTTGAACTTAAGGGTGGTCTAAATATTCTTTCCTCCACCACACAGTACAGAGAATGAAGTAATGAAAAGAGATATATGGTACTGAACATAAAAACTGAGACATGACTTCCTTCCAAATGTAATTTATCACACAGCCACAGTAAAAACAAATCTATATATCATGAGAGATAAATAAAAGAACAGCAACAATAAAATGAGTCTTAGATCCCAATTTATTTCTTGCTTGCAGTTAAGGTTTATGAAATAGAGTTCCAGGCTTTCTTGGGTAAATTGTAGAGAAATGATATTAAGCCACTGAAATTGTTCAAGGGTTGGGAAATAGACTGAAATCCACACATGGGATCACATTTCCATTCAAAGTTTGAACATTCAGACACCAGGTACCTCATCTTCCCAGAAATACTACCCTGTTTTCCTCCTTTGAAATGGTCTCAAAGGTTTTTGCTACAACCGCTGCACCTCCCAAACCCGTTTGGTGATTTACTTGGTCCTGCGCAGTTTCTGACATGTGAGAGAAGGCCAGGACACCAAGACTTTTGCTAAGTGAAAGTTCTCCAAGGGATTTGGCTGCAGAACAGATCAAAAGTTTAAAAAGCACTTCACAACAGAAGATACACAGAGAATTTGTATGCAAAAAGTCCCTTTTGTATGGGAAAACCTCCTAGACTTTCAGAAGTATTACCAGATGCTGGGTGAAGATCTAAATCTGCTCCTACTCAGAGGAAAATTCAGTAAGGAAATTTTTCCAGAAGGGCATCCTGGAAATGCTTGACTGCAATTGAGGTGGCCTTCAGGTCCTGTCTGAGCACCTGGAAGCCACTGAGAAGTGGGAAATTGTCTACACTGATCCTCCTTCCAGGGCCATCCCCCGATGCCAAGGACCAGAGCATCTCCATTAGCCCAATCCCTCAGGCAAACAGGAAATTACTTTCTTTTTTTTTTTCTTTTTTTTTTTTCTTATTCATATATTCCTTTTCCTACCTTTTTTTGCCACTCCTGTGTCATCTAATTATTTTTAACACATAATTTTCATACCCAAATTGAAAAGCAAATATGCATTATATTGCCATGCCTTACCTCGAATGCAATCTGAAATATTGAGATTTCTGTTGGTAATAAAACCTTGTGGAAATCTTATAATAAAACCTTAAGGAAATTGTACAGGGAAACTGTTTGTTCTGGTGATTCTCAGACCTCTGTAATTCTGCTACATTAAGACAAATATCCATCTAAATGTCACTTCTGAATGCTTTAAAATTATTCCCATCCATCATTTCTTGTATACTTACAACAATTTCAAGTGAGTGTTTTCATAGCAAACACTTTCTTGTATCATAAAAAATGCCCACATTTCTGAGTATTATAAGATATTGTAAAATAAAACTTGCTGCTATGTTATGGACTGCTTAAAAAGTTCTTTTTGCCATCTCCAAGGAAACACTTTCCTTAAAACATCATTTTTTAAATAATATTTGTCTCTTTGCATTTTAATTTTTCCACTGATTCTTACCAGGTCATGAATATAAATTACAGTGAACCAACAGTAGTGAAGTCACAGATTCATGTGCTTCATGCTTTTTTTTTTTTTCATGCAAAAGGCAATATTAATGTTAAGTTTGATTGTTAAACAATGATGGGTTTTTATTGCACTGAAAGCACAAGAAAAGAGGAAACTCAGGGCCTTCTGAGAATTCTGTGTTTTTTTGGTTCAGGCACAGATTTATCTTTTATTGGTGAAGAACAGAATATGTAGGGGGTTTTTCTTTCTTTAGCACAAGAATGAGGCATTTATTCACCACTGTTATCATCCCCAAGTCCCTCAAACCATATTCACTTTACAGAGCAAAAATCACCAGAGCGGAAATGACCCTGCGTGCAAGTGTGCACAGAGTTTCTTAAAAAACTCATTTTTTCGGGAAAATTTGAAAGGAATTGTTGATTGTAAAATAATCTGTAGATCATAAGATAAAACCTCTAGAATTTATATAAAATTTGTCCAAAGTAGCATATTTACCATTGATTTTTTTAATCTCTTTTCCCCAAACTTTTACCAAGGTGCCTACACCCACCGTTAGAGAACAAACACTGTGCATTCACTTTGAAACATCTGGAGAAATATTTCAAATTTATATTTTAACAATTTTTAAATTTCCACATGTACTTAACAACAGATCATTCTCACTTCAGTTCTGACATCTTGGCGAAGGCACCCCTGCCTCATTAAAGTCAAGATAAAATAGCTTTGCTCACCTGAGGTCTGACTAAGAATATTTTTACCTGTTCTGCCTGGTCCCAAAGGATAATGAGATAACTGTGCAGTTAATTTCACAGGTAAGGAGAGAGTAAAAAATAAGAGAGTTACAACAATGATAGATTCCACCACTTAACTTTCTAATGGCTCTACAGTAAAAACAATTTACTTTTCTATTAAGAAACATGCCTGTTATACATTCTGAAAAGTAAATTAGGAGGGAAAAGCTGAAGGGTCCCTCAGAAAACTCTGACATAAAAATATATTTGGATTATATGAAACAATTTGTTAAAATTTTAACTTTTACAAATAATAAAATATATCATTTGTTAAAATAATGTATTTTAATATATGTTATAATAATGCTTATTATATTTTATAATATAATATATTATTTGTTAAATTTGAAAATATTATTTTGCAAATTGAAATTGAAAAAGTTTAAATTTGAAATTGTTATTTTATTAATATAATATGCTACCATTAAAAATAAAGAGATAAAAAGAGATCTTTCCATGGCAAGTGACCATACCAAAACATGCTCAGAAATATTTAGACACCTCTATACCTCTATTAGTTTTCCAAACCGTAAAAATGGGTAAGCTAAGCATAGATCTCACATCTGTCTTCCATCTGTTTTCAGACTTTTGGCAAAAAATGATGACTTTTTGTGTGCAGTATATTAGAACTTTTTAAATGGGATCAGGATGCGTTGAAGGGTAACCAGCAATGGTTGAAGAGTAAAAAACCTTTGGAGATGGGCTGAGATGAAGTCAGAAGAACCTGCTTATAGAATCATAGAACCACAGGATGGTTCGGGTTGGAAGGAACCCCAAATCCCACCCAGAGCCACCCCAGCAATGGCAGGGACACCTTCCACTGTCCCAGTGTCCAGCCTGGCCCTGGGCACTGCCAGGGATGCAGGGGCAGCCCCAGCTGCTCTGGGCACCCTGTGCCAGGGCCTGCCCACCCTCACAGGGAACAATTCCTCATTGCCAAGATCCCAGCCAGCCCTGCCCTCTGGCACTGGCAGCCATTCCCTGGCCGCTGTCCCTGCAGCCCTTGGCAATTGTCTGTGTCCATCTTTGCTGCAGCCCCTTCAGGCCCTGCAAGGCCACCCTGAGCTCAGGCCAAAGCTTCTCCTGCCCAGGTGAGCAATGGCAGCTGTGCCAGCCTTTGCTGCCAGCAGAGCTGCTCCATCCCTCTGCCCATCCTGGAGCCTGCTCTGGCCTGGCTGCAGCAGCTCCAGCTCCTTGCTGGGCTGGCCCAGGGCTGGGGCAGCTCTGCAGGTGGGCTCTGACTGAGGGGCAGAGGGGCAGAATCCCCCTGCCCTGCTGCCCACGCTGGGCTGGGCCCGGCACGGGGCTCTGGGCTCTGGGCCCGGCACGGGGCTCTGGCTCTGGGCACGGCACGGGGCTCTGGGCTCCGGGCCCGGCACGGGGCTCTGGGCTCTGGGCCCGGCACGGGGCTCTGGGCTCTGGGCCCGGCACGGGGCTCTGGGCTCTGGGCCCGGCACGGGGCTCTGGGCCCTGGGCCCGGCACGGGGCTCTGGGCTCTGGGCCCGGCACGGGGCTCTGGGCTCTGGGCTCTGGGCTCTGGGCTCTGGGCCCGGCACGGGGCTCTGGGCTCTGGGCCCGGCACGGGGCTCTGGGCTCTGGGCTCTGGGCTCTGGGCTCTGGGCTCTGGGCTCTGGGCTCTGGGCCCGGCACGGGGCTCTGGGCTCCGGGCCCGGCACGGGGCTCTGGGCTCTGGGCCCGGCACGGGGCTCTGGGCTCTGGGCTCTGGGCTCTGGGCTCTGGGCTCTGGGCTCCGGGCCCGGCACGGGGCTCTGGGCTCTGGGCCCGGCACGGGGCTCTGGGCTCTGGGCTCTGGGCTCTGGGCTCTGGGCTCTGGGCTCTGGGCCCGGCACGGGGGTTTGCAGTCCCAGCTCTGCCCCACCAAATTCTGTCCTTTCTGACGGGCTCTCACTGCACTTTTGGGTCCTCACCTGATCAGCTGCAGAATTTGGATGGGAAGTTCTGGCAAACAGAGAAAATAAACTGATGTGCCTTGGGGCAATGGGGTTTTGACCCAAATCTAGACTACAGGGTAGCTCTGGGCCATCCCTACCCGCTGTTTGCTGTCATGAACTGTTTGGATTTTACATTAATCCAATGTACTATTATTGTTGGTTCCATTAATTATCATATATGTTTTGTTACTTCAGCCGGTAGAAATGTAGAAATGTCTTTCTACACTGATAATTGTAATAAATTATATAGTAATAAGCAATTAAGTAAGAAATCTGTGATAGTGCACATTAATTTGTACTAATTGATGCACTTGCCTCACGTATCCACAAAGATTTATTATTGAATCTAAGGTTAACTTATATATTATTTATTACCACTACATTAATTTGAAAAGATGGAAATTGGGACAAAAAATATTTGAAACAGAAGCTTTGCAAAGGTTTTCAAATACTTATATAGGAATAAAACTATTTGAAAAGGAAAATATTCTCTTTAAAGTTGGGAATATTCAAGTTTCTAAGTCAAGCATTACAATTTCAGGAATACTCCTCCTCTTCTTACAACTACTGAAATAAATAACCCTAACCTTCTTTAACCTGATAATTATGAAGATTTAGTGGTTTATCTTTCACTAAATCCTTATTACTTATCTCCCATATAATCATTTTATTTCCCAGAACTGCCCTTCTTGGTTAATAAAACTGAGGTTATTATCTTTACGATTCTCGCATTATTTTAAGCAGTACCTCTACTGTCATTAACTCTTTCACTCACCTGCCATAAATATATTTTTTTAAAAGAAACTTTTGTAGATATTTCATAATCTTTTTATGTTTTATTGAAAATGTCTCAGGGCTTTTCTTATTTAAATTTTGATCTTTAGGTATTAAAAACATGTCAACCTTCACTTGTTTTATGCTGAAAAGTTGTGAAACTGATTTGTGTTTTTCACTTTTTAAATCTGCCAGCTTTTATTTTAAGGGTGTTAAACAGCTGCCAGACCTATCTAAACTGTTTGATGGGATTACCTAAATAAATGTTATTGCTCAAATGTCTTTCCAGGGTGTTCTCAATATCCGTATTTTTGTTGGGGTGAAGGTTGCAGAAGGGAAAATGCTTTATATTTTTCTTTACAAGCTTCCATTGTCCCCCTTTTTTGATCCCCATGAACCTTTCTACTTTAATTTTGCTGAAGTTTAGAGTTCAGAAGAAAACAATTAAGAATTTATTGTCCTTTCACTGAACAGTCCAGGTTACAAATGCAGCAGGTTATCACAGCACCAATGGTAAATTAAAAAATACAGGCAAAGGCTAAATAAGCTTGGGAATTATTAACAGATTACTTGAACAGACAAAGGAACCAAGAAAAATGAACCATTTGAAGTATTTTTTTAACTTTTGATTTTTTGTCCTTTAAGAAAATTTAGGATTCAATTAAAACGTCTTAGTGAAGATGGCTTACAATCAATTTTGGTTCAATAAGTAGGAGAACCTTTTCTCACAGGGGAAAAATTTAAGAAATTTTCCAAGTTTGCTTTTTTTTTTTTTAAGAACTGTTTTCTTGTCACCACTTCAAGACTAAGAAAGAAAACTTCATATTCTCTTTAATTAAAGCAGCTTCGTTATTGCATGGTGCAGAGCAGTCATGGCTACATCAAATAGGCAAGCAGGTTCTTGGCTAGTGCAAAATAGATCAGCAAGCACTGAAAACAGCTTTTCTTTTCAAGTTACAGCTGGTTTAATGTTTCAGAATTTCTCCACATGGAGCAAAAGAAGGCTTACTCAAAGCTGGGGTTAAAAGTAAGCCACTAGAAAAGTTTGGATCTGGGAGTCTCAGCAGCCTCCATTCCCATGAATAATGTCCCTAGTGATAGCAAATAACAATATTTTAAGCAGAAAGCTGCAATATTTGACACTGCCTATCTACACAGACATATTCATCTGGAGTAATTCCGCAGGCAATCTGGGAAATGCCACCACACTAAAGGTTAATTAAGCAGTAAGACATGACAAATCATGACACAGTGCAAATCTGTACACACCTCAGGAAGACAATGAGGCAGAAGGTAAAGCAAAATGCCTCTGCTGCACCAGAGCTATTTATTTATGAGAATTAATGCCTATATATATTTTTTTTTAATTTTGAAAAAGGCTTTCAATTATCCACTTGAAGTGTATAAATACATAGTTAAAAGTTGGAGGAAAATTTGAGCAAACATGTCGAGAGGGTTAGAGTACAATTCTGAAATTATACCACCATGAGCTACAGAAAAAACAGGATTTTGGGCAAAAGGACAGCATATCAGAAATGCTTCAGCTGGTGGAA
Source organism: Diglossa brunneiventris (assembly GCA_019023105.1). Lineage (NCBI taxonomy): Eukaryota > Metazoa > Chordata > Aves > Passeriformes > Thraupidae > Diglossa > Diglossa brunneiventris. The sequence continues at coordinate 4,831,934 of CM032382.1, read as the reverse complement.
AATCTGCTTCAAATGACAAATGTCACTGGTTTTCCTTTCTCTTAAATCACAGGAACTACCCTGTGCCCTTACAGCTAAAATCAACTGGAGAAGCATTCACTGAAGTAACACTGGCCCAAGTCCTGGACCATGGCATAGAAATATTGTCAGATATTTCTACAGGAGGAAGGAAAAAATCCAACCAGTTTCCTCGTTTCAGACTGCAAATGAAATTTTCCAGCACTCAATCACTTGTGACATAATGATTTGATTTTTTTTTTTAATACAGATTTTGATTGCAGCGCCATTTTCCACCTCTAAACAACCTCATGTGATGTTTTAATTTTAGTTAAAAGGTACTCAGTTACAATCATCATCCACCACCCAAGGTTTCATGCTAAGAAGAAGGAATTTGTCAGTCAGAAAGAGCAGGCTAAACCAGAAATCCTGTGGTGAAGCTGGTACAGCAAAATTTAGCCAGATGCAGTTATTTTAAATGATTCTAAATTATTTCAATTTGTTTATAACTAATTTAAAACTCATTCTCAGTGGTAATTGTATTTTATATGATTATACCACAGCAAATTAGTATGTATTAAATCTCTCTCAATTCCAAAACAGCTGAGCTGTTGTTTGATCACTACTGTAAGGACGTGTAGAAAGGAATTTGTTATTTTAAGCTGTGAAAAAGAGAGAACCAAAGTGTCTTTGGAAGGATGGGCAAGTGATGAAAACAAAAGGTAGGGAACACCTGCCAACAGTTTTTTTGTGGACTCTGACCAAATCATGTAAGGACTTATTCTCCCACCTGTGCATCATGAAAAAATCTGGTTTTCACACCCTTTTATTTTCCATGTATTTAGAAACTACTCAGCTTTTCAAATTCTTTCCACTCTCAATCTGACAAAACATAATGAAACATTTTATTCTTGCCAGAAAAAGATATTTTTGCATATATTGAATATTTGTGTTTCTGTAATAGCAACAGATTTTGCAGATTTTGCTTTGGTTCAATACCTTTGTATTTTTAATATCAATGCATGTTCTGAGGATGAAAAACTATTTAAAACCAACCATAGATCTTCACACTAAAAATGTCACCTAGGATGGTATATCAAAATATAAACTAAAAAATATAAAATATATAATAAAAAATATAAACTATATAATCAAAACGATTCCATTAAAGGCATGGAGATTATATCCAAACTGAATGTAATCAAAAGAGATACTTTCTGAATTATATATATTTATAGGAAGTTTAAACACAATGTAATATGCTTGTTTTAAGTGCATCTTCCAATAAAATTCCTTCTCTTTCTCTCACCTGAAACAACAATGACATTTTGAGAAGGCAAATTTAACTGTCTTCAGAGACTGAGTCATGTTTTATGCTGTACTCTTGGCTGAAGAATATTTGAAAATATATTTTCCACTTTTGTTGGACAGGAGCCCTGTTTGCAACCTGTGTCGGGTTGGGAGAGAAAAATAAGTTGACTATGGATAAAATTTGGACTTAGCAGGAAAAGGATGATGAAAGTGGGTTGATGTTGTCAAGAGATATTTTCAAAAGCCACCGGCACAGGGTGCCCAGAGCAGCTGGGGCTGCCCCTGCATCCCTGGCAGTGCCCAAGGCCAGGCTGGACTTTGGGACATTGGGAGGTGTCCCTGCCATGGCAGGGGTGGCTCTGGGTGGGATTTAAGATCCCTCCCCATCCCAAACCAGTCTGTGATTCTGTAGTTTTATAGCAAGTTCTGGGGGGTTTGTGTGAATATACCACATGTCGATTCCTAAAATCTAAAAGTGCATTAAACTTGTGTCTCCTTAGACATTCACCATTTTGAAAGGCCTGGCAATTTCCTGCCACACCTGATATCAGCTTTTTAAGGTGTGAACTTTCAGAGGTCTTCCTTAAACAAATGCCTGCTTGTGGGGCTGTCTCTTCCTGTCTTTTGCTAGTTTGTCTCACAAGTATTTGCTTTTCAGGTGGTATTATGAATTTTAGGAATTCTCAGGAGTTACCCTGCCCTTTTCCAACCAGGGTATTTCTGCTGATTTCAGCCTAATCTCAGTAGCTGCTGAGGACAGGCACAGACTCACTGGAATGCCCTTTCCACCCTCTGTCATTTGTAATTCCCAGGGTTTAGTGTTTCCCTGAAGAAAAATGTCTTCTACCGAGTCCTGCACTTTGAAACCATTTTTAGTCATGTAGATCATCCTTGATGCCCTCTAAGCTTCCAAAAAATCTGCATCCATTCTGACAGATAACTGCACTTTTTAACCACTGCTGTCATTCCTCAGCAAAAGCCTTGGAGAACTTGACGAAGCACAGAGCAAGAATCATCTTCCTCCCCTATCCATCCTTAACACTGCATCTGTATCCAAAAAAGCAGTGATGTGTTCAGTGGCAAAGGGCATCCCACCAGGAGGATTAGGAACAAGAGAAAGATGATTCCTTTTCTGCTTTTTATCAGAATAAATAACTACATGCAGCAGAGGAAACACTTCCTCTAATCGAAATTATTTTTAAAAGTAAGCATTCATGTTTAAGCACCCTCCCTGATGTTCACTGATGTTGTTGCACAGATTTCTGCACCATGAGAAATCAGAATGGCTTCAGTTTCAGGGACTGAGTTCTGCACTTGAGAAAATCTGTGATTTACAAAAAAAGATTAAAGCACTATAAAAAAAAAGAAGAAAAAAACCTCAACAATAACAACAAAAAACCTAAAAAAAAAAAAAGGTGTGAGAAATTGTTTGCTAAAGGTTTAATATATTTTTGAGGAATGTCAGGCAGGAGATGCCTGAAAATACAGTAATCATTGTTTTCAAAATAAACAGGTAAGAAAAAACAATATCACTGAATCTGATGCTGCACAGATAGATACATGTAATAATAACTCAGCTGTCACTATTTATTTTAAAATACATTAAATCTCTGTATTTATTCCATGTACTGCATACTCTGGTACCAAACTTTAGGAACACTGTTTTATGTTTTTGTTATAAAAATAAATTATACCTTAATAAAATAAATTAATTGACTTGTAAATCTGATCACAGGACCAGCCCCTGTGACAGATGGGTGCCATTGCCATTCTTGCCCATCAAAGCTGAAGCTGGCTCATGAACAAGTGAGAAATCAAAGGTTAGCACAGAAAGACCTGTTCTCTGTGTCAAGTTTGAGGAAAACTGACCAATTTTTCTACTATTTCTTGCTTTGCCTGACTGAGGAAAAAACAATTAAAATCCTCCAAGTCTCCTCCCTTGCATCTTTAGTGCTCTGATGATTCCAGCTGTCTCTAATTATCTTGCTCTGAGTTTTATTTCTTGGCTGTGCCATAAGAAGTTTCTAAACTGTTGCTTTGCAACACAAATTTAAAGTCAATTTTAGCTATTGGCCCAGTGCCAATAAAGCTAATATGATACATTTCTATAACCAGAAAATCATTCAAAAATAACAAGAGTGAAAAGGCTTAAGCGGAAGAAGACATATCCCAAGAAAAAAGTGTTTAGTGTTTAAGTGTTAGGAACTTAAAGGCAATTAAATAAATAAAATTGAACTTCAGCATTCTCTGGAAACTTCTGCACAAAAGTGATTTGGAGAAGAAATTTTTAGTTGCCACCATCAGCAAAATAAAAGTTGGCTACAAAGTAATTACAGAGGGATTTTAAGATTCTGATTTAACTAAATCTGACTAAAATCTGTGCTAATAATGTAAAATTATTTACATAGGGAAAACCCAAACTTCTAGGTAGTTAAAGGATCTGAGTGACCTACTGCTCCTAATGAAATATAAAATAGCATTTAGGTAGGTAATCCTTTGAAAATGTCACCTGAATGTAGATACATATATAGTGATATATAGATATATAGATAGATATAGATATAACTGATATAGATATAGATATAGATATAGATATATAGGTAGGTAGATAGGTAGATGATAGATAGATAGATAGATAGATAGATAGATAGATAGATAGATAGATAGATATAAAAATTATTATGAATTTAAGGAGAGAGAGCCCTACACGAGGTAATTTATCAGGATCTTGGGCCTCAGCATGAACTTCTCTGCTTGAAATTAATAAATGCCCCCTAAACTTGGTTTATTTCCAAACACAGCTTTGCATAATTACGTTTTCACGGCTGTGTCCTCCTCCTCCTCCTCCCAAGTTATTTATGGAAAATGAAAACTAACCAACTAGAAAGCTTCTCCCTTCCTTTCACCATTAAGAAATATATATTTGATTTTCAATGGGGAAAAAAAACACCCTCTTTTGCAGTTAAAAAGAGCAATTCCTCTTTTCATGTCTGTATATTGTCCCCAGACCAGGTTTTTCTGCTCGGAGATTTTGCTTGTTTGTGACATAAATATAAAAAAACAGGCCCTTTGGACCAAATCTGGCCTTTTACTTATGTCTGTGAAGATAATTTTATACTCTAACCAGCATTAACTAGGAGAACAAACATTTGAAGTTATTAAGAGTTACTTAGTTAATAGTTATATAGTTGTTAATATAATATATATTAGCTACTTATCACTGGCAAATTAATAGATAGAAAATCTCATTAGGGACAAAATATTTTTATTTACATAGCAAACATAAAGAACAAATATTAATTGTCTACTTGAGATCATAAAGAACTTGCCCAGGTTTTCCTCCATAGCAAGCTGTCCTGAAGTTTTCATTAAAATAAATTAAAATTATAAATATAAATTAAAATTAAAATAGTTTTTACATAATATATAATTTAATATAATATAAATTTAATGTCTATTAAAATTAAAATTAAAATAATAAAAATTTAATTTTTAAGAATTAAGGGTGGGGGGAAATCTGTCCAGGTTCCAGATTTAATGCTACAAAAAAACATAGGCCAGGAAAATATTAAAATGGATAATTTACAAAGAAAAATACAGAATGTCTCATATATTGCTCTTCATTGCAAAATGAACAGCATTTTGATCTGTAGCCAAGATGAGTTTACAGTCAGGACATCTTGTTGCTTTCATATAATCTGTGACCTTCTGATGGAAAATTGTCTTCTGCTCTGGAACTGGAAGCTGAAATAAACTGCCTTTATATTTAAAATAAAAAATAACTTCTGCTGCACTTCCTTCACTTTGCCCTGGGTACTGGAGAATGTGCAAGTGTTGTGTAAATCTAATTTTTCAAAATCTTCTGATCAGAGCAAGATATTCCTTTGCTTGTGGAGTTTAATGTTCCTTAAGTTCTAGAGTGTCTGGGTCTGGATGTTGTCAAAACATAAACACAGCAGAGAAAGGCATTGCTTTTTTCCTCTTGCCAATTTTGGTATTTTAGGCAATTTCACCTTCTGGAGCCAAGGAGTTAAAGATATTTCCAGTATTCCAACTAAATGCAAGCATTTGAGTATGATACTGACTTTCCTTCTGCTGAGCAAAAGCAAATGCTGCATTTGCTGCTGCTTGATCTGCCAAGAACTGCAAATACTTGTTCAAGACTACATTTTAAGCTTTGCTGCCTGAATACCCCATGGTTTTCCCCTCATGATCCAGGTCAAATTGAGCCAAAGATTCCTCAAGGTTTTTTCACAAGATTTCTCACAAGAATTAGAGACTTTTTTTTTTTTTTTGTAAGCGTAGGGTTATATTGGGGAAAAAAAATTGTGTTCTATCTTTCACCTTGAAATAAAGTCATGTTGCAGTCCAGAAAAAAAATAAAATCTGTGCATAGTTAAAATTAATTTGTTTTTCAAGATTTAGCTCTTCTGTGCCTACATTAAAAGAGCAATTCTTGATTTCCATCCAATGCATTTATAAAGGGAATCCAATTTTTAAAAAAAGCCTCCACGTTCAGACCCTATTTTTGATGTGAATTTTATGTGTCTAACTAACATTTACTTCCTGCAAAATGTGTCCAGGTTTTGACAGACAGCTGACAGGAATATTAATGCAGCATTTAAAGCTATTATTCGGTCCCCAGAATCACTGTGTTAGTGTCTTTGTGGAATCACTGCAGGGAAAAACTGCCTTAATTACATTATTGTGATGCAATTACAAAAGCAATTACATAATTAGTGCTGAATCCATTAAGACTTCAAAAAAGTAGACGCAATGGCATTGGGCAACCAGCAGCAGTGAAAGGTGTCCAAGAGAAATAAACTTGGTTTTGTGTTTAGAAACTTAGGAACCTCCTGCAACCTCCTGGAGGCATTGGAGCATCTTCCTCCATCTGTGATGCTTTAAAAAACTTCACTGACTGACCCTTAAAACTTTCTCTAATTGCTTTAATCTGCCTTTTACTCTTCATTAAGGAGGCACAAACCCAGCCATGGTTAAAGCAATAATATCTACACCATGAAAAGGAAGATTTCAGTGCCCATCTGAGCCTTTTTTGTGAATCCTCCTGGTCCTGCAGGGCTACGTTTTCTTCAGGATGTTTGGTTCATTATGTTTCATAACTCTCTCTAGAACTCAGTTTTTCTGACACCAGGTTTATTTCTGGGAAGATTTATGTACCTAAGCTTTAGGTTAGTCACTTAATTTAGGAAAAAAAAGGTTTGAGATCGACATTATAAAAATAAGCATTTCTTTTTAAAAAACCCAACCAATATGTAGTATGTTAAAAAAAAAAAAAAAAAGTAAAATAAGAGCCAAATCTAATGAAAACTGAGAGCTAAAAGAAATGTTTTAAAATTGCAAATCTAATACATTATCATTTTCTGACCTGATTTTCAACCCTGCTTTCTGCACAAAACCTTTTTTTTTTTTTTTTTGTGATGTCAAAATTACTTCCCAGGTGTTACAGAATGACTTTTGGAAAATACTTGGGTTATTTATTGATCCCACTGTCCTTTTATGTCCTAACAGCTGACAAAAATGACAGTGATATTATAAATTAGATCAATAATCCCAGAGGAGAGGATTACCTAGAACCCACAGTTAATTCCAGCCCTTCTTCTGCCTCGCTGCAACCTAAGAATGTTCTGTGGCAATTTAATCAGCATTTCTTGTGATTAAAAAAAAAAATGGGCTGAATTAAGAATAAGTGGTTTTAGTATCACTATTTACTTTGCAATGATTACTGAAAAGCAAAAAATTTCACTACAACACATCTATTAGCATGGAACATAAATGCAGGGAAGATGAAGGAGCATTCTGTTCAATAAAACAGAAATATGGCCCTGCCCTTTAGCATTCCAAGTCCAGTAGTTTCACTGCCTCTAAAAAGTCAGATCAGTAGAACGATTTATTCAGATTACATTTTAGTTTACTCCAATTTCTTTTCTTTTTGTTCCTGGTCCTCTGAAGGCTCCATGGGTCAGGACCTGGAGAACAGATAAAAAGAAAAAAAAATAACTCAAAAAACTTAGGCATGGAATAAAATTCTATTTTAATCTCATTAGTATCATATCACACAATGTCAGACATCAATAATGAAGGCATTATGTTAAGAAAGCCACGACATATGAAAATACCATGGTCTGCATTTTATAATCACTTACCCAGCTGCCATGCAAATGAGCAATTTGTTTAATTTCCTCTTGCTGGTGAACAAAACAAAAATGCTCATGTAATATCAAACATAATTCAAAACCCTAACTTTCATCTAGTTCCTGTCTGATTTCCTTTCTTTCTTTGGAGTACAAGCCCCCTTCCCAGAGCCCAAATATTCCCATTAATCCCACAATATTGTCATGTGGCAGATGCAACCTCCCAATTCCTCATTTTCTCAACTCTGGAAGAGAAATTCCCTCCTTTGAGGGGAGGACAAACATATAAAAAGAACTTCACCACCTAAACTAGATTTTTTAAGGTGGGTTTGAATACTTAGGATCGGAGTCGTCATTTTCTGGGGTTCGTTGAGTTTACCTCCAGCTGTCTTTACTACTGATGTGTAATTCCACATGTAAAGTGCAGCATGAAACCACCCCCCTTCAAAGTGTGCCCAATTCCTACCCCGAAAGCAGAAAGAACCTTGTTGGCAGAAGTTTTAACCCACAAAGCTTAATATGCAGCACAGAATTTATCTCAAAATGCAATTATCTGTGACCTGGCGTGGTCAAAAAATTACTGTGGTGATGTCTGCATGATAGTTTTAAGAGTAGAACTATTCCTGGCATGATAAACCTTGATTCCAGCCCTGAAAACCCTGACAGCACCCATTTCCTACCACTCAGAAAAGATTTTTAGCACTCCAGATGTTAGAAATGATATTTAACAGCAGATGCCACAGCACTGTGTGGACTGCACAGGACTGAGCCAGCTCAGTGCTGCTTTAGGTCATACAGACGTGTCCTGAGGTTCCAGCAGGATTTCTTTATTAGGTATATAAGTCCTAAAGTCAGGCATTTACTAATAACAGGGCTTTAGCACCTACAAATCTGCTTTAGGAGTAGCAGAACATGGCCAATTTTGAATAATTTATACCATACCCACAAATATTTCATTATTCTTCCTTTCCTTAATTATTTCCTGCTCAGGGCCAAGTCCCATCAACTGAACAAACAGCTTTGGAGGGTTGATTTGCTGAGCTGAGCTTTCAGAATTCCTGGGTCAGAGCAGGACAGACTGAGATTAGAAGGTAAATGTTCTGTGCTCCAGTAACAGGAAAGCTCAAACCCTTTTTGCTGACAAGGTTTGCCACACCCTCTACACCTACACTGCCTACAAGTTTCATATAATTCGTAACATTATCAACTTAACATTCTTCCCTCTGCATTATTTATACCATTTTATTAAATATTTATTTACTTTTATTATTTATTTATATTATTTTTACTGGCATTGTTACACATGGGTACCTTCAGCCACTAGCCAGGGAAGAATATCACCTCAAACAGCCATGGAATATTATCCTAATTTTAGGAAAGAAAGAGGGAAAAGCAGAGAAATTAATCACTTGTCTAAATCAGACAGAAAATCTATGAATGGCAGAGAACTGAAGCTGTATTTCTGGGGCTATAAGAACATCTTTTATATTTATCTAGTGGGCCCACACTGAGGCATTATATGAGGCTATGAGAAGCTGACACACACTTCCTTGGGTGCTGAGTCTAAATCTCCTCTGGAGACCACAAATATCAAAACCTCATTAGCTATGCCCTGCATTTAGAAATACAAAAAAAAATATTACAAATTTTAAAATAATTAACAGATTTTGTAAAAGTCAGCTGACAGAAGCATACTGTACTGTAATTAAAATTTACTTTATTTCTGCCTTGTCAGGTTTCAAAATTAATTGCCTGTCCACAGGTGTCTGGCAGACAGCTATTGTGTTATGGAGATCGATTTAAGAATAGCCACTATCTGAAATGGGAGACAGCTTAACATACAGCACTTCAATACATGCCAAAACTAAATTCAGAGAGATTTATGGTTTTATTTCTAAAGCATTACAAAGTTTTCACTGTTGGGTCTCCTAGGAATGATTTCCTGCATTAAGGAGACCCCACAACCTGGTTATCTGCACCATGGGATTTATGAGAACACGCTGTGGTTCCCGCTCTTCCTTTCAGGAAAACTTTGAAAATCCCAGTGTCATCTGATTGGTTGCAAGAGATGCTTTTCATCTCTTTCAGTAATAATTTACATTACTGTAAGTGATATGTTCAGTACTTTCACAACAATCCTAAGAACAGAGGCATATACAGCTGCTCTGAGCAGCAGCTCTAGAGATCTCAGTTTTACTGGACCATTCTCTGTTTTCAACTTCTCCAGAGTCCTGAAATATAACAAATTCAGGGGGGGAAAAAAGGGATGTCAAGGTAGAAATAGCCTAATATGTTGTGAAAACACTAAATTAAACAGAAATTCAAGGATGTAAGTAAGTGCTGCTCCTGTGGCTAAGATCTCTGTGACTGAGAAGGTGAACAAAACACATACAGAATAGAAAACTGGTGTGAATTTAAAAACTAGTGTGAATTTACAAAGGGAAACCTTGCTTAACAGGCTTGATGAAAATCACTGAAGAATAATGAGAGCTGACAACAGTCACACTGTGGAGTTTACTTGAATTTCAGGAAGGCTCCTCTAAAAGAGTGTTGCGCATGATTAGCAAGTGCTGGGTGGCTTGCGACATGCAAAAGGAGTAAAGAGGGAAAAAAAACCCAAAACCGAAAATGAAAAAGGAAAAACAGGAGAAAGGAAAATATATTAAAATATGAATAATTCTGTTATTCAGTGACAGAAGTGATCGCCTCTGAGGCACACTAAATGAGGGGACACTGAGGGACTCCAGTTTCCATCTTTTTTCAAAAGGTGTGACTTTGCAAGAGCACGTAACAGGTTCCCAGAGAGCTCAAAAATATTTCAGATAATTATTAAAGGTAGAACTACTTCCACAAAAATCAGTTTTTCTTTTTAGCATAATTATCGAGTTGATCAATGTTTCTTCTTTCACAGAGGTGCTATTCGATATTTACCATTATACATTTCTCCAGTGCAGCACTGTCATTTTCTTTATGTCAGCATAAATGACAGCACTTTATTTTCTATAAAATAAAGCAATTTTAAAATATAAAATTCTAAATCTGAATATAAATTCTAAAATAATTCCATAATATAAATGTCAGCACTTTATTTTCTATAAATCCATTTTCCATACAGCACCATTTCTGAAAAGTTCAGGTTTTAGCTTAATTCTCCTGGTTAAATCACTTCTCCCTGAATTTTTTTGAAGTTATCACAATATTCTGTCTAAAATACAGTATAATGTTCCAATGTGGTATTATGAGAAAATATTTTGGGGACAAAGACTCCCCATTTTGGTTGCACTGGTCTCTGCATTCAGTTTATAAAATTCTGAAGGCCCTTTCTCAGTGTAGAAGCTATATATATGTAAATCACTTTCACCATTTTGCTACAACATGAGCATCTCACAATGCTCATAAAATATGTTTCAGAGTTATTTGGGTGTTATTTTCAACTTTCTTCAGCAAAAGACTTTCCTAGTATAACTTCAGGGTCAGAGCCCATCGAGCAAACATGATGCAAGTGCCTGATAAGTTTCACCATATCATTTGCAAGACATTTTTCATCCATATTCAAGTCAGAAATTGTTTTCATTTTCCAAGTGTTTATTCATCTCATAACATCACACATAGATTCATTGTCCTCTCTCCATTTCCTGGAAGAAACTCATATTTTAACAGCATTAATTCTAGAAAACTTCATTTGTAAAAACCGAACACTCATGTTAAGACAAATGGCCTAGAGTTTGAATCTCCATTTCAAATGCAAATACAAATTTTTTTTTGAAGAGCAGAGGTTTCCACCAGATTCTTTATGTTTATCTACAAAACTCATTAAAAAAAAAAAAAAAAAAAAAAAGAAGAAATAATAATTTTCAAAACCAGAGCTTTGGTGCTGAAGGAAGTCATCAGCCTCATTAAAAAATGCAGACACGTGTCCTGACCTCTGCTTTGCTATTTTCCTGCATAACCTAACATCTGAGAGAGTAAGACAAATTTAAATTGCTCATGTATCAAAGTAAGCATTAAATACAAAACTTGCATACTGGAATAGGTTGCCTCATAAATGCAGCACTGAATTCAAATACAGCACGAATATATGATTGCCAGTTTGTAGGGTTTCAGCTGGGCCCATCCTTGGGTTTAATGAATTGTTCCTTAGAAATCTGCAACAGAAAAGGGCTTTTAGATGGAATGTAGGAAATTGGAGCTAGGACCTTGGTGGGAAAGAGTTACAGAGCCAGTGACTGGTTAGGGCTGGAAGGGACCTTAAATATCATCTCCTCCCCCCACCACCCCCCCTGCCAAGGATTGATTCTGTTTCTCAGAAATATTCACATATGTCAGAGAAAAGAGAGGAAGTTGTTACTAACACAAACACTGCAGGGCAAGTAACATTATTTACAGCTGTTTGCTGAATCTCTCTGAATAATGCCAAAAAAAAAATCTGCAGCCCTGAAGACTAAACAGAGTATGAAACATAATATTTAACAGCAAATTCAATGAACTATTGGCAATTTGATTAAGGAAATAACATTGCTGTAAGTCAAAAAGTGAAATCCATTACTGTAAGAAAGCATCTGACTCATATACAACAGTGAAGTTTGATACACTGAATTTTTTTTATTATTTTTTTTTAAGATCCTGCAGGTCTGTAATCAAATTACACAACAAAATCACCAATATAACTATATTGAGTTTCTGTGGCCAGTTTTTGTTATTGAGGGCGCTACAGGGGTGGCTCCTGTGAGAAGCTGCTGGAAGCTTCCCCCACTTCCTGCAGAGCCAACCCACCACAGCAACAGCTCAGAAATTGTGGCTGATTGATCAGAATGATTTATCAGAATTTATGTATTCATGATGTGAATCTTCCCCTGATAGATAAGCAAGGGCAGGCAGCACTCTTCCCTTCTATGGGAATTTTCCAGGAGCCACATGCATGGTAATTAATCACCAGAGTGCCCCAGTTTGTGTTTGTGTTATCCCATTGATTGAGCAGACAAGGATAAATTGGATATCAAGAAACTGGAAGGGCACTGTTGGTATCAGAACCACGGTATCCAATATGTGATTATTAGCACTCAGTAAAAATTAAAAAAATAAAACCACTTGTCTGATAAGATGTACAGGATCTGAAACTCTGCTCAGCACTGGATGAAATGCCTTGCCTGCAGCACAAATTTTTCCACTCATTTTCCATGCTTACAATCTCCTATGGAAGGCTTCATTTGCCATTCCACCGAGTTTTCCTCATGTGAAAACAAAATTTTCCAAATCATAAATTTGACTCCAGTAGATTCCAATATCAGCCCACAGAAAATCAATCTGATTCATTACTTTTTGCTAGAAAAGTGCAATACCTAAAAAGCACAAAAATGAATTGGTACAATAAGCTGTACTGTTCTGCAGTAGCTGTCAGCTCAGACCTGTGGGCATTTTGCTACTTATACACAATTAATGAAAAAGTGAGTACTGACTCTCTGTACATTAATTCTCTAACTAAATATGGGCTGCTAACAGCTTTGGTTTACTTATTTTAGACAGGTTTTTACCCCCACATTTTGTTAATCCTCTTTTAGTCTTTAAAAAGTGCTGTAAGAAGGTTGTAAGTGAAAGAAATTGGACCCTGTACAGAGCAATTTTAGAATAATTGAAATGTTGAGCTCATTTAGTAAAAGCTCAATACTTTTTCCTCCATTCCTTCTACAGACATAGCTATTTTAGTAATTAGTATGCATTCTATAATTAGTACAGTATTCAGTATTCATTTCAGTTGCATATGCTATTTCCCAAGTCCAGTTTTAAATGTTCTTTATGGTTTTTTAAAGCAGTATTTGAGGGACATTTGATTCTTATCATTTCACTGGTGCTGCAGTAGCTGGACCAAACCAATATGCTCACTTTCCGTTGCTTATTGTATTGATTTACAATGATTATTGATTATAGTTATTGCAATCGTTGACAATAATAATATTATAATATCCATTAAAGGATATTATAATATTACTATTATTATTATAATTATCCATCCATTTAAGGAATATATTACAGTACAAAGTAGCATCAAAAAAATTAAAGGGATTTGGTTTTTTTTCAAAATATTATGGATATCACTTTATCAAGCATAAACTGCATAATTTGGCCACTGTTACCAAAAGAGGGGATGGATTTTCTGATGAGGTAAATTGTCACAGCAACAATAAAGTCATGGTCTGTGACCATTTAAATATCTGGCCCCAGATGTAAAAGATGAGTTACTTAAATCGGGGTTAGTGCCACAGGAATCAAAGGATTTGATCCATAACCTTGTATAATAAATCAGAAGGAAATCTGTGGCCATAAAGAACTTTAAGAAAGTGGAATCATAGGTATAGCTGGGTGCTAAACATTTTCACACTCATAGAAAATGCCCATAACTGACATAAAATGCATAAAGTCTGATTTGCACACAGCTTTTTCTGTCCTTTGGGTCAATGAGCTGTCCTATTGAATACATCTCCCTGTTGCTGAAGTCAATAATCACCCAAAAATAGTAATAACATATTTCACAAATGAAGATAGAAAGTAAACATTTGACAGAAAGTAACACCGGAAAAGAAGAACAACAATTTTCATTTTCTGATCTCTCCTGTTAGAAACATATTTTTTTTTTAGAGCCCACTGCAAGGTAATATAACATTTTTTTCTTTCATTTTTTCCCCCTCAGGAATTCCAGAGGCAAAGCATCCAGGCTCCCTGCAGCAGAGTCAATAGAAATGTTTTGTTGGAAATAATGAATAACGCTACTGTACATCCTGATTCTGCAATCAGAAAGCATTGTTCCATAAATAATTAATGACATGCTCTGCACAAGGAAACCCATGCTGCTGTTATTTCTGCTTTATCCCACCAGGGCAAGGAAAGACCCTTGGACAGTTTCAGGTTCCCACAGGGCATTCAGTTCAGCTGCATGTTCAAACATGATGTCTTGGGGATGCTTTTTTTGGTCACATTTCTTCTTCTAGGAAGGGGAGTTAAAAATTTCTCCTCAAATTATAATTCCATTGAATTTTAAGTCCATTGTAAGTCCATTTTGCTCCAGACAGATCAAGTTTAACGAGAATTTAGTTTATAAAACGCAGAATTGCCAGGTTCTTTGTGTGGATTAATGATTAATTCTGCTCCAGAGCACAGGGCTGTCCTTACATTAGGAAAGTTTCAGTGTTGAGAAATTAGGATTTCCTAGTCCTGGTATAGCATGTGGTGAGATATTTTAAAAAATAAAGCTGAGTACCTTCTAATTCCAGTTCTAATATGCTTATAATAAAGGTTCCTAGTACAAATAAAAAAATACAGTACCCCCCGAAAAAGCCTAAAACTTTTAGATATTTAAGAAGGAGAAGGATTAGGCTGTTAAGGAATCATAAATTTTGACTGCTTATACATCAGCCACAATCTGTTAATTATCAAATGCTTTGTAGGCACATTGTAAACAGAAACTTGAAAACATCTTTGGGTAGCTGCAAAAGTGTAAAACTCCAGAGACGTGGGAGAGAAGGGAAAAGTGTCTCTTGAGAGTTTGATAAATGGACCATGAAGATTTGGATATTTAAGGAAAGAGGTGGGATCTCAGCAGCATGAAGTGGTGCAGGTAGGTCTCACTCATGCTCATCAGAATTCTCTATGATAATTTTAATAAATGAGGCCCAATGTTCATATATTGTGCAGTGTGATTTTTTTTGATCAGCTGATTTTATAGATGATTACAGCACAAACCTGAAATGTCATTTTACCTCACACTAGATGAACATAATGCGCTTGAATCTTAAATTAGGGGGGAGAAAGGCCTTCCAAAAGGACCAATTCCACTCTGGAAGCACTTGTGGTATATAAATTGTGTCTCTTTGATTTTGGCCTTTACTGTAACTCTTTCTGTTTGTTTACCTGTTTAAGCCTTTACACCAGGTTTCTGTCTGCATTAATAGACAGTAAATCACACTTTTCACCTGGTCAGCAAAGCTGCTCATATTTGCAGCATGATGGATGTTCACATTTGCCAGTAAAAATGCACACTCTGCCTGGTATAAATTTCAGTTATTCAGATGGTTTATGGAAATAACTCTGTGATTATACAAACAGCAGGCTTCTACAGGTAAAGACAGAGCAGCAAAGACATAGCTGGGGGAATAAGAACACAGCAGTGAGGCAGGGCAAACCCCAGGCCAAAGCCACCACGAGCAAATTACTTCGATAATAAATAATAAAAAATGAAATCAATGTAATTTATGTAATTTACCACCTTTTCTTTTTTTTTTTTTTTTCCCAAGCCCTCCTGTCCCTCAGAATTTGTATCCTGGGATCTTCCTGATGCTGAAGGAAATGTCATTTATTTAATATTTTTATATTCCTTGCTAGAATTTTTATCTGTTAATGCTCCTGTTCTAACCTTGAACACAACTAGGCCACTGCTGTTCTGCAACAAGTATTGCTGATTAAACTACATAAAAATTTTGCGTTTGAAGCTGCCTGCTGATGGCTCTGATGCCCTTTAGGTCTTCTACCAGAGGAAAGAGTGAAAAAGGGATGCTTTCTCCATGCTGCTCCTGATTTCATATATGTCTGCCAGACCTCTTATTTGTATATTTTTTAAACTAAAGAGTCCTAGTCTGCTTAATCATTCCAAATAAAGAGGCCCCCTTATAATTTTGATCATGCATGTCTCTGTTGTTAAATCAGTGAATTCCTTCAAAGCCTTGAGAAAATATTTTGCTTTGTGAGCTATGAGCAGTCACACTGTTTCAATAAGAACCATCACTAAGGTTCTGAAGATAAAGATATAATGATGATGAGGAGGAATATTCAGAACTGAAGCAAATCAATAATTGTTTTTCTGCAGGATGAATGGGAAGGCATGCAAGGGGTGAATAGAAGGGCCACATTCATTATGAAAAAATTAACTCTCTCACCCTTAACTGTAGCAGTTATCATATAAAATAGCATTATGACATTGCTGGTGGCTGCTGGCTTGGAAAGTTCATTGTTGTACAGATAAACAGCCCTATGAGAGCCTTTTTTGATTTTTTTTTTTCACCTGTACTTCTCTTGAGTATTTGGCATTTGGGTTTTCTGGAAGAGGAATTTCTGTTTCATCAACGCTCTCTGATACTCTGCCTTCGTTTCCAGCCTGGGGACAATCTGATCCCCCTGAATACAGGAAATGAACAGTTTTGGGTCAAATTACTGGCCAATAATAATAATTATCATTATCATCATCAAAAAACTGATTTGTTCTTACTTAACTTGCTTTGGTACCTGAATTATCTCACTTCACTTTTTCTTTGAGAATTCACTTCGCTGATTCTCCATGAACATCTCAAATTTCTTATTTCTCTACATTTTTCCTTGGACATTTATGGCTTTTAATGTTGTGCTGCTCTGAATTCACTTTAATGTCTTTCTCTTTTTTTTCTTTTTTTCTTTTTTTTTTTTTTTTTTTACAGAAGCCATAAGTACGTTCATATTCTGATGGAGTATCTGCATAGTGCCAAATGCTCTTTTTAAAAAAGTCAGAAATATGTCTTTTGGAGTAGGACCATAAATCTTGGAGCCTCTAAAAGACAAAATCACATAACCAAGTCCCCACTGATGGAAGTTTTAAGGATGAGATTGGAAAGAGGGTTAGAAAATCCCACCTGGGCTGCCTTTCTTGTGAAATGTTGGATCAGGTGATTGTCCAAGTTTCTTCCCAAACTGTGCTGTTCTGTGGTTTTATTTTCTCTGTCTGGGTTCTTTTAGCTCAGGAAAGCTGCAGTCAGGTTTCACCTGAGCTTCTGAGACATTTCAGTGGGGTTTTTTCTTATCCCTCAGCATAAGACTGAGACAAAATCAGAAATGGGGAAAAAAAAAACCTTGAAGCCTATGTTGTCTCAATAGTGTCCATTTATGTTCCTGATTTACTTTTTAGACTTGTCCTAAAATCATCATGAATTTTGGAGGCAAGGGCAAATTAATTTGGTTTCATTTACAAACCCTTAAAACAGTTTAACAAGGTCAGCACAATTTTGGAATGTTTTTGAAATATGCACAGGCAGAGAAAATACCAGGGAAAAACAACATTCATGGAGACAGAGGCAGGGGAAAAAAAAAAAAAAAACCACCAGAAAATAACTCAGATTTTTCCTGGATTCCAAGAAAGCTCTGTCTCAGTGAGAATGCACCTCTTACAGTGGGAAAAGGATTCAGAGGTGTTCTGTTTGCTGAAAAAAGTTCACCCTGTACAAAGCCCAGGAAGTTCACAGTGTATTACAACAGTATTGAGTGAGTTAATTGAAACTCCCAGCAGTTTGTGTAAAAGAGACAGCACTACGGGAAAGAAAACCAATTCTTTTCATTTGATTCTGAGTCCAAACAGATTATAACCAAAGCCAAGAACAACGGGGTTTTTTATTATTAATTAATGATGGGCTAATTCGCTTTAGGCCAGCAGTGCTTTCCAGACACTCATTAATCTCAGAAAATGCCACAGGCTACAATTGTTACTGTTTAATTAAAAAGTATGTCACAGTTGCAAAGCTTCAGAAAGCTGTAAATATTTTCTTTTGCCAAGCATTTACATATCCAGGATAATCTGTAGTCAAAGGGAGAAGTGCAAGAGGAAGGCAGAGCCCAGCACCAGATGCTTGAGGCTGAGGTAACCCATTTTCTGTCTCTGTGATTAGACAGCTCTGAATTTATACATTTTTGCAGCCTCTTTCAGCAACAGTTTTTCATCTCTGGGGCTCATTCTTTATGATTCTATGAGCCTCAAGTAAAGCCAAAAGAAAGATTTCTGTTGCCTTCCATGAGGGATTGGTTCTGCCCAGACAGCCATGAAGTTAAGGCACAATTTACCCTCTAAACTTCAAGAGAGGAAGATGTCAGAATGTAAATGAAATATTTTAAAAATATTTCTGCAACATTTAGGACTCTCAAAAGCTTCTTTCTGAATACAAGATAATGCAGTCCTGGAACTATGAAGGAGCATATCTATGATCTTTATAAGAAAAAGAGAGACAGAATCATGATCTTAAAATATACAGATTGTTTACCTTGTAAATCTGCAATGAAACCCATTACTTTTTTTTCCTTTCTTTTCTTTTTCCTTTTTTTATTTTTCTTCTTTTTTTTTTTTTTGGGTATTTGTTTCCTTTTCCTTTTTCTTTTCCTTTTCCTTTTTTTCTTTTGAGGAGGATGGCATGACTGTAAAGACACAAAACTGTAGAAATCTGAAAGCTGAAGTGACTTTTTCTTATCAGACTGGAAGGTTTCTTACCTTAAACTGTTTCCAAGTGAAGAAATGTGCCAGTTCTACATCCTAGTTGCTAAAAATTTACTTAGAAATAAGATTTTAAACCTAAAGAAAAATTTATGGTTCCATTTACATCTATATCTTTGATGAATTAAAATTCCAAGACAATTGAAATGGATTCTATATTTCATTGTAATCTTGTTATTAGAACAGAGATCTAATAATAGTAAGTTAAAATGTGTTGAAAAAGCTTTTTTTTTTTATAAAACTGAAAAAAAAAAAGACGCAAAATGTGTGTAAAATGGTACAAACTCTGTTTTCTAAAACAGCAAGCACACGCAGCCTGGCACTTCACCAGGAAAGCCACCACCACCACCCTAAGGACCATCTGTCCTGAGCCTTCTTTTCTGCCAGCAGAATTTAAGGTCTTGCAGCATCCTGTTCAGAGCTCACATCCTTCTCCTGGAATTCATTTGGGAGATGAAAATTTGGGGTAGGGTTGACCCCACTGGCCCCAGGCTGCCGCATGTGGGAGCTCCTGCCTGGGATCAGAGGCACACAGGGATTTGCCAGACTGGTATGGATGGAGGAAATAGGAGATTTCTGTTGAAGAAACAGGAGATTTCTGTTAAAATAGAGAATTTTTTCCCCTTGAAAAGAGACCAAGACCCTTTGCTAAGGGTCCCACAGTCTGCACTTGGATGGACCATGACTCTGTAAGGGTTTTCCTGCTGCAAATTCTAAAGCTGCTACCACAAAAAAAGACAAGTTGGAGAGGCAACTGTGGAAAAATTGTGTAGCAAAACTTCACACTTATGCTCTTTTTAATGAGTTTTATACAGAATTAGCCAGATTATGGACTCTAACAATCTTTTTTAGCCTCTGTCTCTTGACTTTGGTGTCATCCTCATTGAGGTGTAGAGCAAATAGGTATCACAGGCATCTAAACTTCCTTGTGAATAAATTACAATGAGGTGCTTCTTGACTCACACAGAGGCATCTTTAGATCTGACTCTTGAAGTTTGTCCTGAAGCCTAGGCAGACAGTTTGGACAGGCTATTTTGTCTTTTCGTTTACTGCAATTTCTTTTTGTTGTTTTGTTGGTTGGTTTTTTTTTCCCTTAAAACCTCCTCTCACACTGATTACTTGTTTGTGTAGTGATCTCCAGCACTCCATTTCTTATGTTTTTTCTGTGCTGGCTTTTCCTTATCTCTGGGGTTTTTGTCATTTTTTACTTTGGTCAGGTTGCCGCATCCTTATCTTCAGCAAACCATTTTTTTTCTTTTAATCTCTTTTGATCTTTCTCTTCCGTATATTGGGCTCTCATTTTCTGTGCTCTTCCCCCTTCTGTCTGTGTGCATGTCTGTGTGTTTGTGACTAGCTTGTGATATTTTCTGATCGCTATGAAGATATTCCCTTTGTGTTCTTCCCTTTATTTTTAATGTTTCTGTGGTTACTTTTGTTTTGTCTAATGTGTTCCACACTCTGTGCCATTTTATTTACTTCTTCCCAAATCCTGGCACTTTCTTTTCCCCCTTCTAGGTAATCTCGTGGTGCTTTCTATTTTATTTTTCTTTTTGTGTTTTTTGTGCTGACTTCTTCGAGTCTTCTTAGAGACCAACTTTGCTTCTGATTCTGTTCCTAAAGTAACTATATATTTATATATAGAAACACACATACCTTTTCTTTAATATCACTGTGTTGCATGAATAGCAGGAAATAATTTAAACACCTTTTCGTGCCCAATTCTCCACTTTTCTTTTTAGCATTGACTTTATTATGGAAGGAAACAAGTGTGCCACAGAGAACAGCAACATATTTTTATTTTTCTGGCTGCTCACCTGACACTAAAGCCCCTTTCTGCTGCTGTGGCAATAAACAAGGTGGTCATGGAAAATGAAAACCATGTTTGGCCCGTCTCAGCCTTGACCTAAACATCTCAACAGCAATTAGTGGATATCACTGATGGATTTTCACTTTTCTGAAGAAATTGCTGACAAGGAGAACAGTGTGCTTGTAGGTAACAAGGAATGTCAGTGCTGGAAATGGACTTCAGGTCATTGCACACTTAGTGTGCAGCTCTTGGATGTTTTGGAATAATACTGATGGTGGCATGTTAAAATGGCTGGTGCCTCAGTCATGTGCAGAAACTGATTTTATTTTCTGCATTAGGGACATTTAAGCGTTTTTTTAAAACCTCTGCAGGGAAACCTTTCCTGCTTTACAGGTTTACATCCCAGAATTCTTTTGAAGAGGGAGGAGGAGGATGGCTACATACCCAAAAAACCAAGTGCATTTGTCTCTTCTTCTCAAGGGCTATCTCTGCTTTTCATGTCTGATGTTAAACCCCAAGTACATAATCACTCCTTGAAATTAAAACTTGAAGTGCCCTTTCCCAAGGGGAGGTGTTAAAATCCATCTCAGAAGCTCCTACTCACTCTGGTCCCTTTTTGCCCTTTGCTACTGAATTAGAAACTTCACCATGCTTTGAGGGTGGTTTTTTTGGTATTTTTGTGGAGGTTTTTGTTTTTTTTTTTTTTTTTTTTTAATTTGTTTTGTTGTTGTTGTTGTTGTTGGGGGTTTTTTGTTTGTTTGTGTTTGTTTTGGTTTGTTTTGTTTTGGTTTGGTTGTTGTTTTGTTTTGTTTTGTTTGGTTTTTTGGGGGGGTTGGTTTTTGTTTGGTTGGTTGGGGTTTTTTGTTTGTTTGGGGTTTTGTTTGTTTGGTTGTTTGTTTGTTTGGGGGGGTTATTATTATTCCATCCCCAGCTTCAGACTGCTACAGCAGAGACTCACAGCCTGGCGCTCTGCAGAATCCTGGGGGCAAGAGTTATGGTTTCAATAACCTAATGACAGGAAGATAATTGTGTCTGATCCCACTGCTCCTCGGCACTTTGGCCAAGGCGGCAGCATTTTCCTGCTGCACTTGGGAAAGGAACTGAAAAATTGTTATCTCCCCTCTTCCTTTGCTGTGAATACCCTCCCAAAATGGTTCCAAATCATGTTCCACTGGACCTGATGGAGGTGGAAGGAATAAATTCTCCCTCCTGCCCATAGTTCACCATCTTTTTCTATAGATACTGCAGACAGATCCCATTAAGGCCTTTCAAGTGAGACAGAAAAAGGGGCCTCCACAACACAGATTTTGATAGTGAGTGGAAATACAGGAGGTACTAAACTAACCAAAGGTGAAAAGGCTAACTCTGGGTAAGCACCAAGATGCCAAAGCACTGAAAAGCAAATGCATTTGAGGGAGTGGGATAGGAAGCTGCCTTTTAATATCCATTTTCTCTCTTTTTATATAGCTTATTCCCTTCCTCACTTTTCCTGCTACTAGCCCTACTACATTGATTTTGCCTGTCTCTTACTAGTCCTTCTTATTTTGTTTTTTCTGATCTGTTATGAACAACCCAGCTATGTTGTCAATTGCAAAATTAGGAGTTTAGTCCTTCTGTAGAAATTATACCCATTGGAGAGAATTGAAGATGATGCACTGAAGTCAAATTATGCTACAAAAAAATCTGTATAAAGAAAATCTATTCACAAGTCAACAGTCTAAAGCAGTGTGACTTTTTTTTCCCCTCTCCACTGTCCAGCAATTATTTAAAAATCAGATTGACTAGGATCTATCCAGGTTTTTTCAGATTTTTTAGAGGCATCAAGGTGGTACTCCTGCTGGTATAAACTTCATGATATTGCTACTACAAAGCCCCACTCCTGCTTGGGAAAGTTTGAGAAATGTAGATTTTTGTGAAGAGCCTATACAGAACTATTATCATCATCATTATTATTATTATTATTATTATTATTATTATTATTATATTATTATTATTATTATTATTATTATTATCCCTACTACTACAGTAAGAATAATTTTTCTACTTACAAGAAAAATTTTTCTACTTTCAAAGCATCTAAGGATGCTTTGAAACCACAATCAGTTTGCATACTGCCCCTTTTCAGTTCTGGCAGTTATTTCCATGATGGTTAGTACAAAATCTACTTTTTAATGGCTTGCAGCAAATCTGGTAGTGAAGTCTACAGATCTGACCAAAAATAAACACTGGATTAGGAACTGTGCTGGTTTTGCCTGGGGTGGAATTAATTTTCTTCCTAGTGGCTGTTAGGGGGTTCTGTTTTGGATTTGTGATGAGCACAAGAGTTGGAAATTTAGAAATGTTTTTGCTGGTGCTGAGCAGGGATTGTGCAGAGCCAAAGCCTTTTCTGCTCCCTCTTTCTGGTGGCACCAAATTCTCCAAAATCTTTGGGTTAAACAAAACCCTTTAACACTGCCTTTCTAGTGTCAGCAAGTCAGGCATTACTTTATTCCTGGTCAGGGCCTGTGTGTGTGGCTGACAAAATTCTGGCCTCCACAGACACAGAAACAAAACTTTGTCACTTATTTATGCATTTTTCTCAAACAAATAATTTAATGTTTGGTGGTTGTAGATTACATAATCCTCTCTCATTAATCAGTATTCTCTCCTCTATCAGTTATTGATTTCTCACTTCTCATGCTAATGAGTCCACATCTTTAGTCTTTTTAGCAACTTTGTCCTCTGGTTGGGGTTTTGCAATGCATATACTGAGTCTTTTTTGGTCTCTTCTTTATCTTCTAGTTTCTGCAAAATGCCTTTGTGGCCCACAAATTCTGCATTCCAGGTGTCCAACGCCAACAATACATTTCTCTCTCTCTCCTAGGCTTTGCTCATTGAAGTATATCAGAGTCAGTTTGTCAAAACTTAAAGTTTCAGTAATTTTCCCAAGCTGTGCTCCTGCAAAAGCAGCTCATGACAACTTTGACAAATGCTGGCTAAGAATAACACACAAGTCATAATTGGTATATATACATATTGGTTATGATTCATTAAAACAATTAATTTAGGAGTTGATTAAAACCATTAACTGAAATTATTAAAAAGTTCTATCATTTCCAACACTGCCACACCAGTGAGGAGGCTGGGGGTGCCTGGGAGGTTTGGAGGGGACACAGCCAGGACAGGTGACCCAGATTGACCCAAGGGATGCTCCAGGCCGTGTAACAATGTGCTCAGTGTGGAAACTGGGGGCAGGAGGAGGAAGGGGGCCTTTGGAATGATGGTGTTGGCTTTCCAGGTCCTTGCTCTGCAGGATGTGACCCTGCCCTGCTGCAGGTACTGAAGACCTGCTTGTTCATGGGAAACAGGGAATTGATCCCTTGGGGTTTTATTGCTGGTTTTGTCTTGGCTTGAAAAGCCAGGTGTCTGCTGAGGAAGGCAGAAGCGTCTCCTGAAATGGAAAATGTAAACCCCCTCCTTATATTATATTATATTATATTATATTATATTATATTATATATATTATATTGATTATATATATTATATATATTATATTATACATAGTATATATATTATATATATTATATATATTATATAATATAATATAATATAATATAATATAATATAATATATATAATATTATATTATATTATATTATATTATATTATATTATATTATATTATATTATATTATATTATATTATATTATATTATATTATATTATATTATATTATATTATATTATTTTATAGTTATTGTTTTATATTACATTACATTATATTATAGTTATTATATTTATTATTATAATTTTCAAATTAAGGGGCTCTCAGGCACAGATATGGGAATAGGAATAGCAGTTCTTAACTAGGAAAATTAAAAATACAAATGCAATAGTACAAAAAAAAGAAAAAAAAAAACCACTGCCAGAGTGAGACCATGCCCTGATCCCCTGTGGGTCATGGGGGCTCAGCCCTCCTGCAGTGCCAGCTGTGGTTCTGCTGCAGCAGGGATCCTGCACAAGGGGGGAGTTTTCCTCTGCAGCTCCAGGGCTGCTGCAGATGGGCCTGGGCTCCCTCTGGGAATGCAGGGCAGCAGAAAGCTGCTCCTCTGGGAATGCAGTGGGCAAAGGCTGCTGTGCTGTCCCAAACCCCCAGATTGGATCCAGGTAGGAATGCTTGGCTCCTCCCCTGGGCACAGCATCTCCCCATGGGATGATGGAATTGGATCAGCCATGCAGGGACACTCAGTGGGCATGGACAGAAGATAATTAATAATTAATGGCCCATGGACAGCAGAGATCT
Organism: Diglossa brunneiventris; assembly: GCA_019023105.1. NCBI lineage: Eukaryota > Metazoa > Chordata > Aves > Passeriformes > Thraupidae > Diglossa > Diglossa brunneiventris. The sequence continues at coordinate 4,807,114 of CM032382.1, read as the reverse complement.
CCTGGAGGGAGGATTGGCTGTGTAAGAGACACAGAAAACTGCCCAGTGAACAGAAGAGAACTGCCCCACCTCTGACAGATGGCAAATAGAATACACACTTGTCCTACAACCCAGGACATGTGCACAGGCTTTTTCTTTCCCTGTTAAACTGTCCTGGTCTCAATCCATGAGTTTCCCAGCTTTTTCCCTCCCAATTTTCTCTCCCCAGCGCCTCTGGTGGGGCAGTGAGTGAGCAGCTGCCTGGGGCTGGGGGCTGGCTGGGGTTTGAACCAAGACAGATAGCAAATTTGGGGATTTATCACTGAATTCAGTGTGTGCAATGCTGAGTGGTACAGATTAGCAAATCCATGAAAGCAGAAACCTAAATATGCCAGAATAAAGACAGATGCTATTTGCACTAATGCACTTTGTAACCAGGAGTGATCATAAAAGTGCAGGGGAAAAATTTTTAGGGCTAGACTACCAGCTGATCTAACTGCACTTCCCTAAACAAGCCCTCCAATGTTCAAAACCATTTCTAGGTTTTTCATTATTTAAACCACGATCAGACTGAAAGATTAGACAATATTTCTGAGCAAATATCTGCAAAGCAGTATCAGTTTCAGATTCATACTGAAAGAAAAACATAAGGAGCAACATTGTGAGTGGATATTTCTGTTCAGGTAAATACACAAGGAGATGTCACTTTAAAATACACATTTTTGAATACATGAATTCTAAGGAACATCATTACTGAACAAAGCCACATCAGCATTTAAATTAAAGTTCTAGGTCCTGAGAAAAGAATGGCACAATAAAACAATAAAAGGAGGATCCAGTGCAATTTCACATTTCTTTTGAGGTTGTTTGTTGTAGCAAATGTACAGGAAAAACTTTCACATTCCCAGTGGATCTCAAATGTGTGAAATTAATGTTACTTTAATTCCATCACCACATGTTCAGGGAAGAATCTGAGTAATAGTCCTTTCCAAGCAATTCCTTCTTACTTATGTATAAAGGATGAAAGTGGCAGAGCTATGAGGGAGAAGTAAATGGCAGGAAAATTACATAACTAGAGACACACAGGATAAAACAGCAAAAAAAAAAAAATTTGCCTTTTGAAAGACTTATATGACAGCATCAGAGATAGGAAAAGGTGATGAGGAAAAACAAACCCACAACCTTTTAGCAAACCAGAGCTTTTGAAGGATTTTAGGGGCCTCTCTGAGATGTGATGTGAAAGAGCTGGAGAGCTGAACCCAGCCTGTGCTGAACAAAGCTCCTGATAAATATTGTAACAAGGGCTATTTTATGCAGTCAGAGGACAGGAGGGGAAGGATGCTGCTGCATTAGGAGAACTCCATAAAGTTCAGGAAGGTCTGCAGCTGCCATCAAACTCTGCAGGCGGGAGGAATATTTATTTACATAAAAGTCAGACGATACATTAGACTGTGCCTGCCTAGACTCAGATAGATGAAAGGAGTCACAGCTCCAAATGAATATTAATCCACTGCTATGGCTAATTTTAACAGCTTGAAAGTCAACAAACACATTTGTCTTGGGTCCAAAAGGAATAGATGTGCTTTTGAAGTGCAGTGATGAAATTATTGCAGGAAATAAAAAGCTAACTATTGTCGCAAGTGTTAGGAAGATGAAACAGTGTCTTGTCAGGTATCTAAAGAGAAATGAAAGCAGATAAATTATAATTAAATGTGAGCATTACAACAATTTTTTATGCTTCAAAGCTATGCATTACACCTCATTTATCTTCACTTGTTCACTGTTATTAATGGGCAAAATTGGCTTTTACTAGCTGTGACTTTCTATGTTATGAAGATGTTTTCTTTTTCCTCGGTGTGTCAAAGCTCATCTCACAAAAATGTTGTCACTGACCTAATGCTATTAGTGCTTGAAAGGCTGATGGAACTCAACAGGAAGCAGTAAACAGGGACTGAGTTTCCTCTTCCATTCCTACTAAAGTCAGTGGAAGCTGAAATCGGCTCCTTAACCAGTTTTATAATGGCATTGTTGGACCTACTACTTTCTTCCTGCTTTTTGATCAGTAAAGGAGAGATCGGTGAAACTTTTTTTAATTTCTTTTAATTATTTTAATTTTTTCTTGTCCCAAGCAGCTTTTCAAACAGAATTTAAATGTGCATGACAGCAACCTGATAAATAAGGGAGAAAAGCATTCCATACTTGGGAAAAAAAAAAAAAAGTACAGTAAAATACACAAAATTATGAAAGAAAAACTTCAGGGGAGCAATCAGGAGAGAAGTCAGAGCAGAGGTAAGGTTTGAAATCAGATTCAGATCACCACTTACACGGGCCCAAACACCAAGGACATCAGATTGGAGCACTGTGTTCTTATGGCATGAGATGGTGTAAAAGGTAGCCTTAAACACCTTGAATTTCCTGTAGAACAGTAATACACTCTAGAATTCATTATAACCTACCAAATATCTATGGATTTCTTAGATATCATATATTTCCACAAAGAAAATATGGTTTCTGTGAGCCAAAACAGCACCCTGGGGGATCCTGTGTATGAACTCCTTACGACCAGCATGATATCATCTTCCATGAACCATCTGAAATGTGATCATTATCAAAGAAAAGAATAGATTTCAAATGTATATCTTTAAAAAAAAACCTGTGACTATGATATTTTTCAAATAATGGGCAAGTAGACTCTTCAACCTAGTCACTTACAGATATTTAACACCAACATTTGTACATTTTTTAATGTTATCCTCATTCTGTTGCAAGAGAGTGTGCCTCTGTTTTGTCAAAAATAAATGTGTGCACTGTACATAACTAACCATGATACCTTCAGATCAACTTTTACAAAGGTCTGAAGGTCATCTCCATTGATGAGATGGATTTTTTCTTTTTTTTTCTTTTTTTCTTGTTTGGTTTTTTGTTTCATTTTTTGTTTGGTTTTTTTGTTTGTTTGTTTTTGTTTTGCTTTGGTGTTTTTTTCCTTTTTTGTTTTTGTTTTTAAGGACCTGAAACTAAGGTTTGCAACACTCCAGTATCTTGGTTCACATCCTCCGAGGTAACTGAACACAATTCGCCAGCAAGGAATCAAAAGGCAAATCTGTCATTATTTCGTTCCAAAGACATTGTATTTTTAATCAGCTCTCGTGTCCTTTTCTGATTCGGAGGAGTCCATTCTGCACAGCCTTATCTGACCCTTTAGGACTCTACCCAGGCAGACCATGGGCTTTAGGATATCATTTTGGTGCTGAAAATGGGAACAAGCTAAAAATCATCCTTTTTTTCAGTTGTTGGTCGTAGTTCCTGCTTCCTCCACTTCCAGAACTGAGTTTTCCAAGGACGCTGTTCACACCCCACCTTTACTCCCTTACCTTTGGGCTCCCCACAGAGTGGCAATATTTCCATAGGACATTTTGGACTCTCTTTCCTGACCATGGATTCTTCACATTTATGTTAAACCTGCACTGTGCTCACACCCTGACTCCCAACCCCTGGAAAGAACTGCCAGACGCTGAAGGAAATGTGTTTTCATTATCCCTCTGTAACCCCCATCTTCCCAGCATTACAACATCAAAGTGGCATATAAATTTTTCAAGACTGGATATCACCTTTCAGGATGCAGCCATCAAAGTGAGCTAACACTATTTCTCAACTTTGCTTGAACTTAAATTTCCCCTGCATGTTCCAGGGAGTTACATCAGCTTTGTTCACTTTTAAGAGTGGCTCAGGGTCAGCAGCAGCTCAGAAGCAGATCTCACCTGAAAAAAAAAAAAAAATAGATGTACATTCTTTAAAATGACATTTCTCTTCTCAGAACAGCTTTTTAATGTTGTGAACGAAAAGCCTGGTGAAAAAACACAGACTTTGACTAAAAAAAAAAAAAAACAGGATTTATCAGGCAAACAAAGTGCTAAAACTGCAAAGAATCAGTTAAGGAATGATGGAATCAGAAAATCTTGGAATCATAGATTCAGGATCTATAAGAGTCACAGAAACACGAAACCATAAAATCATGGTAACAAAGGATTGTGGAATCATTTAGTTAAATAATCATAAAATCATGGAGTCGCTGAGCCACATACTCATGAATCATAGAATCATGGAATATTTGCATCATTACATCAGGGAATCAAAGAATCATTGCAGTAATGGAGTAATGGAATTAAAGAGCAGTGGGATCATTACAATTGCAGCACAAGAGTCATGGAATCACACAATCACAAAATCAGAAAATAATCCAACATAGAATCCGGGAATTGTAGAGTCATAAAAACATGGAATCATTGCACCAATGACATAGAGAATCATGGATTCATGGATGCAAGGGAATTACAGGGTCATAGAGTCATGGATTCATTGCAACTCACAGAGATGGATTCACAGAATTACAGAGCCAATGCATCATAGAGTTATGGAATCATAGAATCACGGAATCAAAGAATCGTGGACCCAGGCATCATAAAGGCAATCACAGAAACATGAAATCATAGAGTCATAGGATCGTGAAGTCACAGAATCATTGCATCACAGAGTAATGGAATCAAAGACTGAGGAAACCATAGGAAAAAAATGCATCATAGAAGCACCTACACTCAGATAAACAGAATAATTCAATAATAAATCAAAATCAGGGAGTCACAGAGTCATGGAATCAATGCATCACAGACCCCAAGAAAAAACTCATACAATTACAGAATAAGAGAATAATTGAATAATTAAATAATAGAATCAGGGAATCATAGAATTGCAGTATCTCTGAATCATGGAATCGTGGACTCAGAAACAGTGAACCATAGGATCATAGAATAATAGAATAATAATATCAGAGAATGGTTGAAGAATTGAATAATTATATCAGAATCAGGGAATCATAGTGTCATAGACTAATAGAGGCATATAATAAGAGAATTGTGGAATGATGGAATCATTAATTGGTAGAGTAACAGCATCATAGAATCCTAGAATCAAAGAATCCTGGAGGCACAGAATTGGAGAATTCTGCAATCCTTGCAGCCTGCGCTGTATTCCCAGTGTTCCCAGGCACAAGGCTGACCACTGGTACCACATTCACTTAAAGCTGCAATATCTAAGGAGGAAAATTCGTCACTTTTATTTTTTTAAAGCCTGCAGAGAACTCTCCTTTACTGTAAAGACGAAACAAAAATATCTCTGAGACTATAGAAGTGATTTTGTGAACCCCCAAAACATTCAATTTTTTAGCTATGCAACTTCTTTTCCCACAAAGGCATTTGATTTTTTCTAAGAGTTCATGTGTTTAGATCTATGATCCAAAAATAAAAAAAAAAAAAAAAAAAAAAAAACCATTGAATTCTCTCAGAGGCTTTTGAGGGAAATGTAGATATTTTTTCTAGCAATCATGGTTACTTAGAAGAACCAGAATATCATTATTTCACACTGAACTTTCAAACATACCTTTTCACTCTCCACAAGAGTAAAACATGTCTGGGTTTTTTTCCCATTTTTTATTTATTAACAATTTCTAATGCCACAACTAAACAGCTAGATTCTAGCTTGTTTTTTTTTTTTCCTAATTTTTTTCAGTAATTTTGAAATTCCCTGGAACAATAGGAATAAAGGGAAAGACTTGAGAATGAGAATGGAACAAGAAAAGATAATGAGAATGTCACCACACTGCCAGCATTCAAGTGCAAGGTGGTGACAGAGTAGCATGAGGAGGATGTAAGAGGAAAAAACATGACAAGAGAGGAAAATATAAAACGTATTTTTACAGAGTCATAAAAACATGGAATCAATTTGTCACAGACATCTCAGATATTTTCTCACTGTCATTTAACATTGTCTCTCTTTGCTAATTCCTCTTGACTAATTTCTACTGACTTCAGAGAGCTTGTGCTTTTTTGGTGGGGGTTTTTGGGTTTGTTTTTTTTTTCGTACTCTTCCCTGCTCCTTCTAGTCAGGGAAATTTGATTAACTGAACAGGAATTCAATTAATCAGATTCAGCTTTGATTGGTGACCACATCAGTCTGAACCTAAAACTCTTTTTCAGGCCTTGCATTTACAGTCAGTGCTGTGTTGACACCTCTTTTTGAGCCCCATCTCATTTTCAACAGCCTCAACAGGCAAAGACCTCTGCCCATCAGAATGTGTGGGGCTCCTCAGGAACCCCTGGCTATTTATTGTGCCCATGGTTCAAATGATTGTACCTCTTAATAGTTCATTTCTAGATGGTCAAGGAGCTTCCAATCCCTTGGATTCTAATCCAAGAAAACAAGGCTTCACTTTTATGCCCCTTAAACCATAATTTGGAGTTCCAAGTGCAATTAAATTTCTTTGCTTCCTGTAAGTTTCAGCCTGGGTAGTATTTCTTGTTTTCAATCTGTGCAAATCCTGAAAGGTTACAAGAAGCTTTATTTCCACAGGTTCAGGTTCAGTGGCATGGGACTGAAAAAGTTATATACCTGCATGATTTAATGACAAAAATACACAGATGACAGATTAGGATTACTGGTTTACACGACTCTTTTGGGGAGTTTTGGGTTTGCCAGCATGTTTTCATTAGCAGGAGGCAGCATTCCTGGATTCTGGATTCAGGACAGCAGCAGCTCTGAAGATGAGGACAAGCCTCAGGTGAGAATCAGCACTGACAGGGAAGTGGCAATCCAGCTCTCCAATCCAATCCAGTCTAGATTTCAGAGGGAAAAAAGTGTCACTTATCACCTGTGCCCAGTGTGGACTAAAACCACAAAATATATACACAGCAGAGCACCACTCAGCTGAAAATGACAGGGAGGGAACAGAAGAAATAAAGCTGAAGAAAACAGAAGAAATAAAGCTCTGACTAAATTGGAGGCTGAATCAAAGAAGATTAAAAAAAAAAAAAGAAGTAGCTTAACAGATAGTAGTTAATTATAGTAAGAAAAATTCCTGATTTTGCAATGTACTTCAGTAATTCTGATGCTCGTAGATCTCCAAATGTTTACACAAGTAACAGCAACAAAAAAGGTCCTGAACATGTCACCTTCTGCACAGAGTATGAAAGCATATAACCAAAGCAAAAAGAAAAATTCCATTTAAAAATACACAGCAGAACAACATTTTGGGGAGATTAGAGCTTGAATTATATGTTCGTCTTTCAAAGCTGCAGCATTAGCTGCATGTCTGTAAATCACCTGTAATTATTACAGTCATTCAATTTTAGAAGCATTCTGTACTAGTAAAAGTACATGGTCATGTACATCATATCAGTTTTCCCCTGATAACTTGAATTCCATGTAAGTGTTTGAAAGGTTTTTTGTTTTTGTTGGGGTTTTTTAATTGGCTTGGGTTTGTTTTGTTTTTTTTTTTTTTAAAGGGGATGGTCGTGGCAAGGGACAGGAATGAAAATAAAACGTGGATTCAAGACACCCTCTGGTTACCTAGAACAGTAGTAGAGAAAAAAAAAGGAAAGGAAAATGCTACACTTTCACATATTGATGTTTTTCCTTTTCTTTCTCCTTCCTATTTGGAAAATGAGAAAGGGATGAGAAAAGATGTTCCTCTTTTCCTGCTGGAAAGCTGTAAATAGTCAATCTCTCTGACTTGAGAGATATCCAGATTCATCCATGAGCAGATAGCAAAGGGGTGCAAGAATCTCAGGCACAATCTGAATCAAGAAAACACACAGCCCTTCAGATTCTTGCAATATTTTCCTTAACAGAATGGTAAATCTGAAGTGTATTAATATTGTCTACTAACTGCTGCTACTACATTCACTATAAATTTTTTTGAAAGAGCCCTTCTGAAAAAATTTCTTCACTAAGTATCCTTACATCATCACATGAACATTACACAATTCTGATTTCTTTCCTTAAAACAGAGAGCAAAAATATTTTTATTTCCCTAGACATAGGAAACAAAATAAATACAAAAGACTGGTTCAAATAAAAGGCAAAAACCAAACTTGAAGACACCAGAAAAGTGCTCATGTCCAAAAACTTATTTTAATAGCAATGCAAAATGTTTCAAAATAAACGTTGCCTAAGATACAAGCTTGTACCTACAGATTCTAGTTTACAGTTCTTTTTCCTTTCCCTCCAGTTTCATGTCAAGACCTTTAACATGACATTTCAAGACTGTGCTTTACTAGAGAAAACTTATCAAAATAATTAAGTCACTTCTGAAATAAAGGCTGGCAAATAGTATGCTGCTTTGCCTAGTACATTGTAATAGCTGACCTCTAACATTTCCCTGGATGATCTAATTTGTCTTGGATTAGATAAGCACAAAGAGCTTTCCCTTGATTTTCAGTGCTCCTCTTCAGTAAAAGCGATTACCTTATGTGTGTGAAAATCACAGAGGCTTAACAAGATAGAATTAAAGTGAAAGCAATTTCATCACACAAACAGCCAGGACCTCGATGAAAGACTGGAAACAGAGCTGGTAATATGAGAAAGCTCAAAAATGTAAAGTAAGCAAAATGGCCATTTTAAAGAGACCTGAAAATCCTTCTCCAAACTGTTGTTCAGGTTGTTGTTCAGGTGCCGGCTGCCAGGCTAACTGAGGGGGCTGAGAACTGACACACACATGGGAAATCTTCCAAGCTTTACCTCAGTCTTCTGTTAAAACTGATCTCGTACTCCTCCCAGTTTCAGTGCTCATTATTTAGCCCCAAATGAAGATATAAGCTTACGCCAGACATGACCAAAAAGACACAAAGCCTTTTGCCACCCTTTTAATTCTGAGGTCAGAATTAAAAAAAAAAAAAAAAAAAAAAATGCAGGTAATGGCATAGGAACTCATAAACCATTGTTGCATTTTTCTTTTCATTTTTGTTTGCTTGTTTATGAAGGTAAAAATCGTCAGCAGGTGCAGTTGGTGCTGCTGATGACATTGAAAATCTGACAAAAACTATGTTTCAGGGAAGATAATGCCCTCTGGATACAGGGATGAAATTTTATTTCATATTGTGTACCATGTCTTCTTGAACTTCACCTTCTGCTCCTCAGTGGCATGGTTTGCCTGAGGTTTTCCCTCTGCTCCTTCCTGTGCAAGGTATTCCAGAGCAATTAAAAAAGCTTAGGTATTTGGATCTCTCCACTGAATTACTTCTTAAAAATAAACTATTTTTTAAATCAAATTAAATTAAATTAAAAATCACATTTCACACAGCTGCAGAGAAAAGACAAAAATCCATTCTACAAGTGGTGAAGAGTCAAATAAGGTTTTCCTCTCAAATGAAGCTGGAAGCTTTTGTTGAACATGCAGTTTGTAGGCAAAGGCACTGGGGATAAGAAGTGAAGAGCTGTTCTCTGCATGCCTGAGAAAGCTGGATGATTTGAATGCAAAGATAACAAACATTTATCTTGGTAAGTGGCATGGGACGGAATTAAGCGCTGTTGGATAACTACCTTCGAGAATAAAGAGCGTGTAGAGATGCTCCTTTATTTTTTTTCCTTTTAATTATGGGCTGTAGGTCATTAAATCTTCTTATCATAATCCTACACATTCAGTTCTTAATGTAACTTGAATGTAATTGCGTGTTTTACCAAACCAGATTGGAAGTTAGTCTTTCTTTAGCAAATTTTTATTGCGGGAGCAGAGAAACCAGACAATATGGTTTGGGGGTATAATTTGCATGCATTATATCAGATGCCACATTCTGTTTCCTGAGGGGGAAAAAAAAGAATAAAAAAGACAGAAATTGGACCCAGACACTGCTACTGCTCTGTGTCACTATCATATTTCTTCACTCTATTCTGCCACGAGCATACATAAGGCAAAATTCATCATATGCTGTACACATGAACTTATAATGCTGTTCTTGTAAAGCACTTCAACTATTGACATATTTCTGGATCCTAGGGCAAGAACTGATTTAATTTCCTGCATCAGATGAATGTTGGCATCAGCTTTTGACCAAAAAAAAGAAAAAAGTAGTTCTGAATTTTCATCTTTGAAAGCCATGATCATTAAGTGATAAGGCATGTGGCTTCCTAGCCTGGAAAATTTGAAAAATTCAGTCCACATAGCTCAGAATCTTCTGGATATGTCTTATTCCAAGTTATCCTAAAATTGTAAAAGGGCACTAACTCCAGATTTTAGTCTGCTGTTTGAAATTCCCCTTCCCACTCCTAGCCTGGCTAATGTGCAGTTAGATCAAAATGAAGGGAAAGGCATCTCTCAGCTCCTATCTCATTAAAAAGAAAATTGCAACAAAGATGCTTCAGAAAAAAGAAGAACAATAAAAAATCGGTGTACCAGATGGTTCTCTCCGTGTGTGTATATATAAATATATATATATATATCTATATACACATAGGCAGTCTGCAAGGCTTATAGTCTTTGGTCCATAAATGATACCATGTAAGGATGTAATTAGAAGTTAATCTTATAAGAATTTTTAGAAGGAAATACAGTGTTTTGGAATTTCAGCTGTTTTTTTGGGGAATGAAGGTGAAGGTTTATGATGCCTGCAGGTAGAGAGGGATTACAGTTTTCCTGGCCAGGGAATAGTGGCTGGTGTAGGTGAAACTCCAGCTCAGCCATACAGGTTTTAGTCACCCAGTTTTGGAGATTGGCTCAGGATACAAAACTGGAAAGGGAAAAACAGAAAGGAAGGAGTAATATTCAGAAGGGTTTGTCTGGCCTTAAATGCACTGAGAGAACAAAAGCAGATACATTTGAAGAAGAAAATCAGCTGACAAGTATAATGGTCCATGCTAGAAAAATTGGATGGTTTTAAATCAGGAATACAGTCCTGAAGTGGGATAATAAAATAAATAAAATTTGGGTTGCATCTTAGCTGTTTTTGTTTTCTCTCTACACTGAGAATAGATGATAAAGAGATATAGTAAGGAAAAAAAAAGAGCCGTACAATGAAAATTGTTCGGTTTTGCCCCTCCAAAATCTAAAAGCGATCTTAAAAAAAACAAAGAATGAAAACTAAAATTACTGCACAGTCACATTGGGTTTAATCTGAAAGACTATGATGAAATGAAGAGAAGGCACAGAAAATCAAGGACAAGTACTAAGAAACAAGAGCAGCAAGCAAGAAAGGGAAAGGAAAACACAGGTGAACTGCTTGGGAAAAGGAGAAAAAAAAGAGGACACTGAAAAAAAGCCAAATGTACTCAAGATCTTCTTAGTAGCTTAGAGTTAGGTTTTTTTAAAATCAGGAAAACACAGATCAAAGGATATGTGGTTAGATTAAACTCATTCAGGTCAGAGGATCTGGTGATATTTATTTTTGATACAATTTCTGAATTATTGATGATCATATGTGACAAGTAATGGGAAATGAATGAGTCTGGAGAATTGAAAAAGGGCATAGACACTCTTTCTCTTCAAAAATTGTTAAAAAGAGGACAAACTGTCCTAAGTTTAATACCCAGGGAGATATCTCAGCAAATGACTAAAAAATTGATGTGTAAACACTTTGGGGAACAGAGTATGGATCTATCTATGCCATGTGATATCAAACCAATTTCACCTCTTTCTTTGAAAAGGTCATTTAATCTACCATAAAAGTAACACAACAACTGTAATGTAATTTGAATTTTGTTGGGCTCCCACATGAGATTTAAATAAAGTGGTTGTAAATAAATCCACTTTGAATTCATAGCTAATGTAGTTGAAAAATCTTTTGGGAAAGAAAAACAACAACAACACAAAAAAACCCAACAAGCCTTATTGTAAATATTAGCAGATAAACTTTGGAGATTTCTTCACAATCTAGGCAAATCCAAAGTGTTTGGGAGGTTATAAAAGAATGTAAATATATTTTTTGTCTTTGTATATACATATATAAACATATTATTCTATTTTTGAATGTCCTCTTTACTTAAAATTTGAGTTGCATCTTAGCAGTTTTTGTTTTCTCTCTACACAATGTGTAGATATAAAATAAGATCTGTTTGCCCTGGGGAAAGTGTTACTTTTCTGCATTGTCTCTTTCTGGCCTTCACTAAAGCAATCTCAAAGCAGCCAGGATGATTTTGCAACTTAATTTTCAATTTTACAGAGAACTGTTGAAACTGTGCATATTGTGAGCGTCTTCCATCTCATCTGAAATACCACACTTTCACTATTTTCTCATGAGATTTCTCCTACTAGTTCCTTAGCTGCACTGAATGACGTTTATCCTGTATCCTACTGTAATCACAAGTACCTTTCCTGAAAATAAATGAGTGCTTGCATTTCATCCTCACTCCCAGAAAAATTCCCCTTACTCTTTTCCATTCCCCATCAGCTCTGATCTGACGGGTGGATGCCCCTCAGCCACATTCCCCCACCACCAGAAACACAGAGTTGTCTCCATCCAGATGCATTGCCTGAGATTTTTGAGGATTGTTTTGTTTCCAGTGGGGAGTTGATAATCTGATAACACTCAAGACTAATAAATTCTTAGTAATCTCATTTTTGGATATTTCCAGTCCCTGCTGAGGTAGCTCAGTTATCTTTTGCTTCCTAGACAGCAAACCTAGGAATGAAACGTCACCTTTCCTCTCTTCTGTTCCATATTCTTCTTCACTGAAAGGGATTCAAAACCTTGAGTCTCAGATCTTTCAGGCTAAATACAGTTTTTGTCTAAATTAGCAAGTAATTAATCCAACAGGACCAGATACAAAGAGCACATCAGCTCATTTCAGGATTTAGAGAGGTGGCACTAGATGGTCTTTAATCCCAACCCAAACTATTCTGAGGTTCTATGTTTCTTGTCTACTATTTCATCATTCCTGTATTAACAAGTTAGTTCTTCTCAAAAATGCATTTCGTTTTTGATCAGTAGACACTTAGCTTTGAGGTTAAACCCTCAAAAAATTAAATTTTCAGTGTCTAAGGAAAACTTTCTTCTTGGAAAAAAAAAGTAAAGGATATGAAGCCACAATATAATTGTCTTTTGGAAATTTCTACTTGGAATTTATTTTATTTTACATACCACAATAATGCTCTGCACCAAAATTCAATTTTTATTTTCTTTCTTTTTTAGCCCTGCATTGAACCTAGGAGCTGACAGATGGGGATTAAAAACATGTATCATTTGGACCATCATTAGTGCTCATGTCTGCATGATGAGAACCTCAGATCCTTTCCTCAGAAAGGCAAACATTTTTAACATAAATTTTAACACTTGTACTCTAATATTTACTTTGAATGTTAGCCTCACTAAGATCCCATAGATGTTATGAATAAAGAACTGTTCATGAATAATATTTTTCCCCAATTATTCCATGCTGCTTGAGGAGCATCAAAGTAGATTTGAGATGGAATTTTCATTTACAGGGTCTCAAAACATGTTTAAAATATTCATGCATCATGGTAAGTGCTCCATCCTCTGACAAGTGGACTATTTCCAGTACCAAGAAGTCAGATTTTGTCACATAAATGTATAGTAAAGCAAGGATGAAGCAAAGGTGTTGGCAACAGCAATATTTAATCAGCAAATAGTTCAACTCCAGCTGAAGATGTAAAATGCATAGCAGCCTCTCTAATATAAATTTCCTGCTTTTCCTATGCCTATAAGACTATCTTTGAGGCCACCAGCTCCACAATGGTTTTTCTATTAGTTTTGCCAAAATTTTATTTTTAACACAGTTTTTCTCCTTTATTCTTGAGCCTTCTCCTCCTGCCACAGAAGTGATTCTCCACAAAAAAAAAAAAAAAAAAGTCAAATTTTCTCCTGATTTTCTTTTCAGAGCCAAAAAAAAAAAAGAAGTGAATTGCCCTGGCTCCTGTATGTACATTAAATTGATTAAATTGTAAAATGCTTTTATTTTTGCAGTGAATGTTGTATTTCACCTTAGAGATTCCAGTTATTCATGTTCCAATTTCTGTTCACAAGGGAATAAATCTATTGATTTCATTTATGACAATTTTTGAGGTTTTCTTCCCCTGGCTTCTAAGACAGTTTTAAAGAACAATTAAAAAGAAATGCCTCTGGGGAAAGAGCAGCTGGCATATATCCCTGGATGAAGGCAATCAAATGCCTGTTACTCTGACAGAAGAATTTTCATTTATTCTTGAAAAGTTAAAACAGTACCACAAATCTGGAGGGAAGACCTGTTTACGCCTTAGTAGTCCCTGGAGTTGCTAAAAATGTGCTGTTAGCTAAGAATTGTCTGTAAATTAATTGCTGTAATTTCTCTGAATATTCTGTGTACTGATTGTAGAAAACGGCTGGAAGAGAAGCAAACTTTCCTCTTCTTTCACTTTTAGAGAAAATATTTTTTTAGCAGTGGTATTTATTATAGACACCGCAGTAATAAATAGTTCTGAATTCCACTTTAAAAATCATAATCACTTATACCTACTCTGAACACTCACAGATTGAAAAGAAATAGTATCCCTTTTGAAATCAATGGATATTTCAGCCTAAAATGAATGATACAGTGAGGTATATTGTTACTGGACAATATTTTCATTAAAAAGCTCTCTGTAGTCAACAAATATCATGCAGCAAATATTTCTAGTACTTTTGCTTGCACTGTTCCTATGAGTAAGGATTAGGAAAGTCTTAAACAGCAGCAAAACAAATCTAAACACAGATCACCTTTCTCTTCACTTTCATCCTGTTATCACAACTATCCAGCTCACAAACTTTTCCCGTCTTTGTTATGTCAGCAGCTACAAACTGCCCAGGGACTGCAGGGCACTGCAGGGTAAAAAACCATATCACCAGAAATACAGAAACACTCCAAGAGCATTCCATAGGCAGGATAATAGGGATTTGAAAGCCCTTTGTGCTTGCCTCCTGCATATCCTCCCTAAATAGTTCCCGTGGATGGAACCTTTCTGCAAAACCACAACAAGGCCTGATCTCACAGGGTTCAATTAACTCTTAAAAATAACCATTGTGGAGAATATGAGAGGAAAACATCTGGCTTATGTAGGTGCACACAAGCCTGTGAGCAAGCTGGAGGACAATGGGGAATGATGGAGGAGTATTCTGGAAAATAAAAATTGAGAAAGTAAACAAGTGTGAAGCTCTGCTCTCTAAAAGAAATACATTTCTTAGCTACAGCAACAGATAACAACAAAACTTCCTTCAGACTGTTTTTTGGGTGATTATGTCACATAATCAAGGGAACCAATTTTCCTGTGTTGATGAGTGATATAACAGTAGATTGCTAGTGGCCACTTGATTAGCAATCTGTTTACATTAATGAAGGGGAAAACATCCAAAAAGACAGAGTGGTGGAAGAGGAGACAATTACAATAAAGGAAATTAGCTTCCTTGCACAAGGTTCATTTAGATGTTTTGAGGCACACATGGAAATGAAAACTGGCATTTAATTTCTCCTTTTTATATTTGCCTTTATTTCAGTCCTACCAAGTTTGCAGCATTTCCTTTAAATTCACCTCCCTAGTGTCAGCAGGGGCTCTTCTTTCTAAGGAATAAATTCTTCCGGACGATTCATGGCATTAGAATCCTAAACCACAGAGAGAAGCTGAAGAAATAACCCAGTCTGGGTGCAGAGCAATGAGAGAGAAAGGGAGAAGGGAGCTCACAAAAATGAATTTTCTTCCCAGGAGAGATCCTAATTCCACATGGCCATTGTTTTGATCTTGTAGTGTTAACAGAAGGGGTTCAGAAATGTGACTTGCTGAACTAAGTCAGGTTTGCTGCTGCTTTTCTCAAAACCAGTTTTCCTTCTCTGTGTGGATGTCAAGCCTTATGGAAACTGTAATTTGCAAATCTCACCTCTCCTTCTTTTCATAAGAAAACTTTGCAATAAAACCCACTCCATTTTCTCTAACACTTTTTGCCAGTTAATTGAAGAATTCAAAGTGTGCTTTGTAAGTCCAACAAAGCTTCAACAGAAATCAGCAGAAGGTAAATATATCCTTAAACTGCATCCTTACTAAATACCATAGGGTCTTGCAAGAATAATAAACACTGATGAAAATATGCTCAATTCTCCTTAAGCAAATTATTTAAGCTTTTCTAATGGGAAATTTGAACCCTGGAGCAAAACTGAAATTTTATTACAGCAAGTTTTAAATAAGGGAGTTTTCCAGCTACCTCTAGGGGATATTACTTCACAGGATATTTTAATTCTTAAGGAAATGGTGGCAGTAATGTCATTTCTCTGTTAATAGTCCTATTAGCTCGTGTTATTTACTCTTAATTTATTTCTTTCAGAATCCAAACTTAAGGATTTGAGTAAATTTCATTCTATTTACCACCAATGTTGGTTTAGAGGAGGTTAATTTTAGAGAATAAGCATTTTTAAAAGTCAATACAGCAAGTGACATTCTTTTTGGAGGTTGTAAAGAATTCTGTCTAAATTAGAAAGTGGTTCCACATTTCTGGAAGTTTCTTATTATGCTCTTTGTAAGTAACAATTCAGATTGGGCAATCTGTTCAGTGGAAATAAACATTTTTGTTATGATTTTTTTAAGTGCCAGATAATGTCAGCCACAGATTAAGTTTATAAAGACTTGTACATCGCATTTCCAAATAAATTTTTAGTACTTGAGAGATAAAAGGAAAATAGATTATTTACTGCAACTACTTCAGAGCTTTAGGTAAGATCCAACACAATGGAAATAAAATATAATGTTCTGTGTTTGGATATTAACACAGTGATCACCTGGACATAATTCACTTCTCCCTGTACTCTCACATCATTTTGGAGAAACAAGAGTCAGTGATTTGAAGGGATGTGGGTGACAAATACGGAATAAGTTTCTTATTTCCAAGTGCCCCGGGAATCCTCGACACAACCATTTTTTTCCTGGAACGGGCTGTTAAATTCCTTTCAGCTTGACAAAATGCAACCAACAAATCTTTAAGTTTATAAGGATCTTTATTTTTTGAACCACGCTGGGAAGCCAAGGAATAAAACACCATTCTGAGAGTAAAGGTTTGATGTTATTGTTAAAATACATGTATCAGCACTGAGTTGATCATGGAACATCTAAAAGGAAACTTAGAAAAGTATTGACAGGGGCAATTTTTATGCTCATTCTCCTCCTTTTTAAAGTTTCAGCTTTGGAGTACTACTATTAGAAATAAGCTTTGCCTGCCAGGGCTTATTTTATTAAATTATTTGCTTTTATGTATAAATATCTAAAAAAAATATTCAAAGATCAGAAGTTCTAAATTACACTTTTCTCTAAAATCTCATTTCCTTGAAACATTGTTCACACATCAGCAGTGCTTTCCTTATTTTTACATAAAGGGTGGCTAGTAATGGTATAAAGACGAAATATAATCTCTATGTCCAAGCTGAAAACCAAATAGGATTCTTTGAAGAATCTGATGCAAGACTAAATCACCCAGAAATGGAAATTAAGCATGCTTGAAGCATTAGAGATCTAGCCAGGGCTGTTTTGCAATCCCATATTTGTCTCTCAGGGCATCTCAATTGGTTCTTCCAGAAAAAAATCAACAAACTTTTAATGAGAAAAATCAGAAGTACAGAGCTCTTCAACTTACAAAACTGAAAAGCTCGCTGGAAACAGACCTGAAGGACTTGACCTGATTAGTCTGAATTCCTTCCTTAAAAAAAAACCAATCCCACACTTCCTGCTCCCTGTCTAACCAGGAACAGGAAACAGAACAGATTTCTATCTCCTCCTCCTGACACATGTGGAATTCTTTATGTCTCACCTCCACCATAGCTGAAAATTCATTTTTCAGGAGTCTGAACCTTTCATTTGTTCCTTCCAAAGTTTCAGTAATTAGTTTCACCTTATCCCTGAGAGCAGCACCCAAAACGGGAAATATATTCCATGTTAAGGTCTTCACAGTTACTGGTAAAATAGACAGATATATTTGAGTGATCTATACACAAAACTCAGAAAAAAATTATGGTTTTACACCTTTCCTTAATAATACCACTAAAAATAAAGGAAGTCAGTGAAGATTTCAAAATGTTTTACAGAAATAGCACTGCTGAGCTGTATCAAGAAGATATAGATGTGGAAATATATACTATATTTCCAAATAGTATATTATCTCTGCAGTGCTCATTGGATATTTTGGGGCCCTGTCCTAAAATTAGCTGCACAATGAAATTGCGTGTCCTTCACTCCTAGTAAGGACTAATCTGCTCAGAGTCAGTAGTGACTAAATGTCACAGACATATTTTCTGAAAAATCCTTTCCTTAGGATTTTTCCTCCTGAGAAGCTGAGAGGCCTCAGGAACAAAATGTAAACATTGATTATCTGCTGCTGTGGAATGTAACAGGTGCATCTGTGATTGGGCTCATGTGGTTGTTTCTAATTAATGGCCAGTCACAGTCAGCTGGCTCAGACTCTCTGTCCAAGACACAAGCCTTTGTTATCATTCTTTCTTTATCTATTCTTAGCTAGCCTTCGGATAAAATCCTTTCTTCTATTCTTTTAATATAGTTTTAATATCACATATATCATAAAATAATAAATCACGCCCTCTGAAACATAAAGTCAGATCCTCGTCTGCTCCCTCTTCTTCAGACCCCTGTGAACACTGTCACAACTAAACATGCTCATCTTTCTCTCTTTTCTTTGTTTCTCTCCCTCTCTCCCCTCCCTCTCCCCCTTGTCTCTGCCATGCCCATTTCAATCAAACTCACAGCGCTGCCTTTGACACAAGGTCTCCTTTGCCCCTTCCCTCGGGCACAGCCCTCACTGACCATTTCCATCAGCTCCTCACAACCAGGGGCTGCCAGCCCCAAGGCCGGGGCTGCTCCATCCACTCCCAGAGCCTTGGGCTGCTCGAGGGGTGGCAGGGTGGCCTTTGTGACACAGGCACCTTGCATCACAGCCCTAGGTGGCACTGCAGGACATGGTGGTGCCCAAAGCCCTTTGTGACACAGGCACCCTGTGTCACTGCCCTGGGTGACACTGCGGGACACGGTGGTGCCCAAAGCCCTTTGTGACACAGGCACCCTGTGTCACAGCCCTGGGTGACACTGCAGAATACTGTGGTGCCCAAAGCCCTTTGTGACACAGGCACCTTGTGTCACAGCCCTGGGTGACACTGCGGGACACTGTGGTGCCCAAAGCCCTTTGTGACACAGGCACCTTGTGTCACAGCCCTGGGTGACACTGCGGGACACTGTGGTGCCCAAAGCCCTTTGTGACATGGCAGAGCCCCCCTGGCTGGGGGTATATAAGGGACACTGCGGGGCCTGGGCTGGCCGGTGCCATCAGAGTGGCTGTGCCACCGTGTCCCGGCCCTGTCTGTGCCACAGCACAGCAGCCATGGACAAGGATGAGGCACAGCCCAACTCAGAGCCCCCCAGGCCCTCGCCCAGCCCTGAGAGAGCCCAGGCCCTGAGTGGGGGGCCAAGGATAGGGAGGAGAGGGGCCCTGCCTGGGCACCATCTCTTTGTCTCGTTCGAAATTGGGGACAACTCAGAGCTCAGTGGAGAGGAAGGGAATGAAAGCCAGCAGGGGACTCCAGGGGAACACTGTGCTGAGCCACAGCTGCCCCCAGGAGATGCCTGTAGCCCTCAGGAGCTCGTGGATTGGGATGAGGGCCTTGAGTCAGAGCTGTCCCAAGGGGACAGAGACCAAGAGTCTTCCCTACCAGAGGTGGAGCCCTCCCCATTAGTCTCCGACTGGGAGGAATGCAGGGAGCCAGTGTTGTCCCTGGGAGACATCGAGAACTTCCAGGAGATTTCCGACTGGGAAGAATCTCTTGAGCGGCCGCTGTCCCAGGAGAAGGTACAAGCCACCGGGGACTGTCTGAGCGGGACACTTACAGCAAGCAAGAGCTATCCCAGAGAGAATCCAGGAGGCAGGAGGTGTCTGAGGGTCAAGGTCAGAGAAGACCCTCGGAGCACTCCAGCTGGGAAGACGATGGCGACCGAGAGCTGTCCCCGCACAGCCGGGAATCCAGAAAGCTCAAGGTCCAGCTGCTGGAGGACGATGACTGGGATAAAATCAGTGTCCTGAGCTTGCATGAAAAGGATGAAGAGGCAAAGCGGCAAAGATTGGCGGCGTTAGCCCAAGATAGGCTCCCTGTCTCACGGAAGGCTCGGGTGAAGTGCGAGGCACCGGGGCCATGTTGCCTAGAGCAGCTGCGTGCCAGGCCTCGACCTGTGGCAGCCCGAGCCCCCGTGGGACACGCACGGGCGGGCCCCGGGCAGGGGGCGCCCCGCAGGAGACGCCGCTGGCTCTTCAGGCGGGCGCTGCGGGCGCTGCGGGGGCTGTTCCGCTGCCCCTGCCTGGCGGCACGGCCCCAGCGTTAGCGCCCGCTGCCAGCAGCACCGCGCCCGCAGATGGCGGCCGGCCCGCGGCCTGCCCGGCGCCCTGAGGGAGCCGCACGGGCCGCCTCGGCCCGCGCGTGTCCCTGCGGCCCGGCCGGCCCCGGCTGCTGCCCGGCACCCCCGGAGCGGCTCCCCGAGGGCAAAGGGCACCCGTGGGGCGGCCCAGAGCCCCGGGCCTGGGGGACGCTTGTGCCGGGGGCTCGGCGCCGCGTCCCAGCCCCTCATCCGGCTGCCGAGGCGCCTTCAAAGGCGTCGCTCCCCACTGCCGGCCTGGCACCGCCATTGTCAAGAATATGAATATGGAGTAGGAATAAGGAGTAAGAATAAGAATAGAATAAGAATAGGAATAAGAATAAAGAATATAAAAATAAGAGTAAAAATCATTAAAGGAATAAGAAAAAGCTTAAGAAAAAGTTTAAGAAAAAACATAAGACAAAAAGCATAAGAAAAATCATAAGATAAAGCATAATAAAAAGCAAAAGCAAATGAAGAAGGAGGAGAAGGAGGAGGAGAAGGAGAGGGAGAAGGAGAAGGAGAAGGAGAAGGAGAAGGAGAAGGAGAAGGAAGAAAAAGAGGAGAGGAACAAGGAGAAGAACAAGAAGAACAAGAAGAACAAGGAGCAGAGGCAGTGAGGATGAGTCATAATTCCTCCAAGAGCCCCAAAGCTCTCCTCAGGCTCACTGCTGAGGCCTTGCACCACAGCACTGCACAGGATGCAAAGCCATGCAACAGATGCAGAGTCTGCTGCAAGAGACAGCCTCAAACTTCCCCCAGGCAGGGCAGGGACCCAGGTGCTCCCCTGGCCCCAGGGTCTGTCCCTGTGCTGAGCTCCATGTTCTGGGGGGACCCTCAGCACCAAGGAGAGCTGATGGAGAGCCTCAACGGGACGCGTTGGCAGGCACAGAGAGGTGAAGCTTTCATCCTAATCTGTCTCTGTCTCCCACTATTTCTCCCCCGACTTGTTACCTGTTTTCTCTTCCTTTCCTCCTTTCTTCCTTTCTTTTTCTCTCCCGCTCTCTATTTCTGCCTTGCTCTCTGTCTCTCCCTGTTTCTTGCTCTTCCTCTCTTTCTCTCTGTCTGTTTCTCCCCCACCATCCTATTTCATTTTCTTTCCCCCTTTCATGTTAAAGTCTTCATTAGTAGGCAAATTCCCTTTTATAAATCTGTTACCAATCAATGCTTTGCAGATGCAGTGTTGTCTCATTTGACCTCATTTTTTTCACAGAGCATCTATTTCTAAATAACTCCTCACAGTTACCCGTATTAGAACATGACCCTTCCTTTCCTTCCTTTCCTTCCTTTCCTTCCTTTCCTTCTTTTCCTTCCTTTCCTTCCTTTCCTTCCTTTGCTTTCCTTCCTTCTTTCCTTCATTTTCAATTTTTTTTTAATTACAAATTAGCCTCTCTGTTTATATCCCCAGGTATCTGTCTTTCAGGTCTTTGTGAATGTGAAAAACATTACAAACATATAAGAGATCACATTTTTACAGTTATATATGTTCAACCATTTGAAATTAAGTTTTAATTGCTCAAAATAATGTTAAAATGATGCTTTTCTAAACTAAAGTTGTTTGGCACTGATTTTCGCTTCTCTGTAGAATGGAGATACGTGGTTACTTGTATTAATTGTGATAACTGGAGGCATTCAGCTTGCAGCCACATTTTAGGTTCATAATAAAATTATAATAAATTAAATATGCATATTTTCAGTGTGAAAAGAAATACAAGAAAGTTCTCTGCGGAAAAGCTATGGTGAATTTTTTATTTTTCTGAAGTTAAATTTAGTAGTGCCCTCTCAGCTTTCAGCAGTTTATTGACAATTCGGAACACTGATTTACTCGGAACATCATTCATAAAGTCATTAAAACAGAAATTCTGTCTGTCACCCAATATATTCAGGATTTTTTGCATTTATTGTGCTTGTTGATGTAGTAAACCAATATTCACCAAAGTGCATCTTGATTTAAGTCTGGGTCAAAGTGAGGGCCAGAAAGGAGGAAAGATCTGTTGAATTGGCTGCAGAAACAGAATTATCCCATTTATCATTTATCCCATGAAAACAAAAGGCTGTCATTCAATAGAAAAGCTGTTTTTGCTGAAATCAACCTTCACATGTGCCCCAAAAGAAGCAAAAAATTTGAAGGCTCTGAAGGATATTCCCAAACTCAGCCAAAGTTGTGCAACACCTTTTCCTCCTTCACATTCCTGCCATAGAGTGAATTCTTCTCTGGTCTAAGCAGTAAAACGTTCTCATTTCTCTGAAACAAATTATGCGTGTGCAGGTTCAGTATTTTAATTTTACTAAATTATGCACAATTTTTAAAAAAATGGAATCTAGGGGAACAAAGGGATTTGGTCATCTGATTCTTAAAAATTATTCAAGTGTTTGTTTCCTCACTTCCTTCTACCCTTGCTTCTCTCCTACAATGCTTTGAACCACAGGGATGTCACCTCTGACTCCAGATTTGCAGCCACAGGTTTGGAGCCTGCAAAATTAACCTCATTATGTTCAGCCTATTCTTATGGCCTTCCCTAATTTTCTCCTACTGTCTCCTTTCAGGAGCATGCTGGCTCAGATGGCACTTGGAATGGACAAAAGGGTCTAATCATACACAACTTTCTCAGTGCCACACAAACCTTTATGGATTGGACAAATCTCTTTCCATTTGGTAATTTTTTAGGTTGGGGAGCCCTAGGCTACTCAGCCATTGCCTGAAAATGAGCATATAATCATTCTTGTCACCAGCTGTAAAAACTTCCCAGGTTCTCCTGTGTGCTCCTAGTCACTATGTTTTGGATTTGTAGGCACATCCCATTGCTGTAATGCCAAGTGATTTTGGTTTGTTCTCTAGTCCTCTCCTAATAATTCTTAGCACTAGATTTGTTTTTCCCCTCATCATTGCTTTAGCATTCATGGAGCTACCTGCCCAAAATACTGCTAGCAAACAGAAACAACTCTCTTTTTTTGTATGTGAAATTAGGTGTCTTTGTCACCATTCACAGTGCTTTATATTTATGTGCATAGAACTACCAGACACTTTATTATTAGTCACACTGTTTTATAAGGTCTTCCTGTAATGTTTCATCCTCTGCCCTGTCTTTGCATTTCCAGCTTAGCACCAAAACAAAATTTTGTTTCTTCACTGCTCCTCTCCTTTTGCAGGTAATTTATTAAAAAGTGTAAAAATCTTCCAGTGCAGGGCTCTGCAGAACTCAGGTGACCTCTCTCTGCTGAAAGAACTGATTATTTCTCCCTGCACTTTGTTTCTTACCTTTTTAACATTTACCCATCTATTCATGGACCTTCTTTTTTACACCAAGGCTTCTTAGTTTTCCTAAAGTCTTTGATCAGGGGCTCTGTGCAAAGGCTTTTTGGAAATCCAAATAGACTCTATCAAGCAGATAATTCCTGTGCCATTTCAATTACCATCTCATTTCCTCTTGCTTTTAAGTTGATTGAATATCCGCTGCTGCTATTTGGAATTTCAGTTTTATTTCTCAGCTCAGTTTCTACCAGTGAACCTGCTCTCCATGTCTAAACTAATATATTTTTACCTGCTCTGATATTCAAGGTTCTTTACTGCTTATTTTCTCCTGAGATATTGATTATGGCCTGCAACCTACTGTTGATAACAGATTTCAATGCCCAAGTGAGACAGATTGTTCTAAAATCTCTTCTTCTCCCTCCCAAGTCTTTTCTCATGCACTCCAGAAACATCAAGTTCCTTTAGATTAAAACTCTAATTTTTTAAAGTGTGTTTAAACAGAGAGGGATGAAGCTTTTAAGACCATCATCTCTAATTCTCACAAATGCTCTCTCACTGACTTTTTGTGGTCTCCAACTGTCTCTTTGCAGGTATTTGCCAGTTCTTGTCCTTGAATGCGATGAAAATGGAGACATTCTTTTAAGAACTTCTAATATCGTGTTTTACAGACCCCCACACACCATGAGTTTTCAGCCCATAACTAAGTCTACAAAAATAAGCAAATAAATCAGCACTTATTAACAGTATTATAAATTATTAATACCAACATTTCTCTCAAATCTGGTAAGTGAGGCTTGTACTCAAACCCTCCTCCATCCAGGTTGTTCCTCCCTCACACCTCACACAATCTGCTGAGTAACCAAACTTATTTATCATTGGTTTTGTCACCTCCAAACCATAACTGACCCATAACAAATGAAACTTACTGTGAGAAAACTCAGCACAGCTTGGAAAATCACCCACTGGTGGAGAAAAACAGCTCCTCTCTACACCAAGCTGTTGAAGATCTCACAAGAACAGTGGGTAAAGGGAAATATTTAAGATTCCCATAGAGAATAAAGTCAGAGTTATGCATCACTGCTAACACCTCACAGCAGAGCTTCTCAGGACTTAAAGAAAGGACAAAGCAAGGGAGCGATTAGGGACACAAAAGCAGTATTAAGATATTTTGTTTTCTTTCCCCTTGCATTTCCATATTGATCCTAGGCTAAAACTTCCTCTTCTCTACCTTTTTTATCTGTCTGAGTGCAGCTGCTGGGTTTTCAATAGAAACATACATCATGCCCTATCAGACAGCACTGCCTTCAACAGGTGATGGAGCGTGGTGGACCCAGGCAGACACCAAAGCCCCTCATAAATCTTCACATGTGAGGGTAAGAATAGAGCATGAGGAGGATCATAAGAGGGGATAAAAAAACCAAACTTTGCCACAAGTCAGCCGTTCTCAATTAAAACTAGATTACTGCTGGAATTATAGTGCTCTCCTCGCTCTCTTGAGCTGAAATTAAGAGAAAGGGATGGAACAGATGTGCTGCTGTGTGGTGGAGATAATCAATCTGCCAGAATGTGCAGCCCTGACATAGGTAAAGCTGCTAAAGTGGGGACAATAGGAAAAAAAAACAAACAAGGATAAACAAAAATCCAAACATTTCTTGTAGTAGTTTATCAAATGCATATCCTCTCGGAAGGTACGTGGAATGAATCTTGAACCTGAATTGTTGGATTTTCATATTCACACACGTTGTCTGGGGCCAGTGGGGGCAGAGAGATAGAAAAGGGACATAATTCACTCCCCAGGACACGGAGGGGAGCTTGCCCTGCTGCCATGCTGGTGGGTAACACCGTGACTGCTGCTGCAGTTTCATATTCTGACTAATATTGCACCCAGCCTGACAGCCATTAGCCTGCCTCTGAAGCATTTCCTCCCCCTCTAAATGGCTAAAAGGTTGTTTTTGATAATATTCACTTGACAACACAACATTAGGTGTGTAAGCTATTGCACCTCTGTGCCTCCTACACATGTATTTTCTTTTCTTTTTTGAGACCTAGCTATCATAAGGCAATTTTTAAGATTCAGAGAGCTTTCTTCAAATATAAATAATCAAAGGAAGATTTGCTGACTGAAAGCTTAAAGCTTTTTGGGTTTTTTTCCCAAGTTTACTGAATTTTCAAAGAAAGTTACAAAATATTTGTAACAGATAAGACCTAGAAGTGATGAAATTCTTCTCAAATTTAACCATAGGCTTTGTTGCTGCAGGGTTTTTGTATTTGTTCTTTATGCTCTGACCTATGGTGTTACCCAATTTTGAACATTTTCCTCTTGCAGAGTTTCTTCTCAGACATACATACCCAGGGTGAACATCAGTGTCTACCAGGATTTCTCCCTGGGGAGGAACATATTTAGTCATGGATAATATTGGACAAAAAACAGCCTCCTGTATATATTGTAAATCAGAATTTCTATGGAATAGTACAGTTTTACTAAATAAAAAGCAAACAGGCACATTTCACTCAGTGAGGATAAACAAAAATAGCCCATGAATAAATCATAAGAAAATAATCTTGGATTCATTCTGAAGTTTCTTTTGTTTCTTCATTTATTAATGTTGTTTTGCTAAGCCAGCTAGCAGAAGTGTGAGGGCTGGTATTCCGAAACATCATGTAAGAGATTCTCCACAACACAAAAACTCTACATTTTCTCAGCTTTGCCTATTTACTTGCTAAGTTGCTCTTTGCCACATTAATTAGCCCATTAAAATTTAATTCTTATTAGCTACTGAAATCAGTTGGCAAAGCCTTCCTCAGCAAGCAGTATCCCATTACCAAGTGGATATAATTGGAATTTAACATTAAGTGGTATTTTTAACCAGGAGCAGTACAATATAACAAAATACTGTGTGTTTATTCTTCCTGCTAACAAACAACCAAGGTCATTCAAACCTTTCTAGGGGGGTAATGAGATAATTATCGAAATGTGTACAGTGTGAGCTGCCATGTTCTAGGTAACCCTTTCACGGGATTCCCTCTTTTCTTTATCCTTAATTTCTCATTAGCACACATATGGGGTTTATTAAATGGCTTTTCAAGATTCCTGGAAGAGCACTATTGCAATGGAGTGGCTTAGCACAGCCTGTATTTAAATCAATTTAATTCAATTCAAATCAAGCAGATTTATATAGGTTTAAACAGCTCTCAGGAATACAGTAAGGATAGACATGTGTTAACAATGTGATCCTTTTTATCATAAATAAATTGGAAAGAAAAAAAAGGAGAGAGAAATAACACTTTGGAACAAAAAAAAAAAACCAACAAGATTAATAGAAAACAAGTCCTATCCTGCTCAAAGCTGAATTACTGTAAATATTTAAGTAACATTTTCCCTAAGGTTTCAAATATTACTCAGAGGATGCAAATGTTTAAGAAAATCACTTTGGGAGGAAAGCAAGAAGTTTCCCTGACTTCCAAGGACTTCTGAAATAGCTTTAAAGAAAACTGGGACAAATGGGAAACTGCTTTAGAGAAGTTGGACAGAGAATCTTCTCCTGCTCAATGCTGTTCTGCACTGTTAGGGTGTCTGTTTTCTATGTTTTAGAAAACAGTGTACAAAAAAAAAAGGAATAAATAAGCAGAAATTATCAAATTGTTAATGCTGCTCAGTGCAGGAATCATGGATGAGATAATTAAACCCAATGATTGTTGTGAACCGTGTCTTCTCTTGACAACAGCTTGGGAAATTAAATATTTGTTTAATTAGAACTATGTGCACTTCTTGAAAAATCAGTGGAGGTTAATAACTTTTCTGTGGTTATTAGAGGAAAAATTGGGGCAACTGTTTAATGGTCAATTTGCTCCCTATATCAGACACCTGGTGTGTTGGAGTTCCTTCCAGGGGGGTGTGAGGGTTTCCACTTTTGCTTCCTGTGGTAACACATTTATTCTTTCCTTTAAACCTAACGAGGTTTCAGTTAAATCTGCAAATTTACTCTTAACTGGAAGATCGTTAAGAAAGGGATGTGCTTTGATACAATCACATCAGGATATTATGAGCATTAAAGATGCACAAAAAAGGAATAGACTGGAGTGTGTCACAAGAGATCAATAAACACTCTCTGGCAACCAAAACTGGGTATTTATTATGGCAATTATTAAATTGTTGTCCGAGATAATGTCAATTTTCTGTAATTTTATTTTAAGAAGAAAAGCCTATCAAGCTGAAATTTTTGGAGCAAGCAGCAAGATTAAGGATCTCTAGAAAGAATCCATGAGGGCTGTTCTTGAGCATCTGTGGGGAATTATGGTTACCTTTGTGGTAAAGTTCTTCCTTCAGCCTCATTTACAATGTGTAAATTAGTTCCTACATATTCACCACCATGTTTCAGAGAGGTCCAGGGTGACACCTGCTAAAAGAAATAAATTTTACTGCAAGATTTCCTTCCTGAATCTGAATCCTTCTTTCTCCCAGCAAGGTTGCATGTTGGCTTTTTTTTTTTTTTTTTTCAGGAAGATACTTTTGGTATTTTATATCTAGCTTGCTTTTAGTTGACTGCATAATTTTTAGAAGTACACTAAAATCTGCAAATGAATTTATTTGCTTTTCAGGAAAGGAAACAAATGTTCTCTAACATAAACATTTCAATGGAGAGGATTCTTTTTGACTCTATAGCTACTTGAAATTATGGGGGAAAAAAAAGAGGAAGGTGAAGCATTACTCTGACAAAGGTAGCAGAATACTGGTATAAATCATACAGGAGGCACACATTGCTTAAAAGGTGATGAACTTCACATCAAGATAAATAAAGAATATCTTCAGGCTTTAAATAACATCTTGGTAAACCCATTAAAGTGTTTGAATAGCCACATACAGGTGGCATATCTAATTTTCGAGTACAGGAAATTATTGCTTGGATGTCTTT
The DNA here is from genome assembly GCA_019023105.1 of Diglossa brunneiventris. Taxonomy (NCBI): domain Eukaryota; kingdom Metazoa; phylum Chordata; class Aves; order Passeriformes; family Thraupidae; genus Diglossa; species Diglossa brunneiventris. The sequence goes on along the minus strand of CM032382.1, from coordinate 4,778,793 downwards.
CAAGTCAAGTCTCAGATGTTGTGCTGATGGTTTAAGTTCCTGAGTCAGGCACCAAGTGCAAATTTGCTGTTTGCACTGGAGGATCACATTCCTTTCTGTGTCATTCCTCACAGAGAAATAGTTCCACACAGAGGAAATCATTTTAGCTTAGGTTTTGTTTGGGGATTTTTATTTGGAGGGTTGAGAACTCCATTATTTTTTTCTTTTCCTTTCTTTCTTTCTTTCTTTCTTTCTTTCTTTCTTTCTTTCTTTCTTTTTCTTTCTTTCTTTCTTTCTTTCTTTCTTTCTTCTTTCTTTCTTTCTTTCTTTCTTTCTTCTTTCTTTCTTTCTTTCTTTCTTTCTTTCTTTCTTTCTTTCTTTCTTTCTTTCTTTCTTTCTTTCTTTCTTTCTTCCTTCCTTCCTTCCTTCCTTCTTCCTTCCTTCCTTCCTTCCTTCCTTCCTTCCTTCTGACACTTCCTTACTTCCTTCTGCCACTTCCTTCCACCACTTCCTTCCTTCCTTCCTTCCTTCCTTCCTTCCTTCCTTCCTTCCTTCCTTCCTTCCTTCCTTCCTTCCTTCCTTCCTTCCTTCCTTCCTTCCTTCTGCCACTTCCGCCACTTCCTTCCTTCCACCACTTCCTTCCACCACTTCCTTTTTTTCTTGTTTGTTTGTTGAGGGTTTGGGGGTTTTTGAGGGTAGTGGGGTTTGTTGGAGCTGGTTGGTTGTTGGTTGGTAGGGTTGATTTTTTTCCAGGAATGGATATACATCTAAAGAATTTCAGACCAGACCGAGAAAAAAGAATCTTTCATTTTAAAAACCATCATGGCTACAAGAACCAGAAGATCACACCACCATTTTCAGGCAGCAGTAGATATAATGCCACACACCATTTCTTTACCAAAATGACTGATATCATGTTGAATAGTTCAGGGTCATTGTTAATCCATGAGCTCTCCTTAGATATTACCCACCAGACCATCCAGAGTTTTAATCCTGTGCTGGGAAAAGCTCTGTCAGCTGAATTGTTACTGAAATCTTGGTTTCCTGAGGAAAATCAGGAATGTTATGCCCTGTGTCAGCTCTCCAAAAGACGAAGTACCTAGGTAGGATAGCAATTGGACTCCTAATGGATACCAGCCCCTAAAAAAGAGAAAGCTTCAAGAGCCTCAAGAAAGTGAAAATTGAATAATACAGCTTAGCAAATCATACAATGTGTATCCTTCTAGAAACATTTTTCAGGAACTGGTGTTCAGCTCCAAGCTAGAGTCAGAAAGTCTCCTCCTCCACGTGTTCCCAGTAAAAAATTCAAAGTCTCTGAAAGGCTCATTTTACCCAGATATTCAATTTTCTTCATTCAACTTAGAGAAGAACAAGAGATCCACAAAAACACACAAAAGCCAAGAGTATGTGAGTTAATGATCTCTTCTGGCCCCAGACTTTGAGAATCCATTTAAGATACAACATTACCCAGAGCAGACAGGATATTTTACTCTAAAAATGTCTTTTAAAGCATGATTAATATTCAGTAAAAAGGAAAGGCTGGGTGAATACCTTGCAATTTCTTTAATCTTTGCACAAATGAACACACTAATTCATGTCAGTTGTTTTCTTACATGTGCTTGTTCATTTCATATGAACATCCTACGAGTGCATTTCTTACACTACAAGACACAAAACTGGCAAATATTTAATTTTAAGCAGGTGATATTCACAGGAATGAATTCCAGATTCTGTAAGGATTGCAGCCTCAGCAGAAATTTGATAATATTTGCCTAGTGAGCTCATGAAAGCAGATGATCTCTGCTGTGAGAGGGATTTCTAAAGGGCTGAGTGCTGATCTAACTTTGAAATTACAAAATTACACACTGAAATTTACTTCAACAGCATGCACAGAATCTAATCAAAAACTGCCAGCACAAATTCAGGTTTTATGAACAGGTGCTGACAGCTACTTACAGATATTGAACAGACCAGCAAAGGTTTGTAACTATTTTTTAGAGTATAGAATTTAAAATAATCAAATGTGAGAGACAGGGGAGCAGAAAAATCTTAGTTTACTCTTTTAAAAATTATTCTCTCAATTTTAGAAACAAGTAAGGAAATAAAAATGTGGCTATTTTGATCTTACACCAGCTTGTTAAGAACCAAGGGAATCCAAAAAAAATACCAGTGAAAAAAAAGCCTTCAGTCTAAATATGCTAATCTCCAATTTGCCAAAATAAGAATAAGAAAAGAAACCTTAATCCCTCTGAATTAAGGGTATTTTACTCATTTTCAGCCTTTTGGGCATAAGATACAATCAGTTTTTCTGAGGAAAATTACATTAATTTTATATTTATTTTATATGCGTGTAAGTATATATATATATGTATATAGATATGTAGAGAGATACTATGCAGTCTATAAAGTTAAAAGATGGAGTATGCATTTTTTTTTAGTAAAAAGCTATAATAATTTATATTACTCAGCTTTTTCATCTTCTTTACTATCTTTACATTTTCATCTTCTTTTCATCTTCTTTACTAAGAGAAGTACTATCATGTGATACCCCTAAATGATACTACCACTACCATTTAGTATCAAATCACTGAAAGCATTTCATTCAGCGACATCAAAGCTAAAATAATTGTGTGATAAATATTAGCCTGAGACTCAGGGAACACCAGATTATTAAGAAACCAATCTGATGATTTTATTTTTAAGTCATGAATTTAAAGAGACACGTATTTAATTACACTACTAGAAAGGTGTGAAAATCAACTTCTAAGGAAAGAGGGAGTTATATTGTGATTTCCCTTTTGCTTTAATTAAGAGTAGCCTGGAAACTGTGTTTCTTTTGTGAAGGGAATAAAGGCATTTTGTCTTTACCTGATGTTGCTTCTATGCCTTTGTAAAATATAACTTTAGAAGAATGGAGGTGTGTCTAAGGATACTTTCCAGAAATAAGTGTCTCAAAGCACCAAATCCTGTCTAAAATTCAGGATAAAGTTCTAAAAGGAGAAATTGATTCTCTACTACCTTTGAGCATCTCTAGCCTGTAAAAAGAATACAACAGAGAGCTAAGTGAGCAAAATTACTAATTAAAAATTTCCAAATATTCCACGATTTGCAACACAAGCAATTGCTGGTTTTAAGGCTAATTCTGAATTACATTACTGAAATGGATCATTCCAACTGACAGCCCAAATAAATCCATTGATGTGTACAAGATAATTACAATATAATAAGCATTACTTAATGACATCACCTACCTTCACAATGTTAAAAAAATATAAACTGTCAGAATTCCAGAAATTCCATTGACATCTATAATTAAAATGTCATGTACATCATGCTTGTACACACCCCTTTTCCCTCTCTCCCCCTTTACAGTTACAAGAACAAAAAAAAATTCAATTAAACAATTCCATAGGACCTGTTTAGTGCTGAAAACCACCAGAAGCCACAAAAGAAATATTGCCTGCTTTGGAAACTAAAACAAATTTGCTATCCACGATGTGAGCAACTCCACAACTTTTCCCCTTAAAACAAGAAGAATATTTTCCAAGGTATATTAAAATTTACTTGCACAGACTTAGCATTCCCCATGCCTTTTCCTTCAGCTTCCTATGGAATTCTGTGTCACCATCTGTCCTTTCACTGATCAGCTCTTCCCTAATTGTCTCTAGTGTGGGCACACAAGGTATTCCCCAGGTTGCCCAAAGTTTCTCCTTATGGAAACTGGGTTTTTCTCTGCCCTACCACTCCACTAAGACAGGCAGGAAGCTGCTTGTAGGAGGTTTTCTCTCCTGGGTGGATGGGACTGGAAATCCCTGGAGAGCCAAGGAAGTCTCTTTAGGAGCTTCCAGGAGTCCAGACTTCAATTCCACATTTCAGCTTCTAAACTTCTTCACATTACATTATAACCTGTTATGTACTTCAATTATATTTTTAAAATTCCTAAATATTGAATGACAGTTATGCACTAAGGTATTAATACATTTTATTACTTCTAAACAGGATCATGAAATTATAGAAATCATTTCTATAACTTCATATATTTCATGAATATGATTATATATGAAACACTGAGAAATGCTCTGACCTAGATTTTTTTTTTTTCCTAAGCCACAAGTTTGTTTCTCATTTCGTGACTGTGGACAGTGGGAGAAATGAGTGGTCAGTAGCACATTTAATTACTTTGGGACTAGTATGTTTCAGAGTTAATTAAAAGATGCTAACACATTTTCATTTCCCAACAGGAGGACATGAGGAGAAAAAAGAAATTAAATCAGGAAAGAGAAATATCTTATGTTGCTTCTTTTAAACTGTGTTTTCTTTACTTGCCTTTAGAAACTCACTCAATATTTACCAGAATAAAATGTGATGCATGAAGAGGAAAAATAAACAGTTACTTCTCTGTGAATTTGAGTAGAGATACAAAGAACAATTTTTAAATTAATCCCAGACATAAAGTATTAAATTCTTTTTTTTTTTTTCCAGAGGAGAGCCCAACAGGCAGCAGCGCATGATCCCAAACAAATATCAAGCCTGAAAGGAGATAGAGCTGTTCAGCTGCACCAATTCTTCAGGAAATGTTCCTCCTCCCCCTCTGGAGTGATGAAGGTAAAAAATATCAATACCACTCTGAAAAATCAGCAGTGGAAAATATGATAGGAAATAAGCTGTTTCAGACTGTTTCTTGCCTTTTTATTAAAGATCAAGTCAAACTTGTCCATCCTCAGCGCATCTTCTTTATCCCAATGCAAGAAACATAAAAATCACGTTTTAAAGCAAGGGAGACTACCCATCTGTTGCACCAGTGATTGACAGAAATCCCATTTCTGAGAGCTGAAATGGCAGATGGCCTTTCCTGAACCTCATCAGATGGATTTGTCATAAAAGGAAATGTGTCCTTTCATTTGACATGCTCTTTCCCATTGATTTCCAGATGACAAACAACTAGGAAATGCACTGAGAAATAAACAAACCATGGCCTTGGACTTTGTTTCATGAGAACTGGGGATTTTCTCGAATTTCAATTTAATTTTCCATTAAATGAAGATACACTGTAATACAGTCAATTTCAGAGGGGGTTTGGAATGAGTCCTTTAATTTCCCCACATTAAAAAAAAAAATGCATTTAAAAGCAGAACTTTTGCAGAATGTCAGTAATTTTATTGCTGGAGAGTTCAGGCAGAAGTTGTGGGCATATTCTATGGTAAAGATATTTACCTTCCTTCAGGCTTTCAGAATTATTATTCAGAACACGGTTTTAGTATTGGTTTCTTCCTGAATACTTCCATTTCTGAATACAATTATCCATTTCAAATGGTCGGATCTTGAGTTGTACTTATATTTTGTATCAGGGGAAAGTTTCTGCAGAACACAAGGAAACTGCAATTTCTTAAAGGGTAAAAAAGTGTCAGCCATGACCATGTTTAATCATTAAAGACAAGCTACAGCCCAATTCTGCTAGGTAGAAAAAACAGTTTCCTCTGCACCCAGCCTTGCCACTGATTCCAGGAATTTCTACTGATTGGTTAGTACTTCTTAGTCCGTAATAAGACACGTATGTTGTGCCCATTAAATTCAATTATTAATACAAGTTTCAGACCAACAATAAAGTTCTATCTTGAATTTGCTTGCTCTTTAAAACCCCTTTATTCCTCATCTCTTCTGCACCTGGGTCATAGAGACCCACCAGGTGCATATCATCATCAAAATATAATTTATTTGAGGGCTACAAAGCAATTTCGATCTAGGAGTTCATTTTTTGAAAGGTTTCTGAAGTGGGTACAAGGAATGTCAAAGCTATTAGGCTGAAAACATTTGATAAAACAATTCATTATTTAATCGAGGACAACACGTTTCCCGGAAAGTGGGAGAATTGCCTCGTAATCCAATCTGTTTCCATCAGCCAGATGAGACCACTAGAACTTTTCCAATTGAAAAGATACAGGATCTAAGCCATAATTGTGATTTATTTATACCCAAAATAACTCTCAGAATTGAATTCAACATTGCAGTTGCAGAAGTGCAGAGCTCCAGCATGGAAACTCTTTTTATCAGCAGCCATGGCAAATGAGGGAGCTGCAGCTACAATTCTGGGTAAAACCAAAGACATTCTTCTGCCTGCAGCACTTAGAAAAAGCCCTTTTTCAGGTTGCCAAAAGGAATTTCAATCTGAAAAAAACTTCCAGGATTAAGAGGGGTATAAAGATAGGATAAAATCTTCAAGTATTTAAAAAGCGAAATTAAAGAAGAGAACAGTTTTTATTCCATGTCTGCACCAAATGGGCTGGAAAATATTGGCCCAATGCTGTAGCACAGAAGTTTCTGAATTGTAGTATAAAGAAAAGCACATTTATAATAAATAAATAAATGGAGACAAACTGTTCCATGACTGGAAACCTCAAGAGGTAGTTTGAAAAATCAGTCACTGAGGGCTGATTGACATCAGAGCAGAAGCTGGGCTCTATTTCCTCTGAGATTTAGGTCCAGACAAAAGAAAAGCATGTAAGGATGCTTTACATACTTTTTGGTGTTGTTTAAATCCAAACAGCTTTTTTGGCAGATATATTTTCTCTCACACTAGAGCCTGTGGCAGGCAAAGCAGTACCTTACTGATGGGACAATCTGGTTCTGGCGACTCTCTGCAAGATTTTGAATCACCTTAATTTAAAAAATCTATTTGAGACAGGACAAAGCTTTGGTCTTGGCATAACCTAACCAGAGTCAGCCGCCCATGTCAAAAAGTTCCTGTTTTCTCCCCAAGCTGAGAGTTTGACACCTTTTCATTTTAGCAACATCTAGGGACCTTTTTTTGGTAGTAGTAGTAGTGTCACATCTCACATCCTGTAATGAGAGTTGTAGAGAAACTCTCCCGCATTCAAGCTCCCTGAGGAATAAATTAGGACTGATTTTAGGAATTAGGACTGAATTAGGGAGCAGTGATAATGCACATAAATAAGATTAAAGCCAAGAAAGAATTGTAGGAATAATTGAATTCTTAAGAGTCTGCTAAACAGTCCAGGTCTAAACATTAAAGGGAAGGAAATAATAAAGTATTTTAAATTGCCACTTTCTTTGATTTCTCACCTTTTCCTCCTGTCATTCTCATGCTTCCACAGCTTCACATGTGAGTTTCTCCACATGAGGGGTCCCCACTGCCAAGCCTCTGCCCCATCCTTTGTGACCCAATCCCTGCACTCCTCCTGTGCCTCCCCTTCTCCAAATCTGCCCTTTCTCTCCAGACAGGACTGCATTTTTCAGTGCTGCATTGCAGTGCTGGATTTGTAAATGCCTCTCTCAACACAGAAAAACTACTTGCTGCACTTATCTTAATAAAGGTGTACATATAGACATAGATTATATGGATGATATATTGATCTATTATATAGATTATATATAGATTAGATAGGTACAGATAAAGATTATATAGATAGATATTGATATAGATATAGATCTTGGTATTGATATAGATATTGATATAGGTGATAGATATAGATGTTACAGATAGATATAGATGTAGGTATAGATATTGATATAGATATAGATATAGATATAGATTATATAGACATAGATATAGATATAGATATAGATAGATATAGATATAGATGGTATACAGATTAGAAATAGATATAGATATATATAGATGATATAGACATATAGATATAGATGGTATAGATATACATGATATAGATATATATAGATTAAAAAATTCCACCATGAAAAAACAACCAAGAAAACCAACAACAAAAACAAAAAAATCCCCAAAAAATTCATCATCACTGTCTCCCTCTTCTTCCCCAGCAATAATTACTGAAAGCAAACTGAAACAGACCAGTTGAACTCTGACTACTTTTCTTTATACATTCCCCCATCCTTCAGACTCTGGCTACCAAATCCATAATTAATCTTCTCCTCTGCTTTGGGATCTCTCATGAATGACTCTCAATCCATGGGTTAGTCATGATTTTTTTCTTTGTTTGACAAATAGGTGTGAGCACATGGCAGTGGAGCAATTCCTTTGAGAGTGCATCAGATTCACTGCTCACACACAAGCTGTCTGACATGCGGGGCTCAGAAATGAACTGATCTCCAGAATATCTCCAGAATATCCCTGCTCGGGAATTCAGGATGTGGGTGGTGCCAGGAGAGCTGATGGATTCCTGGAAATCCTACGTTTTATCAAATAAATCTGGGTTTGAGGCAAGTGCTGGCATGTCCTGGGGTAAGGAAAGGAAAAGGACATGGACATGGTGTTGTCACCTTGAGTCAAATCTATTTATTTTAATTCTGCACATGTTTTGTCAGCAGTGCTTCTGCCACAAGCACAACCAGCTGCCAACCTCTGGATCTGCAGCTGTGCCCACACACAAGGACACATCTCCATTCTCTCCTACTCCCTAAACTCCTCCAGTCTGGCCTTATTTTCTGCCTGGCACAAAACCTTCTCCTTCCCTTCTTTCCTTCACTCCACAGACTTTCTGTGAGACTTCCTTTTAGTGCTTGCTCCATTTTTGTTGGGATTCAAGGCACAGCAGAGTTGCTGTCTGTGATGTGCAAACAGCAAAAGTAACTCTTCACCCTAAAATCCAGATGGTTTGTCACCTCCCTGCTGATGTTCCCCTAAGCATGCTCTCTATTTCATGTGAAATAGGAAAAAAAATTTAAATTTAAAAAAAAAAAAAAGGATTAAAAATTATATCCTCCAGCTCCACAAATTTTTACTGAAGCTAAAAAATTGGTTCATTTTAAATCCATTGTGTTAAAAAGGAAAGGAAATTTCCTTAAGACAAGGTGGATTCCTCTGCTTTTGACTGCCAATGCTTTGTTTCAAAAAAAAAGAGAATCTCTTTTTATTACGCACTTACAAACCGCAGTGTCTCCCTCTTCATAGATTTCAAAAATCTATGTTTTAAAATCATAGATTTCAAAAATCTATGTTTGAAATAAAGTCAAGTAAGCAAATAAACAGAGGAAAGGAGAGCAAACACGAGAAATGACTGGTTTTGAATTAAGAGATAATATTTATTTGCTTACATAACCAAATGTGAACATGCAAATAGAGTTTAGAGCTTTTATACAACTTCTGCTGGTTAGAGATCTCCACCCAAAAATGTGCAAAATCATTTCACACTGTCAGTCCATGTCCAATGTTATGTTTGTCTTGGCAGTTCATTAGTCCTTTTGAGTTCAAAGGCCACAATTCTGCATATTTACAGGATTTTTCTTCTTGTATTATTAACAGCAATGGAACACTCAGGTGCTGAGAAAACAAGGCAGCAGCTAAAGCATTATCTCTGGAATAATGCAAATATATAATCACTCACAGAGACATCTCACGGCATAGTTTGCTTTGCAGATTGCTTTATTGCATCTCTTCATTATCTGGTATCCCCCACCCAATTGCTGACAGGAACCATCAGACAGGCTGTCCAGCAAAATGTGCCAGCACCAAGGAGGTTTCAGTGTTGGGAGGAGGAAAATGAGATGAAAAACCAAAATACCCCTCCTGGCTGGGATTTTCAAGGAATTACGAAACATTAAATTGCAGATGGCAATCACTGCCAATTAATATCAGACCTTTAACCAGAATTTAGCTCCTCAGAGAAGAATGGAAAGGAGGGTGGCAAACACATTTTGGCAAGCGTTGACAAACACAGTGCTGTGAGCTGGTGTGAACATTTCTCCAGCCCTGAGGCTGAGACCACCAGCTGGCCCTCAATAAAATCCCCTTTTGGCTTGTGCCCTCAAGTGCCAAATAATTGATGGGGGTCTGACAACTGCTCTGCCAAAGGAGGAAGTGATGCCCATGGGTTCCATGCTTGTGCAGCACTTATTTAACATATGAAGGGATTCAGTGTGGAAGGGGACTCCATTTATAGACTCTACTTATTGTGGATCAACACTTCTAAGTCACTGCTAAACACAGTGGAATGCCCCAAAGCTGAAATAATTGTTAGGAAGATTCATTAGAAGAAAAGCTAGAAAATGCGTGGCACCAAAATATATTTGTTTTTAAAAAGGAAAATCTCTTTCTGTCTGTAATATAAAACAGTTCTGGAAGATTCCATACTTGCAAAGGTAAAGCTCTTTATGCTTTATAACACTGTAAATGTTACCAGATCTATGAAATGTCATGGGGATGTAATTTCAGGTGGATTTGAAAGATGCAGTGGCATTTCCAAGAGTCCTAACTGTCTTAGCAATAAATCCATAAATGGACTTCAGGGTTAGTTATTGCAGTGTCTGTAACTGGTCTGACACTGCCTTAAACTTGAGTTATGCATCCTGATCTCCACAAAGCACAGACAAAAAGTTAAGGGCTCCACAGGTGCTGTCAGTGAGGTCCTGAACAGTTTGAGCACATCGTGGATTTTGTGCACTCTCTCTCTCCCTGGGCAGGCATCTACATTTGCTTATATCAAGAGGGTGGAAGAAAATCAACAAAAATGCCCAAATGCCCAGGAAGTTTGCATTCAGGACATTAAGAGTCCATATATTTAGACCTAGGAGATGAGAAATGCTCCCACACCTGAGTTCTCACAAAATTTCCAGCCGTGCAGAAGTGCAACTGAACTGCCAAAACAGAAACACAAAGGAGAATTCTTACCCCTAGTCCCAATATCTTAGTCCCTATCTCTTCCCCCTTCTGAAATTTCTTCTGCATGTAAATCTCACCACAAAATGAGGATTTCCCAGTTTAGACCAAAGAGAGCTACAAAATGGCAGGAATCAACAGGGTAGAACATCTGTTTTCAACTCGCTGCTTTCAGAGAATTAGAAAAAAAAAAGGATTGCATACTCTTAAATTTGGAAAGTCTACTAAGAAGTTTTCTGGGAGCTGCTCCGCTGATTTCACGGTGAGTAGGAAAGGTTTCAGCACAGACCCTGCTAGGGTGCAGAGGGCTAAATTCACATTAAACATGGCTCAGAATTATTAGCACAGGCACCAAGATACAAAAAGTCACCGTTTTAGAGCTAATGGTTGTTCAGAAACCCTGATTTTCAGAGAGCTCTGTAAGGAGGCATCAGCTCAGCAGTGAGGTGACCACGTTTAAGCTGATGTCGCTTCTATCCTGCTGCTCTGCTGTTCTGCTGCTGCCACGTTGTGAGCTGACCCACGCCTCCTCCCTGCTGACCCTGCTCGAATCACCTGTCACCAGACAGAACCCTACAATGAGTGCAGGTCTCCCCCACCCCTGCTGACAGCCTGAATCACTGGGCAGGAAATCACAGCCCAAATCTCTGAACTGAACCTTTCCATTTTCCCTCCCTACAGCCCTGAAAGACCTTCCCAGAAAGCTTCCCCCAGGGCATTTGCATTTTCAGGAAATGTTTGGCTTCACCACTCGCCGTTTCTTGCCAGTAGCACACACCTAAAAAAAACTTCCTGACAGTGTCTAAATTCTATACGTAAGCAACACATATTAAAAGCTTGTTTTTCTAACATCTGTAGTTCCATTCAGGACACTAACCACACATTCATAGGGACATGACTGCACACCACACAGGTATAAGCAAAGAAAGCCAGCTTAGGATGGTTTAAAACCACAGGACCAGCTATTCCAAGGGAAGCCAAGGATCAGGAGTTGTTGGAAAATGTCCACATTTCTGTTAGCAAGTTGATGTCTTCTTTATTGCTTCAAGTAATGAAAGAAACATTTAACACTATTCATAAACGTTGAGATTTTCAGAGAGGCCCTGCTGAGGTTTCTTCCTAAGCAAAACCCAGCCGAAAATACCAACATTTGAAAGTAGCTGAATGCCAAATATTGTGCACTGGAGTTTTGCCATTTACCTCAGAGGGTCCAGCAGCAGGCACGAAATCCTCAGGAAACTACTACCCCCTGCCAATCACTGCTTTTGTAAGGTTTATTTTTGGTATGAAGAACAAAATACATAACCCTAGCTGTTTTAAAGCCTCCATTTCAAATATCAAGACAAACAGACCTTTTAGGAATAAGCACAAAGAGGAAAGCAAATATCACCCAGGCAGCGTACTATGAAAGATGTGAGCTGACCTGAAAGGAGAAAATGCACCATGAGCAGGACATCAGCTTAGGCACTGCACCAGCACAGCCCTCATTCTGCAGCTCCTTAGTGGTGGTGGCCTTGTTGGCTGGCAAGAGACACTGACAATTCCATCATAAAAATTTATTTTTGATGTTCTGGGCCCCCAAAAGGCTTTGCAGTGTGCCATAAATTGGTGTTTTCCTGCAAGTTTTTGCCTAGTTCCCTTGCACCAGAGGGAGATTACTTGCATTAAGGGGGGAATCTTGCTTGAGACTAAACTTTTGTGTGGCATCACTTTATATTGCAGGTAATGTATCTCTTAATAGGATGCAATATATCATAGAAGAGGGGTTAAACAGAGGTGAAATAAAGACTCTGGAAACTACAGGCAGATCCCACTGAAGCAGCAGCAAAGTTCCCCTACACCAGACCACATGCCATCAAAAAACGCAGGTGTCCAAGGAAACCAAGTACATTTTGTTGTGTGCTTTCTCTCCCTTTTTTCTTTTCCCTTTAGAAGAAAGCAAACACAGATGGAGATAAGTTTAAAATGATGGCACGTCTGCCAGCAGATATCTCGATGCCAGTCTGGCCAGGAAGGACTCTTTGAGCACACAGGAAAGGAACAGTTTCCTTAGCAACCAGGAGAAAGCTCTGAGAGCATCTCTTCAGCCCTGTGCTGCTCTGCCCTTCCCCAGCTCAGCCTGCCACCTGCCTCTCACAGGTTTCATTTTAGTTTCACGTTTTACGAGGTTCAGGATGGTTCCTACCTGCGGAAGAGGCAGTAAAGCCACAAAGGGTTGGGAGAGGGCTGGCAGGGGGGGAATCCATCCTCACAGGGAGGGCTTGCACACCCTGGGGAGGAGTTCTCAGGTCTATCAAGGCTGATCCTGTCCTCCTCAAATCCCAGATCCCTCCTCCAGAGAGCCTGGGCTCTGCCCCAGGTTTTGAACCCCCTCTGCTCGCTTGCCTCTGCAAAGCAGCTCAGGGGCTCCGCTGCTGTTTCCTCCCCTTTTTTACAGTTGCTGCCAGATTGTACAGGGTGATACCTACATCTTTTTTCTGTTTTCAAATGTCTAGACAAATGTTAATCCATGCATGTGATCTTTAGATACCAGCACTGCCTTGCACATTCCAAACTGTCCCGGAAAATGAACAGCCTTGGTTGGAGTTTCAGCTAGAGGCAAGGGCATGGAGAGGAGTAAACAGACCAATTTTATCACCAAGAGCTCCCCACATTCTTGAATAAAAATAATATGATTTTTCCATTTTATCCCCCCCCCCTTTTTTTTTTTTGGCCAAATCCACTTCTTCACTCTTTTTTTTTTTTTAACAGTTCCTCTGTTTTGACTTGAATGCATGAATTCAGATTGCCCCACGCATTTATAAGACCTTCAGCTAGTATAGGCAACTATTTCACTTTCTCCACTGGGAAATCTGGTGAAAAGCCTCTGTAGTACAAGTTATTCCTCTTTATCAGCTGACATTTTGATGTGGGGCTGTACAACAGGCAGCACATAGCCCAGTAATAGTGCTAATACGTGCTAAACCTGGAATTCCACAGCAGTTTGATCCCTTTTATCAGGGAACATAAAGGAATTAAAATTGGTGGCACACAGCCAGCAAGGAATTCCTCTCCTCTTCCTGCTTCTGAGAATATAAAATTGATTGCATCATTCCCAAGAAATCTTACAAGGGAGGCACCCTGTGTAAGGAAGGTGCAATTTTAGTGATACAAAGACTTAAAATACATCAAACTCTCTGCTTTCCAGAACTCTTAAAAATTATCAGACTCTGCCAGTAATGCCAGAAATAACCTATGAAAATGGGATGTAACTGACCTTGCTTTCACACCTGACACATGAAAGTCTTACACAGAGAAACAATCTCCATTTCAACACCTAAACTGAGCTTCCTCTTCGAGTTTTAAAAGTGAAGCGTCCCATGCAATATGGTAGCATGCTGCAAGTCTGTGGAAAGCTTCAATGAATTTCATATATTTTAAGAAAAAAGCCACAAAAAACCAGTGGAACTTATTGGTTTTAATCATGCAGCAGTTTTTGCTAAAACATCCTAACGCTTCTGAGAGATGTCTGAATGAGACATGAATATAAAAGAGACAAGATAGGAATCCCTCTTGACTTCCAACCATCTGTGATAGATTTCTGGAAGTCGGTGAGGTGATTATATCCCTGGATGCTTTAATCACAGCGGTATTCTATCACACACATTCCCAAGGCATCCATTTGGAAAGACTGATCTCATCTGTCCCTAATTGATCAATCTGTGCAGCCCCTCAGAAATACTCAACCCGTGTCAGCTGGGTTTTCAGAACCTAAATGATTGGAGAGTGTCCAAACCCATGTTGTAAACTGAATTTCCTCATTTGCTGAAGCATTCTGCAGCATCACAGCTCTCAGGCTGAGAACGCATCCCTCCACTGTTGAAGCTAATCAAACATAACACCAGGCAAGAATTATTTATAAAAGTTCATTTATTATAGAAATTCATCTAATGCTGGCTTGGATTGATAGTATCAAAATGAATGTTTTCCTCTGAAGGTTCTACTTTTTCACATGTGCTTGTGAGGCTACATATGTTGTTTTCATGAAAAAAAAAAATCTGATTTTTTAGGAGAGGAAACCCTTCTGATTTTTCCAAACCAGACACAGCCTTATGAGTCAGTTCAAACAGCAAGGAAAGGGAAACAGCCTTTACTGTGCCCTTTCCTCTTCCTTCTCTCAGCTTCTTTCATCCCTCCCTCCTCTTTCTCAGACACAGAGAGAAAGTGAAAAGTGTAGATAAGAAGCACAGCCGATCTGTGAGGGAAGTAAAATTAACATTGATTGAAGTAAATCAATCAATCAAAGGCAGAAAGGAGATGAACTGTCTGCAAGGAATGGGAAATGTGCTGAACTGGGGAGGGCAGAGCACAGGGAAAGAGAAGATGAATTTTCAGAGCAACAGCTTTCCTGGTCCCACAGTACCTAATGGGAATTCTGATTTTTGAGAGTCGGGATATTACCCATGTCGTTTAAATACCAACTGGCAGATGTTTAATCTGCAGATGGGAAGAAAATTAGATGAAAGATGAGAAAATAATGTCCCTGTAGCTGTGTAACAATGCAAAGCTGTTCATCACTCATAGGCATTCAGAAGCCAGCATTGCTATTTTGAGTTTATTGTTTTGTTTGCATTTGGGCTGTTCCAAAAACAGCGACCTGATTATTGACCACACACTTGAACAGGGGGAAGGTGCATTCACTTCAGGTGGCCTGCAATTCTCACCATATTCTAAAACCATGAAACTGACAGGAGCCCTTTTTGCCCAAAAAGAAATATAACTGTAAAAATAAATACATTTCCAGGAACTACAGGTACCAGAAAACTTAATAGAACACAAATACATACGTAAAAGTGAATGACACTAATAGAAGTTGAAATAAACCCAGCAAATAGAAGGCTGAGGGGAAATATTTCCATGTCATAACCTTCTGAAAACCCATGGATTACTTTCCACTAAAGTTTTACCAGTATTGCAATATTTATAAAAACTCCTTGAACACTGTTCCACAAATATTGTGAAAAATTCATGTGTTATTGCCCATGACTAATTCATATCCCCTTCTTCTCTTTCTCATTTTGGATGAATTTTTAAGGCTTTTCTTTGAACAAAACAAAACAAAATAAAAAAAGACAACAAAAATTATAAACCTCAGATTGTCTGGAGGATCTCATCACAAGGTATAATACTGTCCTCCAGTTACACACTTGTCATCACTT
>CM032382.1:4654520-4762928 GCA_019023105.1 Diglossa brunneiventris | reverse complement strand
GGATGGATGAAGGGATGGATGGATGGATGGATGGATGGATGGATGGATGGATGGATGGATGGATGGATGGATGGATGGATGGCCTTGTTGCCTGCATGTGCTTCTTGCTGAATGTACCACCCTGAAAGGGTGAACTTTTCTTTAACTTTTTTTTAGTACTTTTCATAGAAGCCTAGGATCACAGAACATTCCAAGCTGGAAGGGATCCACGAGGATCACCAAGTCCAGTTTCTGGCCCTGCAGAGGACATCCCAAAAAATCCCACCCAGGGCCTGAGAGCATTGTTCAGCCACTTCTTCTATTAGGCTTATAATAGGCTTATTTTCTCTTTATTGAAAATAAGAAAAACATTCCAAAAAAGTTTAGCAGCTCCTCAAATTGTCATTTCTCAATGTAACTTCTCACCCATGGGCTTATTACCAGGAGGTCAATGATGATGACCAACTTTCTAACCTCAGAATATTATTTAGCACACTGTTCAAAAAACATGCTAATAAGAAAATAGCTTAGATATTGTCAGGAAGGAAAATAAAATTACCTCTAAGGTAAATCCATTACTCGCTGTGTGAGCATCTTGGAAAATATTTCTTCACCATATTAAAAAAAAAAAAAGAGGTTTCATATTTTGGCACGATGTTACCTTGATTACAAGTTGCAAGGACAATCTTTCAATTTCCATGCAGAGATTTCAGCGGATAAAACACAACCTACTTAGTAAAGTTAATAATTAATAAGAAAAATATCTCTCTCATGTATGCTATCTGTGAAAATACTACTTTCGGCTAATGTTCCAGGAAAATTGTTTGTCAAAATACATAATACAAGTAATTTGTTTACAGCAAGGTAACATGAACTTGGATTCATGATAGTGCAAATACTGGGCCTGGAAACAAAAGCAAAAACAAACAAAAAAAATGGAAGTTTTGCTAAGGCAGTTTTTAAATAACAATTTTACCATCTAATGCAATGAATTATAGAATCTACAGGGTTCTAATATGAGCAGATTCAGCTGGAAGCTTACAGGTTTGGAGTCTTTGCCCTTGCAGAATGTTGGAGGCTAATGTCAATGCAAACATCTCAGCTCCCCCATCTCTGAAATACATTTGTTGTGTGACCATCCTGAGAGTTCCTCTTGCAATTCCCATCTGGTGGATCTAACTTGGGACAAAGCACATCAGAAGAAAGGGAGTGAGGGTAGGACATGCTCAGGTAAAGACCCAAATAGTTTTGGTCGCCATCACATTTTCTGACCCAGAGAAAGATGAAGACCATGCACTGCTCCTGTCTTTCATTTACATGAGCCATGCAATGAAATTTTCAAATAAAATTATTCGATTTTTATGCAGTGTAGGAACATTAATGTGAAACACAAGCAAAACATTCACTGTTTTTCAGGTTCAGCTTTTCATGGATAGGAAAAACCAACACCATGGAGATGTGAATTGTAAAGGTTGTGTTAGAAAAATAAATACAACAGGGGGACTGTGCCATTGTTTACCCACTACTGTTTCTTGTGCTAGGTTATGTTTTATGTACAATCCAAAATTAAAGCATGGATGTTATTTTTTTAATAGATTTCAGATGTATTCCAGAATAAGTAATTTATACTGTAGATGAAGACACCAACAGCTCCGGTGTCTTCACAGGCAGAGCTGGAAGGCCAAAGAGCAGTCACAGGGTTTCCCATTTTTATCTACTGGTTGGTGCTACACTGCACAAATTCCATGGTCTTTAGCTGATTTTCCCAGGTTTTTCTACATAGCAGTCCTAGCTCCAACAATTATTCCCCTGAAGTGAAACTGGGCAACATTCTGAGAAACTGGATATGTTTTTCTTAAATATCAACGTTTTGCCATTAATTTTAACAGATAAATCAACGTTAACAATAGATTTTTTTTTTTTTTTTAAGAAGCTATAATTTACACCAATGGAATCTGGTTGAATAACTCAATTGCAGTGGGAAATCCTAGGGGACTAGGAGAAAAAATTGCAGTCCTATAATTCAACCATAAATGTGTAGAAAAGAGGGGAAAATAGACCTAATGCCATTTTCACATTAGAATTAACATGAAGAAGTGACATGTGCAAAAATTCATACAGAGGAAAAAGAAATTCCTGCATTAATTGTTTTATTGTTGTTGTTGTTGTCGATTCCAAATACAGTCATAAATATATACCAAGTGTAATTAGCAAATCTGGGGAAATCTGGGTCAAAAACTCACATACCCTCCATACTCCAGAAATTTGACAGAATTGGGCAATGCCCATCAGTTAACTTCTTTTCTGCAGCCACTTTTTAATATTCTGCTTATCATCCCACTGTACCAAGAGGAATCAGCAGTACCATCAATTCTGTTCTTTCTTGTCCCTCAGTCTTCATATTCCAGTTTCTTGATGACTTTTTTTTAAGTAAGCTTTTTATCACGGAAAAAAAATTGTACAAGTGCAAGAAAAAAAAGTGTCCGGTTAAAAAAAAAAAATTAAATCCCTCAAGAGCTTTAAAGTTCTGCATATGACCTTAGCATGACACTGCTGCCCTTGCCTGCCAAAGCAGAGCACTGCTCTTGGATTACACGTTAATGCAGTGTGTGGTGGAGAAAGAAATTGCTTGTTGTACAGCTTGCTCTTGTTAACATCTAGCTCATCAGCAGGAAATGCCTTGTCCATTAAATATCTCTTTAGCTCTCTTTTGTCCAATTCGAGGAGCAGGAGCATCTCTGACAGCCAGGTAATTCTGTTTTAAACAAGTGACATCCCGAGGCAGCCTGACCCTGCCCAGCTGGTGAAGGAGAGGAGGCTGGGGGTGGAGGTTGGGTGGCTGGAGAGACAGGGAAAAAGAAGGAAAGCCACAGAGCTGTCACTGATAATCTCTGAGAATTGACAGTGTTAAGAAAGCAAACCAATGCGAGTGAGCTGCTAACAAATGCTAATAGCACCAAGCATGTAACACTACAAAACCAGCAGCAATAGGCTTTTCACTAGTTGCCTGTGGACACAGCTGCCACGACTTTGAAAGGATGTCCTGCTTCAACTTTTCTTCGCACTCAACATCTATCCACGTAAACATCCAGCGCTGAAGGAGCAAGTAAAGGACTTAAGAGTTGAGAAGAATTCAGATGACATCAGTGAACTTTATGGACAATGGGGGTTGACAGAATAGGTTTCATCATTTATTAAAGGAATTTTTCGGGTTGTAATCATTGTTTTTACTCCTGTTTCCCTGTTTAGTTAAGTGTCTGCAGAGGTCCACTGGAGAAGTCTTCATAGTAAGGGAAAACAGGGCAGTTGTGGAATCCTCTGACTCCCCCCTCAAACTCGGTATCATAGAGTTCTCCCCACCTAGGCTGATGGAGAGGACTTAGCCCATGACGCTCTGCAGCACTACTGCCAATCTACCTCAGATTGCCTCCCCCGTTGGCCAGCTGACACTGCCCACCCCATTATTCATCCCTCATCCTCCCTACAGGCTGCTGCCCTTTGCCCACCCCTGTGCCCTCAGGTCATTGGTCACTGACCCCACACTTAAGTCGTGCAGGGCACAAGGTTTGGTCTTTGTCTCTGGTCCCTCTGGTGTGATGGATGAAATAAAACCCTGGCTGGAATTCATCACGCAAAGACCCTTCCTGCTTTTCTTCCACTGAGCTATCTGTGGCATGTGTGTGTCAAATTTGCCGGCAACCCCAGCGAGGGGAGAGAATGATGCATCTGACTCCATCTTATCAGAAGGCTAATTAATTACTTTGTTATACTATATTATTCTGTACTATATTACATTTTATTACATTACATCTAAACTGAATCTGCCAAGGACTCAACTGCACAGAATCTCGTGACTGTCAGCCGACAGCACTGACACACACACAGCTGGCCTTGATAGGCCAAGGAAACAAAACACCATCACTTTGGGTAAACAATCTCCATATTGCACTCTACTTCTGCACAAACACACGCACAGCAAATGAGATAAAAATTGTGTTTTCTTCCTCTGAGGTTCAGAGAATGTGAAACCCGGAAATGTTGTTGGGAAGAATTGTGCCTTGCTTTTCTCCGTGAGGAGAAATGTGCGGCTACATGCGTGGCCTGGAAATGGCTGCGGCCTGGAAATGGCTGCGGCCTGGAAATGGCTGTGGCCTGGGAATGGCCTTCCTCTGAGTGGCTTCTGAAGGAGACGCCTCAAAGAAGGTTGCAGCATTTCTACCACCCTGCCACACTGATAGTAAGATTTTAAAATCACAAAAAATTTGCGGAGCTAGAAAGAAAGTTATGCTTAGTAGGCCCTGGGAAAATGTTAAGGGTAGGCCCTGGGAAATGTTGGACCTTGTGTTTGCTAGATCAGGTGAAACTGCACCTGTGTAGTCAGCATGTGATAAATTATATAATTGTTAGATGTGATCTGATATAATTATTGTTTAAAGAATCATGAGAAACTATGTTAAGGGTTTGAGGGGGATCACAAGAAATCCATGCTTGGATTAAATCAATGTATACAATAGAACAATGTAAATTTAATAATGAATATGTAAGTTATATAACAATAGAATATAAAACATGTTCAGCTCGAAACCATGTTGGGTCAGATTTGGATCTGTACCCCTGACGCCCAGAGCTCTTCAATAAAAGCACCTGCATATGATCATTCCATAATTATGTGTTCCTGAATGCTAACAGTGCTGCAACAGACGTCACCCAGAATTATCCTTCTAGATAAAAAGGGAGTGTATGAATTGGGAAACTCACAATGTGGCCTGGAGTTAGCTGTGTGGGATAGCCAGAATCCATAAAATGGGAGGCAGTTGGAGGCATGAAGGAAACAACATTAAGGACAATGGAGGAACCCTGCACTTAAAGGGTGCTATTTTTCTCCACTAAAGAAATTCTGGTCAACTAGCTCAGATGCAGAAACGCAGATAATAAATGTACAGGGAAGCATGACAGATTAATTATCTGTGCAGATACTTTTGCTCTATTTAACAAAAGTGCTCGTGGCACTTTAATCGATGCACATTTTAAAAGACAAGACATCATCTGGAGACTTTTCTTACCCACTACAGCACAAATGATAGGATTTACTCCTGTGATTAGTAAGAGCATCAAGTGTATTTAGCTCTTAAGTCACACTCACAAATAGACTGGGGCAGGAAGCAAACCCTCTACTAATAGCTTAAAAGTCTTTGTGGACTCTCCTGTCTGTGCGACTTACCCTGAAGAGGACGAAGAGTCTTGCATATTGTTCAACAGCCCTTGGCCTTGCACAGTGCACAATTACAAAACAACAAAGCACCAGCTTTAGGAGCTGCTTTAGGATTGTATCACTGCGGGGAAGTGGGGGTGTGGACCTGACTGTTTTCCATTGCCAGCACACATACATATATTGGTGGACATTTGCAAAACAAGCACATAAAAGACACCTCTTCACTTTTCTAAACACACAAGCTCCAGGACTGTTCAAATCCAATTTGTGATTATTCCAGTCTCAGGGAACCCAATGTGAACCACTCAAAGAGTGAAAAAGACTTCTTGAGAACAATTCTAGGCACAATAAAGAAACAAATCCCCATTTACACTAAGTAATTACTATGCACTTTGGAATTTTTCCAAAGCTAGTTAAATACCTTAATTGTTCACTAATTATGTGCAAGAAGAAAAGCAAAATGCCTGAGAGAAATTATTCATAATAAACAATTCAGTCTGAGGTTTTAAAGTGCTGCAGCGCAAGTTCCTTGTACAACACCTGAAGTGTTACAGTAATAAGTAATATGTTGGTACTTGCATCCAAGCTAATTACCCTGCTCTCCTTCATTCAAAAGGACAGCATTTCTAGGGTGTGATGTATTTAATTTTAAGCTATTAGGAATTTAGGAATAGGTCAAAAACAATTTAGGAATAGGTCAGATGCCTTTTTCAGAGACATCCTCTGGTGTCTAACCTGACACAGATATTCACTGCAGCCTCCTAATGCCCAAGGAGATGCACAGCCCATTAAGAGGTTTTTTGGGGTTTTTTGGGGTTTTTTTTTTGTTGTTGTTTAGTTGGTTGGTTTAGTTTTGGGGTTTTTTGGGGGGTTTTTGCTATTTTTCTGTTTGGTGTTTTTAGGGGGTTTTTTTGTTGTTGTTTTTTAGGTGGGTTTTTAAATTGTTTTTGGGGGTTGTTTTTTTGTTTTTTGGGGTTTTTTTTTGGAGGCTGTTGTTGTTGTCTTTTTTTTTTCATTTTTCCTGGACATTCTGTACTAGTCCAATATAAAAAAATCTAACTATAAGCCAGATATGTATATTTATATCAGCCATAGTCAAATGTCACCCATTCAAATAATTTTCATTGAAAAATCCTGTGTCCTTCTCCAAACTTCCTAGAAAGACCATGGTTTTGGAATAAATTTTCTAATTAAAGCTGCAATATGTAGTGAACTGTCTTCCCATAGGCCAGAACAGAAGTTAATATAATTGGTGGACAGGAAAAAAAAAAAGACAAAACAAATAATTAATTTGGAACAGTTCACCTAAAAAACCCAAAATTTCTATAATAGTTAAATATGTGACTAGGACTTGCCCATCTAAATCATGCAACGGCATTAATGCTGTGCTTTTGCACTTTATGTCTCAAAAATCTTGCAGAGAACTTCTTCCTTTAGATTTTTTTTCGGGGGGGGGGGACAGGGGAAAGAAGAAAAGCACAACAGGTGCATTTTTGTATTTATTCTGTGTAAGAAATAAAAGCAACTTTCTATGTCTTTTCTTGCTTTCTCCTCTGCTTAACTTCACCTTCAACATGATAAAATTTTATTGTGAAATGCAACAATATTATAAAGCCAAAAAGTAAACATATAATAATAGAGGTTTTCTGCTTTTATAAATCACCCAACACAGGTCATTTGCCTGATGAAGGTTTGCTAGTCAAATATAACTTTATGTGTTTAAAGAGGACAAGATATATTTAAATAAGCCACTTTCTTTAAGTATATTTAGTTTGCTATCATTTAAAACTTTTGAAGTCTTCTCAGTTTTACCAAGACAGGCAGGTACTATTTCTTTTCCTTAATATTTTGTGTTTCTTCTTCCCTTTTTCCCTGTAACTCTAGACCTTTCAGCACCCAAATGAAACCATTAAAAAAAAAAAATTGAGTTGACTCTTTCCATCCTGAATTATCCACTTTTGCCTCCTCCAGATTCCAATTTATGTTCCAAGAGGTGGCTGGAATGAGAGTAAGAACTTTTTTTAATTTAGTGGTTGTGTATTCTGTTCCGAGCACTATTTCTAGGACAGATTCATGCATCAAAAATTCACAACAACCAGAATATAAAATTGCCTTGGGATGACTATTTCTGGGGCACATTCAAGCATTAAATTTGTCCATTACAATAAAAAAATGAAATTGCCTTGGAACCAGCATTTAATTATTTTTTAAATTGTCCTGTTGAGGTGATGTGCAATAATCCCCTTTTGTCTCCTACAAAGTGAACTGTATTACTTAAATAATCTTTCAGTTTCATTTATATTTCACTCTTGGTAACACCAAAACAGTGTTGATATTTTTTAGGTTGGGGTTTGGTTTTTTCCTTAAAGGAATACTTTAAAGCCCTTGAAAATCAACAGAAATCTTTCCATTGACTTCAGAGCACTTCAGGTCAGCTCAAACATTCTAAGTCTTCCTTGAAAGGGTCTTGAGAATTCTAGTGGGGGAAAAAGTACAACATAATGATTAGAGAGTTCTTGGACTATTTTTTTTTAATCCACAAGTAAAAAGTGCCTCTCTGTACAGTTGTCTGCAAATTAAGATATTCCCAAAGCAATTTCAGCAATTTCAGAAAAGTTTTACAGCTAAAGAAAATGTAGAAATGCCCACCAAACAGCAGGCTGTATCAAAAGAGTAAAAATATTAAAAGCCATGTGCAAACTGCCTGTTGTAGATTAAAGGCAGGCTGAGAAACTACAATAACAAAAATTAAACCAAAAAAACCTAACCAAAAAAACCCCAGCAAAAACAACCAAAAACACCCCAAACATTAAAAAAATAAGAAATAAAAAACCACCACCAGAATCCAAAGAAGGAAGAAAGCCTTCTTGCAAGCAGTATAATAAGCTTTTATTGCTTTAAGTTGATTGGGAAAACACTGACCAGAGGAGCTAGAAATGGAGAAATTGCTTCAAACCTTTTACTAGATAATAATACAAGGCAAACAGAATTTGTTAGATCTTACTCTTGCAACTAGAACTGAAAATTAAAAAAAAAAAAAAAAGAAAACAATGCACGAAACCTCTAAATTCACAGACTCAGACTTCATATTTCCTCTCACGTGGTGATGAATATTCATTTCCAGTGATTCATATGATTTTAAACCATGTGTAACTTAAAAAGCTGTAATGGTAACCATAGCATAAGATCCAGAGGCCTGTATGGGAATATAAATATGATTTTGAAAACAGTAAATCAAACAAGAACTTGTAATTTCTTCAGTAATAACAGAAGTGTCCTGGCTCCAGCCTTTTGCTTCTGGACCAGATTTTCTAAGTGATGCTGACACTACCTCAGCTGCAGTTTTGGGAGATCGGTTTGTTGGCAACACCAGTTTTAGCATATGGGGTGTCACTGAGCCAAATACATACATGCTATTAATAATCCCACCATTGAAAAACTTTAATAGTTTTTAAATTAGAGTGTTTTTAAAAAATTGTATCTGACAAATGTATTCTATGAAGTGTAGAAGGCATAAGTTAAGTCTGAAGAATTAGTCAGGAATCTTTAGCTTTAAATGAGTGTAACTGAATCTGTATAGTGACTCTAGACCTGGAAATTCAGAATCTTCAAAAGATGAAGTGCCTCTGGGTGTTCTTTGCAGTTTTTGTACTTACAGCACTCCACTTTTGACTATTTAAACTTCAAACTCCCTTTTTAACTTTGTCACTCACAGTCTTGTCGAGGCTGCTAAACCTGCTCTGAAAAAATGCCAGACATATTCAGTCTTTAAAAACACTGCCAAGCAAGTGCTGCCCTGAATTTTTCAGCTCCAAAAAAGAAAAAAAAAAGGCAAAGAGCAGCTTAATATTGGGCCAAATGTTACATTCTCCCCTTTGTACAAAAACGGAGTCCTGAAACTGATGGCAGCACCACGGTTAGAAACACAACCCTGCCTCTGGCAGAAACTAACATTTCTATTATTAGTATTTCTCAGTTCTCCTGGTACACAGGCACAGGGAAAGGCAGTGGCTTTGCTGCCTGTCAACCTCTCCCTTGCTCTGCCAGAAATATTCCCTCAGAGTTAGGATGAGCTTTGGAAGCAGGGCAGAAGCTCAGCTCTCCTTGTCCCTAAACAAGGCATGAACTGAGGAGTCAGACTTGCTGTGACCCACTGTGTCCTCTCTTTGATGAGTCCAACAGGATTCTGGGTGAAAAGAGGGAATAATTATCTTCTTTCCACCAGCAAGTCTCTGTTTCTTACTGCCAGGAACATTGCTAGAACTAGAACTGCAATGTAATTACAAGCCCTTTCCAAGTACTTTAACTTCTGCAGCTGAGCAGAATAAATTATTGTCAAGAACATCAGAACTGATCTCTCCACCTCTGTAGGGGTGTTCTCAAAAGCAGAAAAAGAAACTGAAAAAGCTGATCATTCACTGGAAATAGTCCCAAAGCCTACTGTGAAAGCAGTGTTAGTCCCAGGAGAGGCCCATAAGGAAGCAAGCAGCATTTCTGCTCAGACACTGGGAAAGGATGGAAAGAAAAAGAGGGACCCCAGGTGCCACCCAGAGCTGGCTCACCTAAAATGGAACCTTGGAAGTCTCTCCTGAGCCACTGCTTAAGCACAATGGTAAAACATTAACTCAGGGAAAGCATCAAAATTCACCTTAGACCTGAATATTCCCAGCAGTTGCGTTTCTGCCAATTCCCAGTGCTTTCATCTTGACAGTGCTGAGCTCTGCAGGCCTCTCATTCTTACTGGGATTCAGAAAATAACATCACCTGCTCTATAAAACTCCTGAGGAGTTCAATCCCACAGCTGCTCTGAGTCCAAGTTAATTCCAGTAAGTGTTCTGAGACTAAATGTAACACACCAAGACTGGGGGGATTCATAAAGCAGCACCAGCCACTTCCTTCCCTTTGAATAACCATGGAGCTGTATCAGAGCTGGGAAGAAATGGAAAAGACATTGTCAGATCTTTACAGACTTTCAGAGCTTCTGCTGAATACACTGAGAAACACCTGCTATTTATAAATTACTGTGGTTTGGCATCTACTATTTTTATTTTGAGAAAAAAAATTCAATTTCACATGCATGACATTGAAAGTGTGTATATGAACTCAGAAACTGGTTAAAGTATCAAGATTGAATTAATTTCAATAAAAGCAATAAAACTGATGCTGTTGAGTAGTTTCAAACTGTGACTGTCAGCAATGCAAGAACTTGCCAAGATTTCCTGATTTGCTCTTTATTGAAACACAATTGATACTAATTTAATGAATGCAGAAATACTGGCTACAGTGAACTAACATTATTAAGGAACAGAAAAATACAGGCAGTGTGCCACCACTGCCTGGCAGCCTTCACATACAGCTTCCTTCCTTTAAGACCTCAGAATAGGACAAATATAAAGGCAAGAGCCAGCAAAACAGAGCCTGGACACCTTGAAGTGCTGACCTGACAAATGAATTTCAGTTATTCCATCTGACGGAAACTTTCCTTTATTTCTGCTTGCTGCATCTCCCTAATCACATTCTGGAAAGTGCACATTTTCACAAGTTGTTTTCCTACAGCCACAGGTATGGATTTTTTATTACTTTTTTTTAGTAGGACCAGCTACATGAGATCACAAGAACAGAGGCTCTGTCAAAAGGAAATTGAGTCAGGAGAGACAAGATTTGGCCTTCCCAGTATGTATTCTGAGTGAAAAGTCATAAACAGTCCAGACATGATCTGCATTACTAAAATATACCCTCGTTATTGTGGATGTGGTTCATTATTCAGCTTTGGAAAAAAAAAAAAAAAGTTACTTTTCAGAGGAATGAAATGTCAGATTTGTTGGGCTTTTTTTTTGTTTGTTTGTTTTGTTGGTTTTTGGTGTTCCCAGAAGGAAAGGCCACATTAATAAGGTGACTCAAGACCAATTTCCTCCTATAAAGCATCAACAGGACACATTGCCATCCCATAACTTGTGGCCCAGAAGAACAACCTGTCCTTACAGAAGTGTGATTAAAACTAAAACAAATAAAACTTCTCAGATTCTTCCACAACTGGTAGCAGTGGCCACACTGGAAGAAGAGATGAAGCACCCTCAGGTCTCACTCATGGTCCATTCTACAGTAATTTGGCTTGGAAAATTTTCACACAAAAGGTTCTCACCCTTCATTTCATCCTCTCATCACAGAGCCAGGGCATGAGGCAGCAAGGAGCTTGGTGATTCAAAGGCAGAATGACAATAATTTTATCTTCTCCTGAACTTGTTCAAGCTGTTAAAGAAGGGATGATGCAGCTCACGCTAGTAAGGGATTACTCACCAATCCAACCAGTTTCCAGGTTTTTTGCATTCATCACTGCTTGCCCTGATAGAACAAATTATACATGAGATATCTGCGTTCTGTAGAATTTAATTAGAAACACTGAGAGAGAAAACAGACATGAGAAAGAATTTAATTATTTAACAGCATTCAGATAACCAGGTTGCTCAGACTCAAGAGCAGTCGGACTGTGTTACAGCTGGTGCTTTGAGAGGTTTTAGCTTCCTTTGATTCCCTTATTCCATATAAATCGAAAGACATGATAGGCATATTTTAGCTCATATTTTCAATTCTTTTTGAGCAGATAATATGGCCAAAGCTCAGCAGCCAGCTTAGAAGAAAAGGAAATAGTGTCTCTGTGAAGTTAATTTGCCAGAAAGCAAAGGGCTCTGTCCTGTGGTTGCCCATGACCCCTGTCTGTCACTGGAAGCTGGAAGAGCTCAGTGTGAGGGATGGATAGCAATTTGCAGTACTCAGTCCACAATGTGCGCATCTGCTTAATTTTCAGTGAAATTATGGGCTGAATACTTTTATCTCTAGCTGGGAAACCACAGACATTGTCTTCATGGAGAGCACTACCAATATGCATAAAGAAAAATGCCTGGATTTTTATTTGACTGAACCTGTCATCCACACAGACACATAAGAACCAACCATTACC
Organism: Diglossa brunneiventris; assembly: GCA_019023105.1. NCBI lineage: Eukaryota > Metazoa > Chordata > Aves > Passeriformes > Thraupidae > Diglossa > Diglossa brunneiventris. The sequence continues at coordinate 4,750,779 of CM032382.1, read as the reverse complement.
AGGGATCAAACCCAGAAAAGTTAGGAGTGAAAGATCAGAATTCCATGAAAACTTTATCATCAAGATGGAACAATTAGTCTGTTCAGTTGCTGGAAAGAGGTGCTGTAGCTGCTAGTTGAGATGGTTATTTCTGTTTTTTCATGCCCACATGTCTAAAGAAAATTAGAGCATTAAATTGTTTTCTGGCTACACAGCAGCCATCTGAAAGAAACTTTTGAGCTCTTTCAACTAGAACCAGGCACAAACTCAGAATCTGAAAGGAAAGGTCCTTCTCTTAGACCAGACACACACCTGGCATGGTGGAATAAAAGTTGATGGATGCAAAAGTAGCAATTACCTCACTGCAGCTACTCTGCTTATTCCTCTCCTATTTGGACAGTGCGCAATTATGTATTTGCATTATTTAGCCTTCTACAGATGTGCAACCATAAATGGAATTATGCATTCTTTTCAAAATGAAAGCTATAATGATATATCAAATATGAAAATTGCAACTGTGTATCACTTTTTTCCTTTTTTCATTTATTCCATGTCATTATTCATTTTTCCACATGCATGAGTCTGTCCAATCCTGTGTAAGAAAATACAGGAGATATAGGCAGTCACACATACCTTAATGGCAACTATTTTATTTACAAAGACATGAGCAGGATTGCTGTCCATATAGATTTACACAGAGCTTATATTAATATAAAATAAACTGTCTACAACTTTGAAAATTGAGGTTGTTTAAAAATTTATAAGCTTTGTGATCCTCAGCCACTTTTCCACAATTATCTCATCTGTAATTCAAATTAAAGGTGTTGTAAATTATTATACATCAAAACTCTGTATCAAAGGTAATCATCTCCTCATGATGTAAAATAAATTGTAAGTAAAATACATGAGGGTCTAAATTTTATTCTGGAAGCTGTGCTGAGGCTGAGTTTGAATGAGTAACCTTGGTCTCTTTAAAGAATTCTTTTACTTGACAGAAAACAAAACGTGGGGGTAAAAACGTCAGGAAAAACCATCTTACAAAGTGATATGCAGTGGAAGCCCAGTGACCTTTTTGTATTTTGATGATTCCCAGTTGCTCTGTAATGCCATAAAATAGAGAAAAATTAGTTTATTCTTTTGAAATCATTACCAAAATTCACTGGGCCATTAGGCAGCAGAGGGATCTCTTGCTCAGGAACACTGAAATGCTTCATTCTCTGCATCAGACAAGTTGCTCCACCACCACAAATTCTAAAGTAGGTGTTATGCTGGCACTGAGCAGGAGATTGCTTTTTCCTCTCATGACCAATAGTTCAGAGAAAATTTTCAGCACTGATAAAATAAGTGTATTTTCAGTTTGAATTACTCAGAATGTTCTCCTGACATCAAAATAATCCTGTTTAATGTTAAGGGGTTTTGTGAAGATTACAGTTTCACTTCTCGTTAAATTTCCGAGTATCATGCACTTAAATTCTGTTTCAGATAACAGAATCAAAATCTTCACTGCAACAAGGCAAGGACCTGATATTATAAAAATCACTGTTTTCCAAAGCATTTCCTGACAAGTTGACTTGAAACAAGCGCTTTCTCATGAAAGGTTTCTGTTTTGCTAAAGTACCTTCTTCAACAACAAAAATGTCTCACAATATGAGGAGTCTTGTATTTTTTTAATGAAACCTATTTTTCCAGTTTCTGTTAATACACCTCTATAAGAAGCAGACTCTTTTCCAAATGGCAATTTTCCCACATTATATCGGAAATGAGGACATGTACCAAAGAACCCTGCACTGCAGTGTCTGGCTGTGAAGGGTGTTCTGGGACATTCCTACCTTGTAAAACCCACCATGAATGTGGTCAGTTTTGTCAACGAGTGAAATGCAGAAATGAACTGGTCCTCCAGTTTTAAATGTTTAACACACCTGTACAACCAAGAGAGGACGAACATGTAACAGTTCAGAGGTAAATTGCACATGTTGGTAGCTCGTTTTCTAAATCCACACCACAGACATGTCTCTTGTGATCTGCTCAACATTTCCTTTGTCCCTTCCACAGAAATCTCTTCCTTAATTTCTTTTGCAGAAAATTAAATATGTCTGGTTAGAGCAGAATGCCCCACAGGAGCATCTAAAAAGTGCTGCCTCTTTGCCCATGACTAATAAGCAATAAAACCTTCCAAATCAACCCTTTTCTTGTCATCACACTAACAAAAATTTATGTTCTATGTTTCTCTCCATTGCTGCTCATTGTTCTCCACACTCAGAATACCTCTTTGCCAATGTGACAAAATCTCCTCACCAGTATGTCAGACATGCTTTGGTCAAACCTCCCGAAAAAAAAAGAGGAGGGAAAGGTGACTTCTCAAGCTGTTAAAAATATCAACATTTCCCAGCATCACCTTCATTCACCTCCCACACTCTCACCAATCCCTCAAAACACTGCACCAGAAAGTCCTGAAATTCCAGCCACAACAACCAGACACACTCAGAATCCCAGAATCACAGACTGGTTTGGGTTGGAAGGGACCTTAAAGCCCATCCTAGGTTGTTCCAAGCCCTGTCCTGGCCTTGGTGTTAAGGATGTTAATGGTGGTTAATGCACAGGGCAGTGTTTGTGGGCATGTGTTTAGTAGGATAAGCAATTCAAGCAGTGCTGGGAAAGCTAAAGGCACTTCTGCCCATGTTTGACTGACCTGACTGATCCAGATTCCAGTACAAAACTCATGTTTTTCAGTGTGACTTGCACAGTACATTTACTTCTTCTGAAATAATAATAATGAAGCCTTTGCCAGAGGCAGGGGATAGGATTGTAACCCTTTGTGTGATTAGAGAAGTAAAAGTCACTCTGGAACTGACCCTTGTTCACCTCTCTTGCCCTCTTTCTTAAGAAATCAAACACTATTAAATACTTGGTTTTATTCTCATTGGACTTAAAATAAATTATTGCAATGAAAGATCAATGTACTTTACAAAATAGAAAGAGTAATGACTTTACAGAGTTCACAGTCAATCTTGTGTGGTTGATTTCGTCCTTGAAGGCATATTTCATTTAAATAGATTTCTAAAAGTTGGTTAATGTAAGACTAGATCTATATGTAACATATCAGCCCTTAGCTCTATTTGAAAACAAGACAGTAAAATTTGCAATGAATAATAGTAATTAAATATTTATAAGATTCCTTCATGCCTATTTCTCGAATCAATCTTCTGAATCATCATTTCTCTTACATTTTATAGCCCTATATTTTTTCATTAACCATCACTGAATATCAAAATGAAGTTTCTTCCATGACAGGGAAAGAAACAAAAACCAATAAACCTACAAACCCATCCTAACAATCAACCAATAAACAAAACAAAAAAAAAACAAACCAAAACCGAAACAAACAAACAAAATCCCAAACATAATTCTGAAGTTAAATCATTGTTATTCACTTGGGAAAATTATTCAAGATCAAAAATCTGTAGGAATTTTCAAGAACTGCACTCCTAATTTTCTTCAACATTTCTGAACATGCTAATTTTATGTGCTGTGAACAGTTAACTGATTTTGGTCAAACTATTCCAAGTAAAGTAAAATGTGAGGAAGTCTGTAAGAGGCCTTGAATCACCTCAACAGAGTGCCTATTTTGTGTTCTGCTGCTTTCTATCCCTCTAGTTCCAAGTAGAGCTGATGGTTTGAAGGACGTGGCAATATGAAGTAGGGTAAAAAAAATATGAAATGTTATTCAACAGCTCCAATCTTCACTCACATGCAACTATTGTCAAAGTACACATATATTATAACAACATAGTCACCAGGCATTCATCAGCAAGGTACTGACTCTCCTGTCTGGAGAAGGATAAAAAGCAGTAGCGTCTTGCTCACAACTGAGTTTACCATAGAGAAAGTTATTTCAGTCATTTTCTGTGCAGCAGGAAAGGAGATAATTTTTTATCTGCAGTTTCTAGACAATCATTAAGGGCTCAGCTGCCAGTCTTTGCCTGGCTGTAAATGGGGCAAAGTGATCTTCCATTCCCAAACAGAATAAGAATTACCAGACAATGGTTATCCCAACAAAATTCCATTATAACTACAAGGTATCAGGGAGCACAGGAAATGCAACCAAATTTATGAAAACCACTGCAGGCCTGATGAAAGGAAGGAACAGGTAGAACAACTAAAAGCTCTGTCTCAAAACATTTGAGTTTTATACAAAAAACTCATCTATCAAAAGATTTTACTTCTGTCATATCTTCCCATTGCACCAAGTTCATTTTCTGTTCATCTGACAGTAACTTGTCCTGCAGAGGCAAAACAGCTAAATGGAGCATTCATTCCTCTTCCCCAGTGGATGTCTGCTCCTTGCAGAGATTTCCAGAATTCTCTTCCTGAATTTTTGCTTTTTTAAGGCCAACTGACTGTGCAAACATTTTCCCAATGGAAAGCAGCCAAAATATACTCATGTAGCTAGTTTAAATTCATTTGCTGTAAACGTGTTATTCATTCTTCACCTTTTCAAGTGGTACGTGCTTGTGAGGGGAGTGAACAGGATTAGCCCAGCATGTATGAATAGATTTTCATAATTAATACAGTATTTGAATTCTTAATCCTTGTATGCTTTAGGTGCTGAAAAAATTCTTAAGGCATTCATGAAAAACAGTCTTGCAAGGCTTTGAGAGAAATGTTTTAAAGACATGGATAGCACAGACAGTATCATGCACTTTCTAGACATTATTTTCTTCTGAATTCTTTTAATTGTGCAAAGACTGGGTAAATGTTTAGCAAGTGGTTCTTCTAAAGGTAAACTGGAAGTATAAAATGAGAAGTACTCAGTCAGAACAAAGTATCATGTATCAGGCAAACCAACTCTTTAAAGCCCAACACACTGTCATGTTCTTATCTACACAGCAGAACTAGAAAATTGGATGTAGATTATATTTGAACAATAAAAAAACCCAAAAAGATGTTTCTAAATATTTTGCATTATAAGCTTTGTGGCTATAGTTAATTATTTCGATTAGATGAATGAATAGGATTAACAGCTAGTTAAAAGACAGAGTTTCATTAAGCACTAAATCAAAACAGATAAGAAACATCAACTCTGAATACTGTATTATTGCGGGATCCCTAATGGTGTCCAAGATACCAGATGCAGGTGTCTGAGTTACCTCCCCTAAAAATCGTTTCATTAGAGGATGCCATATGTTTTAATTCAGTGCTTTTCAGCTGTAACACATACTTATTTGTATGTGTTGTAACACATACTTGTTATTACAGCAATATTTTGGACTGCTAATGAATCAAGTGAGGTACTGAGTGATTGTCTGTATGATTGAGGGATTTACTTCACATTCAGAGGCCTCCTTGCAATTTCTTTGTCCTTTTGTTAGTAGCACAACTTGAAAAGTGTTCAGCTTTTACTTCAAGAGTTTTTTCCATTTAGTTCAGGAGATGGAATGTTCCTTTGAAAAGCTCCTTTTTACTATTATAAATGTGTATTTCAATCTTTGTGCTGTCTTATGACTCTGTATTTTAAGGAATTTATTTTGGAGGGTTATTCTCTCCTCAGAGCAAAATATCTAACGAAGAGCATGTCTTATTATAAAAGTCCAGTGATTTCTCTCTCACAATCCACAGTTCACACCTTTTCCAGGCAAAAAACTGCTAATTGAGATATTTTACTGTGAAGCTGAAAGAGCTGCAGCTGGATTATCAACCACTGTGCTGATGAGCAATTCAGCTGCAAGAACACGTCTCCTGTGAGGAAAGGCCAAGAACTGGATTTGCTCATCCTGGAGAAGAGAATCCTTGGGGTGACATCACAGTGGCCTTCCCTGAAGGGCCTGCAGGAAAGATGGAGAGAGGTTCTTTATAAGGAATAAAGTGACAGGACAAGGGCAGGGATGGATGGGATATTGGGAATTAGGAATTGTTCCCTGTCAGGGTGGGCAGGCCCTGGCACAGGGTGCCCAGAGCAGCTGGGGCTGCCCCTGGATCTCTGAAATTGGATCCCTGAGGTTGGATGGGACTTGGAGCACCCTGGGATGGTGGAAGGTGTCCTTGGCATGGCAGAGTGGCACTGGATGGCCTTTAGGGTCCCTTTCAACCCAAACCAGGCTGTTTGCTACCCCCTGCCATAGACTGAGACATTTTTCCCTGGGCCAGGTTGCTCAGGGTCCTGTCCCACAGCTACTGCCATGACCTAGGGCTCTATATCTACTAGACATGCCTCACAAAACTGCTATTTGGAGGGGAAAAAAAACGGGGGGGGGGGGGGCGGGTGTCAACCAGTTAAATTTCACAGAATACATAGGCCTGTGCACAATGTTGGGATAATCTGCAAAATTTCAAACGTATGAGGGAATCTGACTGTTGAAAATAGCACATTAGGACAGGTGAGAATAAAGAGATTAATAGCATTAATGCTTTGTGCCAGCTTAGTGTTTTGTCAGGTTAAATATTTCATTAAATATTTTCTATGTAGGACATAAAAAATGTCAAGGTATTGGTATGAATAACTCTAGGAGATTACAGAGTGGGGAGTTGTGAGCTGAGTTGTACTTAAGGCAACTGAACAAGTATTGTGCTCTCTGCTCTGTGCCAAAATCCTGACAGCAAAGAGAAGCTCTAAAGAAGTTCAAGAAAAGGTTTTAGAGGCTTTCAGAACGGACTGAACAGTCCCATTCAAAAGGAAACATGACTCACCACGTCCTGCCACAGGGCTCTTGTGTTGGATACATGTTTTGCCTGCTGGTCTGGGTGTCCTGCAGTGTGCGACAGCTCCAGACCTGTCCGGTGCCTCCTGGACTGTGGGGACACATTCATTTATTTACAGATGCTGTGCATTGTTTTTTTCTCCCCAGTAAGCTCTGCACATCTCTATCAATGCCAAGCAAAATGCTGGATGCCAAGTCACCACAGGGTACGTGTCAGCGTTTGTTAAACACACTCTGTACACTCTCATTAATTTTACATGGCTCTGGTTTCACTGTTGGGGAAATGCAAATGGCAGCACATGGCATTGCCCTATGGGGAAACAAGGGAAACTGCGTATTTTAGTAATGCAGGATTCATTTTTCCTGCTTTCATGGACTTCTTTGCATTTTTTTGCTGTATGGACAGCTTCTGTGCCACTTCTTACCTGCCTAGGGCACTCTTCTATAGACAAGATTTTTTACACATGACTTACAAATCTCTGAATTTTAAAAAACAATGAAAGATGGGCTTTCATGGCAGGAGAATACTTCCGGAAAGAAAAAAACCAACCCCTTAATACTTCAAAAAAACAACAGCAAAATCCTTTTTCTCTCTGTACCTGTCCATGGATTTTGGAGGAAGGCTCACACAGCATTTCAGTTCTTAAGTTTGTGTACTCTCAGTCCAAATTTTAGGGCTTGAGAAACAGGATTAGAGTGGAGTTGCACATAAAAGGAGCATTCCTCTTGCAGCAACTGTTTTTACTCTGATGTGGGAATAAATTGCAGCTGAGGACTTCTGTGGCCAATTGATGTTCCCAGAGAGGAACAGCAATCAGGGCTGGTGAAGCACAAGGTTGATGTGATGTCAGGGGAGCATCAAGAGGGGAGGACTGAGCAAGCTTGCTGCTCTGATGGAGCACATTTCTCCTAATATCAGTTTGTTACAGTCATCCTCTGCCTCTGCATTTTTCTGCCAATTTTCACACTATTCACTTAGGATTCCTTTACCAGCAAAACCCCTGAGCATGAAGAGCCCATCCTTTGCAGATCCCATGGATGTAGAAGACTGCTCTAAGAAAAATACCTGTAACAATTTGTCTTCCACTTGAGCCCTTTGTCTCATGACCAGTGGCCTGGTACCATTTTAAAAGCCCAAAATTGGATGTACCTGCTGTATTTTCCACGGGCAACAGTTAATTTATGTTTTCTTACCTGATGTCAGTCAGAAATGATGAAATGTGAGAAACACAAGATGTACAAACACCATTCAGCCCAGGGACTCAGCTTCCACTGAGAACTAAATATATTCCTTTTTCTACCTCACTAGCCTCTAGACATTCAGCAGCAGCCACCTCCTTTCCCAGCATTTCACAGTTTCAGAGATTTTCAGTGTTTTGTGGTGGTTTCTTTTAACAACATCCTGCTTTACTTCTTGATAGTTTTGATGTTGTTATAAACAGTACATCTATCACTCCCAGATGTGAACAATACTAGGTTAGACACACATGATAGGAGGGACTCTGCTTTTCACTTCACTGTAAAAAAAGTCAAACACTTCACTGTAAAAGAAAAAAAAAAAGCAGAACAAACCACAAAAAAATCCACGCACACACACACAAAAAAAAAAATTTAAAAACCACACACAAAACTACAAAAAAACTTAACTAAACAACTTCATTTACATTCAGAGTCATAACTGGGAAAAAAAAAAGTCTCTAGACTAGCTGATCAAATAATATAAAGACTACATTTATGATAGCTCAAGGAAGCCAGGGCCATAGATGCTGCCTCTGGAAAAGCTGAGAAGATAGCATGCATTGCACCAACAGAAATAAAAAGTTGAATATGTTTTAATTATTTCTAAACCTCTGGCCAAAAATAACATCCATTGTTGGATACACGGCTTTTTTCAATCACCCAGTGATTTAAATTCAGCATGTCTTGAGGATATGCTCAAGGGTCATAGCACCATGAGGATGCACTGCAACTAATTTTAGAATAATGTGAGAAAACTGTGTTTCTTTATAAAAAGGAGCAGTACTGTAGCATTGTGTGTTTTATATGGGGTTTATTGTAAAGTTGGTTATTTTTTATAAGTTAAGATTTTGGTTTGACCCTTGGTTCCCCCCATGTTCTCCCTCATAATGGTTCGTTCCTCCCACCAGTTACCTGTCAATCATTGTAACCAAGCCCCTTTCATTTCTAGAAATTTCTATGTCAATCTTCCCTTACTTAACAAATGATTTGTCCCCTGAGCCTTTTCCCTCCCCTGGGCCATTCCTATTGGTTCACTTGTGTCCCTCGCTCCTCCCCTGGGCTTTGTTCATTGGTCCCTTGTGTCTCCTCGGGTCACGCCCTTCCCCTTTATAAGTGCCTCCCCAAGGGTTGTTCTGTGGCCCCGCCTGGGTTAATAAAGCGCTTTGGCCCCCGTACGTGTGTCCGCTCCTTCCTTCCTTCGCCTTAGCGCTTCGCAGTCCTGCTCTCGCCGGTGTCACCGCGCCGCAGACGGAGCCGCTGCTCGGGGTTCTCGCAGAGGGCCTGGGAGTGGCGGGATCCGTGGTCTGCAGCGGTCGCTCCAGGAGCGGCCAGCCGGCCCCCGTCAGCTCCTGTGGCCGCGGGACGAGACTGCGCAGTACATTCTGGATTTTACTATTTGTCACAATGTAGTTAGAATAGAATTGCACTGATCGGAAAAGGAAAGTAAGTTTTGTGTTAATTACTCCGTAACCAGAACTGTACCATGCGTGATTGGCGCAGCATGAGATATTTAGTATGCGTGTGGATCATGTCTACCCAAAATAATAAATGTTAGTAGCACATGGCTTTAGAAAAAGTTAGATGATACGAAATTGAAAAGAATAGAATATATTAGTCTCTCAGTATAGTACAAAATTGTACAGTCAAGCTCACTGACAAAAGAAGTGGAGAGTAAGATTTTTAGAATTTAAAAAAAGGAATAAAGCATAAAAACATGTTGTGTGTGAAAAGTATGTCATTTTCCACAAAATTTTTTCCTCTAATTTTGAAGATTTTCATATCAAAGCTAGAGGCCTTGAATAGTTGCCACTCCTTCAAACATAAGCTTTTCTTCATAGTCTATCTAACATACTGTTTCTGAAATTTCTGGCAAGCAAACATTTTAATTAAAGAGGAACTATAGGCCCTTTAGAGGGAAACAGATGAAAATTAAAGTAGCATAGCAAAAACATAATTTTTGGGCCTGGAAACAGGCACTGAGAACTGATTGTAAAACACAAGCTCAAAATCTGCCCACTTTTCCTTTTTATATTTTCCCTTCTTTTCCTCCCCCATCCAGACAGACATTAAAAAGGAATGAACACTAACCGTAAAATGGGCAAATGAGAGTATGTGTGACTTTTCTTCAGGTGTTTAAACCATTGCTTTTGGCCAAGTTCCAAAATTTTCCTTTCTTGCCCATAATCTGCATTTGGCAGTTATGTTAAGTTGGAATTTCAGAAATGTTGGACTTCTTTCTGTGTTGCAAATACTGTATAAAACTGTAAAACAAGTGAAAATAAAGAGAGAATAAAAATCAATAATTCCATAAACAAGACTGGAACTTAAATTTATTTTACTTGTACGATATTGAGTAAAAAACCTTTTCTGTCACTTCCAGAATCTTAACTACCAAATGAAAGAAAAAGTTAAAGCGTTTATTTGGATGTTTTCACCTGCTTTCATACATACGCATAATGCAATTGGTTTCCTGCTAGTTCAATTGTAGTGATTTCTCTTGTACACCACAAAAATAAAAATAGCTCCCGGGGAGTTTAAATTGTCTGGCAATGAAGATTATATGGGAGCAAAAGTCTATTATCTGCCAGTGCTGGAGAAATTAATGCTTAAATCAGGTTAGTCTATCTAAACACAAATCACCTAAAATTTTGCCACTCATAATATTTTATCATTGTAAAAGAGCAATGGACAATGATCTATCAAAGCAAAAAAATGAGAAAGTATAATTTATTTGGCTCAAAAGATTTCTGGGGGAAAAAAAAGAAAAGTAATTTTAGAAAAAAATTGAATGCCTTTCTGCATCACAAGTCAGTGTTGAGTAGATGTTAAGCAGTACTTCTGAATTTCATTTCTCTTTAGACTAGGAAGTTTCTCCCACATTTCCGTCTGGATTTGGGGAATTCCTTACTCTGAAGCTCCACTGGGCATTAGTCACCAAAATATAACATGGTTTTTCTCACATTAATACCGGTGTGCATTTATGTAGTGACTTTAATAAAGATATTCTGTCTGCTGACAACTAAAACAGCCAAGTCTTTGACTCTTTTCTCTATCAAGACACATCCCCCAAAACTGTGCCTCAATCACAGATAAACTGGAGGTTTTCATTATCACTGGCCAAACAAACACAAAATATCTGCTTGACACAGGGTGTTTTCCACCACTAGAAAATTCACCATTTTCGTTGGTACCTCTGTCAGTGAAACCTTTGGGTCACACATACATTACTTTATCATTTTCTTCTACTCCAGCAGCACATTATGGTTTTGGTTGGTATGTAAAGCTAAAACCAGTTCCTGATTGTTGATTCAGAGAGAGATTGTATTTTCTGCCTCAAGGTACAGTGGATTTTTCCTTCTCTTTTTCTAGGGAAAAGGGGGGGCAGTTACCTCTAGGAAGAGGAATTTGAGCATCATTCCTGCAGATTCATTTTTCTATGGCTTTTATCTCATCATCAAATTATCTGAGTAGAGGATCTCCCCACTGTTTAATGAATTTCAAGACATATGGAATAGAGACAGTCCTACTTTCTAGATAGTACCAATTAATTTATGATTAATGCAATTAAAATTTCTTACGCTTTGTGAAAGATGTTCTCAAAAGAACTGTGACTACTCTTGATAGCTGATTTTTAAACACACAATAATTTCAATTGCCCAGTGCTCTCCTGCTCTCCATTTTCAATCAAGCTCATACAAACCCCTGTTGCTTCTTAGCACTTTCACTGGTTTTAAGCAGTGAAAAGGTTAAGAATAAAGTACCATATTTCTACAGATTCCAGAAGAATCTTGCCATTTATTTGGCTGTGAGCAGAGAGAGTGATGCAATTCACAGACTGGGTGATCAGAGCACTTATTGGAGGGGCACAGAGGTGCTTATTGTAGTGACTTTTCAGTCTTTCATTCAATCTGAATTGGCTTCAAATGACAAAATTATACTTTAAAATGGCTTTTATCCTGAATGTTCTCCAGGCAAATGGGCATCAGGGTTCAAATCAGCACAAACAGAACAGGGTATTGAACAAGTTTCTATTTGAGTGTCAGTCATTACAATACTGTTAACAAGCACTGACCTGCTTTAGCATCCTCATTTGGCAAATTCTTCTCAGAATTTATTTCAGCTGCTTCACTTTCTTTAAAGATTTGTGAAAAGAAGCATTTTGTCTTGGGCTGAAAGGACACAAGAGAGCTCTGGTCATATTTCTTTCCCCCTAAAACCTTCAGTGGTAGCAGCAAGGGGTGGATTCTGCTGACTTTGAGTCTGTACAATTGAGGACAAAGTTTGTTGTTTTGTTGTTTCCTTGATTTAGCTCAGATCGCATTGACATTGTCAGAAATACATTTAACACTAGTGAATAGTCACTTGTTACTGGCAAATTTTGGTTTAAAAGTTCAAAAATTACTCAAACTCTTAAGGTCTCCTTTAAAGGTTAGATAGAGGCAAAGACCTCCCTGAACTTCTGCGGGAGGAACATCTGCTAGCACTTGACTGCAGACTATTCCCAATTTCATTTTTCCCTGTTCTCACAGTCCCCAGAGGTGAGATGTCTCTGGTGAAATCACCATGTCTGCTGCCAATGAGAGCAGTGGCATTACTCACCAAATTTTCCTATTATTTAATAAAAGCTTGAGAGGATTCAGTGTAATCTGGGAGGAATATCTGCAGTGTCTCAAAAACTTAAATTACTAACTTCACCATTTTAGCATCACAACCCATTGTCTGTCTTTGTTGAAACGCAGTGATTAGCAACATCGTCCCACTTTTAATGGAGATGATAATGAGTTTCTAACAAGAATGGATGATGTCTCTCATTTCTGATTAGAATGCGTATCCCCAGGGAGGGGATAGCCACCCTAAACCTGGGAATGAAAGAAACCAATCTAGGCCAAATACAAAGGTTAACCTTAATCTCTTCAAAAAGCTGGGGAGGAAAAAAAAGAAGAAAATAAGAAAGGAAAGGAAAAATGAAAGGAAAAAGGAGCATCAAAATGCAGCAAGTCTATTTTCCCATCATTTCATTGGACTTGAAAGGGGTGCTTAGTCATGGAGTAAACCACTTCCTTCAGCAAGCACATAAATCTGCTCTGTACATCCCTTACTGCTCTGGGAAAGAACAAATTTCCGTCCTGGCCTTCAGGTCTTCGTGCGCTGTGTATTATGCCTGAAGCATTTTTTCACTGTCACATTCTTAAAACTTTATTTGGGTATTCTCAATACATTCCTTTTCTGGTCACTCTAAAACTCTAAACCTTATTAGGTATGACTAAGGTGATTTTTAAAATCTGTATTACTGAAAAATAACTTCTACAAAATTAAAGCCTACCATCAACCTTTACATTTATTTCCTTAAGTTAGGGTTTTTCTTGTTATGCCTTTTCTATTTTAAAATAAGTAGAATATATATCAATTGAAAAGTTGAGCATGTGAACAAGTGAACTTAGCATACCACAACTTATTGTATTTTTCTAATTACTCTTCAATTTTTAAATAATTTCGTATATCTAATTTTAATTACTGTTAGAGGAAAAAATATTTTACTCTAGTTAAAATACAAATTTCACCCAAACAAAACTTTGGCAGAGAACTGTAGCGTGGAGAGCGCCTGGGAGCCCGGCTGGTCCCACAGCGTCCGCCGCCACAGGTCGTCAGGGGCTGGCCGTGTGGCCACCCAGCGTCAGCCCGGTATCGGGGCGAGAGAGGCTACGGCCAGCTGGATGCCCCCTGCACGCCTTGGGTGCAGGATGCGGCACCTCGTGGGTCGATCTCCGAACCGCCAGCGAAACCGTCGAGATAAAGCACGCGAAGCAGCAGTCAGTTGCAGCAGGGAAGGATTTATTGAAGGGAAGCGGGCACAGGTGAGGAGGGAGGCTGCAGCTAACTGCCACTGGGCGTGGCATTGCTTGCAACTTAAATAGATAACTGAAAGGGAGGTGTCCAGGCTAGCCAACCAAACAATTCACGGGGATAAATGATGAGCATGAGGTATCAACCAATGGGAGAAATAAGAGGGGGTGGCTTCTCTACCTGCACCAATCATCCCCTGTCCCTGGCAGAAGCTTCTAGGTTGTGGGTGTGGTCAGGGGGATGACGGGCAGGTAGGTTACCTGGGTAACAAGGGGAGGGGAAAACGAGATAATGAGAAAAACAAGGAGGGGCGAACAGAACTGATACAAAAAGGCGGGAAAAACCATGGCAACGAAAAGATTGGCAGGTAACTGCAGTGGGGCAGGGGGAAGGGGCTTGGGGCAAGTCCACTTTAACTTACTAAAACTTTGCAACCTTCAAAACCCAGAACGTAAAGAAACACACCACAACATCTCCCCCTTTTTTACACAAAAAGAAAAAGAAAGAAAGGGGGGAAGTTGGAACGAAGGTCACAACAAACGGTTAAATCAAAGTCCGAAACATAGGGTCTTTAAACGGGGTCTTCTTCTTCCTCCTCATCCTCGCTGAAGGACCCGCTGTCTGTAGTGAGGTCTTCCTGAGGATAGGCAGGTGGAGGAGTGCGGAGGGCCATTTCTTCGTAGACAGGGTCCGTTTCTTCATACTGTGGTGGTGTGGCGAGGGCAGAAACCGCATTCACTTCAGGAGGAGGAAGGGAACTCCGAACGAACCTCTTTAAAACAGTCCAAATTATCAAGGAACAGACTAGAACCAAAATCAGCGATAACAGAACATAAATGAGGTCCTTTATAATAGAAGTGGCCCATCCCGACAGTCCGGTACCGGAAAATAGGTGGTAGAGCCAATCATTAGGCTCTTTAGTAATGTTTTGGACCAGCTGCTCCATCGCGTGTACCTTGGCTCGCACGTCCCCGGCCTTCGATGTTAAATTGAAGCAGCAGAGACCTGCAAATTCTGTGCACGAGTGATGATGCAGGAGCAGAAGATAGTCAATAGCTGCCCGATTTTGCAGGGTCGCCTGCCGGGTAATCTTCTCCTCTTGTAGGAGGTCACTCAAAGCAGCTGAGGTCGAGTTCGCTTGCTTGACCGCCCAACACTCGAGCTCACCCAATTCCCCCAGGGCTTTGCTTACAGCTACCCAGGGCAGCAGCACGGACATTGCGATTCTTTTGGATCGCGGCCAATGAACGATTTTGGAATCGCAATGAGAGTCAAATCGTTCGGTTTCCCTTTTAGACCTGATTGCTGCACCGTCTACTAAATTTAGTTCACGCCAATGTTCAACTTTAGACGCGTTGGGAGTCAGCAGCGTCAGCTGCCCGATGGTGCAAGGACCGCCGGCAAGGAGAGAGGGGATGCCCGCCCACGCCCGGTCTCCGCAAATAAAATAAAAACCCTTAGGGAGGGCACGGGGCCTGTGGTCTGCAGTGGTGGTGTTTAAGACGATGGAAATTTTGCCACTGCACCAGAATGGTCGAGAGAACCGAGGTTTCGGTCTCACCATTATCAAATTGTCAGATGTTTTGGGGACCGCAGGGGGATTAAACAAAACACACCACGGCGCTTTTGCGGAGACGAGCAGGCCGAATTTGAGGGGTTCCTGGGGCAGCCATGGTAGGTATTCGAAGATGGTGTTAACTCTGGTGCTGCCTATCCAGGCGCCCCAGTCTAGATTTATGGGGTATTCTTTTACAGGGGTGGGGATCCCTACCAAGCAGGTCCCAAGCGGGCTTTCTGCATCACCCCCGTGCAGGCAGATCTCCCTTTGGCCAAGGGACTGCGCCAGCATGTTCCAGATGTTACGATGTGGCTGGGCGACCGGCCACGAAGCCGCTGGTGGCAATACGGCGACGAGGGCCGCGAGGAGGAGCAGGGTCCGGGAGTCTGGCATGGCTGTCGGGTGGGCCTGAAAGTAAACGGAACAGAACAAATATTGTAAAAATCAGGACTTTTACCCCAGCGAGGGGAGCTGAGCAGCAGGGTCTCTCACAAGGAACGAGGGGGATTCGGAGTTCGGGCCTTCAGGGGGGTCCGGGCCTCCGGGCTCTGGGGGACAGGAGGGCTCCGGATCCCGGGGAAAAAGGATGGACAGACCGGGATCGAGGGGGTCTGGAGGAGGGAATGGGTCCGGAGGATCTCGGAAGGGGGACGTGGGTGAAAGGTCGGGTAGGTGCAAGACCGAAAGGGTGGGCCACGGACTCCGGGGGAGGATTGGGAGGAGAAGAGAGGGTAAGGGGCGGTCTCCGCCTCCGCCGCCAGGCCACGACTGCAACTTGCGGTGTTTTGGGCGCTGCGTTTCCTGGGCGGGGGACAAAAGGCCGAACCCAGCGGGAAGGGACCCACTTGAGACCTGAGGGAGTGGACACGCAGGCGTATCCCCTCCCCCAAGTCACAAGCTCGAAGGGCCCCTCCTGCCGCCAGGTCTCCGGGTCCCTCACCAGAACCGGGGGCCTCTGCTTCATCTGGAGACTCCCACCTGCCCCGAAGTGCCTCACGATGGGGGGATTGAGGCTGTCGAACGAACAATTGAGAAAATTAATTGTATAGAGTGCCCGAGATAACTGGGTCTGAGGGGACTCCATCTTCATAGCCGGTGTTAAATGCGAAAGAACTCGCTTAAGGCTCTGATGGGTCCTCTCAATCACGGCTTGTCCTGTGGGGGAATAAGGGATGCCGGTCTTGTGTCTTATTCCCCATCGCTGCAGGAAGCTGCGGAGTTCCTTGGAAACATATGCGGGCCCGTTATCTATTTTTAACACCTCGGGGATGCCCAACACGGAGAAAGCCTGGATGAGGTGTTTCTGAACGTCCAGAGCTCTCTCCCCTGTGTGGGTAGAGGCGAAGACAGCGCTGGAAAAGGTGTCTACCGACACGTGAACGTATTTGAGGCGGCCGAATGATGGAATTTTGGTGACATCAGTTTGCCACACTGCTGGAGTCCGAGGATTCGGACAGGAGAGAAGGG
Organism: Diglossa brunneiventris; assembly: GCA_019023105.1. Lineage (NCBI taxonomy): Eukaryota > Metazoa > Chordata > Aves > Passeriformes > Thraupidae > Diglossa > Diglossa brunneiventris. Next base: position 4,733,997 of record CM032382.1, on the reverse strand, counting down.
AACCCGGCTGGAGACCCACAAACCACTCCAGCAGTCGTAGATGAATGAAATGTCCCTGGGTCCCGGGAAACCTGAGCCCACTCCGTCAATGGGAGAGGCTGCCTCAGGTTGACTTCTCCAAGGAAGGCTCAATGTCTTCTCCGAGGCGCGCCAGCTAACAGGAGCAGGAGAATGATGGAGACGAGAAGCGACTGTTTCTCCGCAGCAGGGTTGGTTTATTTAAGGAGAAGGGACGTGGAGGGAGGTAGGGAGCCGAGAAGAAACAGCCCACTGGGAGGGGTTAACATAAGCTTATAAAGGTTGGTCTGGGGGAGTTAACCCTCGTCCCAGGACCAATAACAAAACAGTACGGGATAATAGACGTAATACACAAACCAATCAGATACATTTAAGGGAGGAGACTTGAGACTTGGCCCAATCACTGGGACCAGCTCAGGGAAGGCTCTAGAAGTTGGGTGTGGGATAACAATGATGGATGGACTACTAATTAGGGGGTTACTATGGAAATGGGGTGGAGATAATTGATAGACAGGAAAACGGTAACAAAAGGGCGGGAGTATCTATGGCAACAAATGATTGGCAGAAAAAAACTGGATCTTCTCGGGGGAGGGGAACCTAGATCAGGCGCCATTTTGAACAATTGGAATAATTACGACAACTGTAGCACAAATCTCATAAAACACTCTAAAAGTATATAACTCAACAACAACACAACTTGCAATCAGTCCTCAGAGTCCGGGCTGCAGCTGCCGCGCGCTGCAACACCACACCTCACAGCTATGCAGTCCCCGGGGATTTGCGCCAGCAGGCAACGATGGCATTTGGTCCTGCTGACACTGGGGGCATGTGGCCACAATGGCCTTGGCCTGATCACGCGTAAGATGGAACTGGCGGACCAGGCCGGGCGCATTCTGGTGGAACAGCTGGTGGCTGATCTTGGCTTGCTGGAACACGTCCGGGAGTGGGGCATGCTTCACCACAGCGGCGAGCGCCCATTCGGGTTCAATCTCCACAGGGGCCGCAAGGGCATCGGCCCTGCGGTTGCCCTCGGCGACGAACCCGGGCAGGTCTGTGTGTGACCTCGTGTGCATCACATAGTACATCTGCTCTCTCTGGGAGATGAGCTCGATTAATTTCGAGAGCAGATCGTACAATGCCAAATTCGAGACTGCTTGCAGAACCGCGCCCTTGGCGCGGGCGACTACACCTGCTACATACGCTGAATCGGTAACCAGATTGAATGGTCGGTCCTTGAACCCTTCGAATGCCCTGACGACAGCAACCAACTCAGCGACTTGAGGGGAGCCCTCAACCACGTTGACATCCATCTCCCAACGCTGAGTTTCGGGGTCCACCCAAGTCATGACTGACTTGTGGGACTTCCTGGATGCGTCTGTAAAAACTGTCAGAGCATTGAGGGGAACATGACTCATCACCTTTTTCATGGAGAATTTGAAATGCAAGTCGTCACTAAAGAGGGGGTGTGCTGGGCGCCCCACATCGACTTGCCCGGTGTAGTCGGCTAGAGCGAACTGAAGAACTTCGCTCTCTGCAAGCAGCTCATTCAATAATTTGGACTGGAGTTTGCCTGATTTCAACGCAATTGGGATGTGAATGCGCGCGAAGTCACTACCTGCCAACTCCCTGATCCGAAGGCGAGCCTTACGGATCAGTTCCGCCACCAGCTCCTGTGGCCTTGTTATTCTTTTAGACCGGTGGTGGCTGAGGAACATCCACTCTATGATCAAGAGGGGGTCCCCCGAGCCTCGGTCCTTCCCCTTTTCCCCCTTAGATGTCTTCAGGGACCGGTCCCATTGAAAAATGAGACCGTGGAGGTGTGGCAATCGGCCTAATATTATAAATTTGAAAGGCAGGTCCGGATCATACCGGTGCACCTGCCTTGCCTCGATGAGTTTCACAATCTTTTCCAACGAGGCCTTGGCCTCTGGGGTGAGTTCCCTAGGCGAACACAGCGCCTCTCCCCCTTTCAGCAAATCGAAAAGGGGGGCTAGGTCCTCGGTGGTAATGCCTAGCCAGGGTCTCACCCAATTCAACGCCCCACACAGTTGATGAACATCCGCCAAGGTGCTCACCTTTGGGTGAATCGCCAATTTTTGCGGAGCAATGGTCCGCTTGGTAATTTTCAGGCCCAGGTATTTCCACGGTGGCATCCGCTGAATCTTGTCACTCTGCAGCTCGAATCCTGCGGCGATTAAGCAATCGGTTACACAGGAGAGCACGTGGACCAACAAGCTGTCGTGGCGGCCACAGACCAGCACATCATCCATATAATGGAGGATGAGGTCCTCACCATACTCCTCGCGGATGGGCACGAGAAGGGCAGCAACGTACCACTGGCAAATAATTGGGGAATTTTTCATGCCCTGAGGCAATACCCGCCAGTGGTAACATTTACCGGGGGCTTCACGGTTCAAAGATGGAACCGTGAATGCAAAGCGCGGCGCGTCGTCCGGGTGCATGGGAATTTGGAAAAAGCAATCTTTAATATTGATTACTGCCAGATTCCAATTTCGGGGGAGCATCGCTGGGGAGGGCATCCCTGGTTGGAGGACACCCATGTCCTTTAGGATGTTGTTGATTTGGCGGAGGTCGTGAAGGAGCCGCCACTTGCCAGATGATTTTTTGATGACAAACACTGGGGAGTTCCATGGGGACATGGTCTCCACCAGGTTGCCCTTGCGGACTTGCTCCTCCACGAGCTCCGTGAGCGCTTTTGATTTCTGTTCGTTCAGCGGCCACTGTCTCACCTGGATCGGTTTGTCAGATTTCCAATTCAGCTTCCAGGTGGCGCGCTCCTCAGCGGCCGCTGCCCGAAAAACCGGGTCGGGGAGCCGGAAGGTCAATCTTGGCTCCCCACTGTGCGAGGGTGTCTCTCCCCCAGAGAGGCTCTGTATAATCTAAAACGAACGGGCGCACTTGTGCCAATTGCCCGTCCGGCCCCGTAATTTGTACGACGCTCCTAGATTGTTTCGCCAATTGTGTCCCTCCTACGCCCGAAATGCAACCTCCGACGCTTTGCAGCTCCCAGTGTGATGGCCACTCCCGAGAGGGAATGATCGTCACATCCGCCCCTGTGTCTACCATCCCCCGATGGTAATGGCGTCCCCCCCCCGGGACATCTGGCATTCAAGGCGGGGCTTAGAAGCTCCCAACCTCTGCGCCCAGGCCACGGTGGGCGTCTGCCTGGGACACCGGCTCCCCCTTTTCCGGAAGCTTGGGAGGTCTGCCCGTTGGTTGGGGCTGTCCGGGTCCCAGGCCCCGGTCTGCGCTAGGTCAATCTCGTCGCCTGGGATGGCCTGGGCGATTATTTTTCCCCTGGGGAGGAACAATGGGGGACGTAGGCACGAGATGGTGAGGCGAAAGTGCGGCTGGTCTGAAGACACCAAACCAGGGTAAATCTGTAAGTCAGGTGGAGTGTGTTTGGTGTCTCCCACGACGACATACCTGTGATTGAGCTGACTCCAGTTACCTGGGGCATCGGGGCACACGGTAAGTTCGTGAAAGTGGGAATCCCTCAGATGAAGCGCCCTGGCGGTGACTAACCTAAAGGGTGAAACACAAGAAAATGTGGTTAGTGCCGGCTCTGATGGTGGACCCGGTTCCACACAGGAAAGGCAGCTTGCATCTGAGGCAGTCGCGGCAGTGGAAATGTCAAGTCCAGTGTTAAAATTGTCCATCCGCCCTGGTGTCGGGGCGGGATTGGCGGCGGTTCTCCCTCTTCCTCTTTCTCCCTGCTGCTCGGTGGTGTTGAGCCGCCTATATTTATGTCCTGGCGCAGGGGGCTGCTGCGCTCACAAGTCAGTTTTTTTGGTTGCCCCCTTTCTGGCGCCCCTGCTGTCTTTCACGCCGAAACTCGTAAAAGTCTTTTCACAGGGGGCAGTCCGGCATCCAATGGTCAGGTTCGCCGCAAAGGTGACATTGTCCCTGGCCTTGTCGGGGTGGGCGGGGGGTCCCAGGCGCGGAGCGGGGGGTGGCGGCGGCAGCGGCGGCGGCGGAGTCTCCAAGCAGCTCCTCGACATCGGCAATAGCGACTCGACGTGTGGAAGAGGTGTTTTTCTGGTCCCCAGCCTTGCGAGGGGCGGGGACCTTCCGGGCACAAACGTCGAGGAACTGCTTGAGTGTTGGTCGAGGCTCTAGCGGCAGGCTCATAATTGCAGCTTTGCACGCTGCGTTCGCGTGGGAGGCCGCGATGTTCCGGATGTATTCGGCGTGTATCTCCTCCGCTACGTCTTCAGCCTGCGCCGCCGCTTTAATTCGTATGACGAAAGCGTCAAACGACTCCTCCGGTCCCTGAAAGATAGAGAACACCTCGACCGGGAGGAGGCCCCGCCGCTATCTTATAAAACTCTCGCGCCGCTACCTGGGCGCTTTGTTTCAGGGCTTTGGTGGGGATCTTTTCGGCTGCCCGCTGACCTTCCTCCCATTCTCCCAACCCGCATAGATGATCTACTGTTAACTCGTTCCCGTCCCCGTCCTGGTTGTTGTTGGGGTCCTCCAGCAGCTTGGGCAGGAGCTCAGCCGCGGCCCTCTTCCAAGCCTCCTCCCACCGAGGAAACTGAGCCTCGTCCAGCAGACACTCGAAGATTTGTCGGATGTCTGCCGGAACGAGCTCATGGGCGAGGAGGGTGGCTTGGAGAGTGCCCCTAAAATAGGCGCTCGCGGTCCCAAAATCCTTCTGAGCCTTACATAGCTCCTTTATCTCAGATCTGGGGACCGGTGCCCATCGCGCCTCCATGCCCCCAGCCCTCCCGCGCGCCCGGTGATAAGTCACTGGGGCGGCCGCGAAGTTAACTGGCACGAGCGGCCCGATGTTAACTGGCACTAATGGCCCCGGCTCCTCAACCTCCCCCCCCGGTCCCAAAAGTCGAGGTGGAATGGGAGGGGGAGCGGAAGGAAGAGGAGGGGAAACGGAGCAGGCGCGGGAGAGGGCAGGAGGCATTTGGCTGCTGGAGGCCTGGGGACGGGAGGCGGGACCCGGTGGAGTGGGGTCCGCCTGGTGGGCGGGGTTGGTCGGGAGGACAGGGGTGGGGCCCGATGACGCGGGGCCCTCAGCCCCACAAGACAGGCAGGCATGGCGGCAAGGGGCGGGAGCCGATGACAGAGGGTCCTCAGCCTCATGGGAACTAGGAAGGGGAGGGTCAAGGGTGGAGCGAGCGTGGGAATCGGGGGCGGGGCCTGATGACATGGGGCGCCCCGCCCTCGGGGAGGGGTAACCGTGGGAAACAGGGGCAGGGTCCAATGACGTTAGACACTCCGCCCCAGGGGAGGGGTAACTATGGGAACCAGAGGCGGGGCCCAACGACGCTGGGCACTCCGCCCCGGGGGAGGGACAAGGGCAAGGAGAGGGGGTGGGGCGCAGTGACGAAGCTCGCCCCGCCTTAGGGGGAGGGAGGAACGTGGGAACCGAAGGCAGGGCCGAAAGACAGAGGCCGCTCCGCCTTCGGGGAGGGGAGAAAAGGGTTGGGATAAGAAAGTGTGGCCAGGGAGGTGGGCGGAACCTGAGAAAAGAATGGATGCGCAAAAGGGGCGCAGCTGGGGAGGAAGGGGTTTGGAGGCAGCAGGAAAGGGTTGGGTGGCGGGAAAAGAAGAGGGTCTTCAGGGAGGGGGGAGGGTTCCTGCTGCTTAGCCTCGTGGTCCCCGCCATCTTGAGCCCCACAGGGGCCATCTTGGACGGGGACTTTGAAGCGAACTCGAGAACTTAACTTAGGGGATTTTAAAAATTGGAATGTGGGTTTCGGGGAAGAGGGGGGAACGGGAGAGTCCGGGGACGTCCCGGCCGATGGACGCCCCCGGCGGGGGATCGGTGGTCCTGAGACGGGCCAGGGCGATGTCGGGGCTCCTGTCGGCTGTGGTCCGAAGATGCCAGCCTCAGGATTCCGGAATGTCGGGGAACGGAGGGAGTGGATTGAGGGGTAGGGACACTTTGAGGGAGCGAACTGGGGAGAACTGGGGGAACAGTTGTAGAACTCTTAGAACTTTTTGAACTCTTTGGGCGTTCTCTCAGTCGGCTAGTCTCTTTTCCCTTCAACGCAGCTATCAGTTGCGCCACCCAATTCAGGTGTCTGGCCAATTCATTTCTTTTTCTCGTACTGAATTCCCCGCACCGGGCCGAATCAGACAATTTAGACGAGACTTGCTCCCAAAAGGGGAGGTCTCTACAACGGCGCGGGGCAAAATCCTCGTACTGAGAGGAGACCCATTTTATTAAACTGCCGATCTTCCTCTTATTAAACGGGAGATCGGCTGCATCTAAAACTGAAACACAAACACGAACCGCTTCGCGCTGAGCAGCAGACAGCTGGGCACCCATGCTGCCGGTTGGTTTTTGCTGCTCTGCTTCTGACAACACCCGCAAACAAGAGGGAGGGGAGGAAAAACTCAAAAACGGAAAACTGGGTGGTAAAAAGGATCAAGGGTCTCCCGTGCGGTCCCGCGCCACCCCGCCTCAGAATTATGACGGGGTTTTCGCCCCCCACCGATGGAACGCGGTGAGCAGGCGAACCGACCTCCCCCCCGTTATAAAACGAAAGGAGGGATCGGGGGATAAAAGCCGCGGGGGTAAGGGGCTTACCAAATTGCACGGAAGGGGAAGGGTCCGGGTGTCGTCGTCCCGACAGGAGACCGTCGCCGGGTGCAGGCGAGGGCAGGGTCTCAGGGATCTTTCCGGAGCGCCACCCCAAGTGCCCTGGGGTCTGCTCACGGAAGGTGCAGCCGCGCTCGGACAGACGAGGGTCTTGATCCGGCGTAGTCCGAAAAAGGGAGAGAGGAACAACGCACGGCGAGCGCCAACTGCGCTGGACGGGTCCGGAGAGGGAGGCTCAAGGCACATTGGGCGCCAGTTGTAGCGTGGAGAGTGCCTGGGAGCCCGGCTGGTCCCACAGCGTCCGCCGCCACAGGTGTCAGGGGCTGGCCGTGTGGCCACCCAGCCTCAGCCCGGTATCAGGGCGAGAGAGGCTACGGCCAGCTAGATGCCCCCTGCACGGCTAGGGTGCAGGATGCGGCACCTCGTGGGTCGATCTCCGAACCGCCAGCGAAACCGTCGGGATAAAGCACGTGAAGCAGCAGTCAGTTGCAGCAGGGAAGGATTTATTGAGGAGTAGCGGGTACAGGTGAGGAGGGAGGCTGCAGCTAACTGCCATTGGGCGTGGCATTGCTTGCAACTTAAATAGAATAACTGAAAGGGAGGTGTCCAGGCTAGCCAACCAAACAATTCACGGGGATAAATGATGAGCATGAGGTATCAACCAATGGGAGAAATAAGAGGGGGTGGCTTCTCTACCTGCACCAATCATCCCCTGTCCCTGGCAGAAGCTTCTAGGTTGTGGGTGTGGTCAGGGGATGACGGGCAGGTAGGTTACCTGGGTAACAAGGGGAGGGGAAAACGAGATAATGAGAAAAACAAGGAGGGGCGAACAGAACTGATACAAAAAGGCGGGAAAAACCATGGCAACGAAAAGATTGGCAGGTAACTGCAGTGGGGCAGGGGGGAAGGGGCTTGGGGCAAGTCCACTTTAACTTATTAAAACTTTGCAACCTTCAAAACCCAGAACGTAAAGAAACACACCACAACAGAGAACAAATCTGGTAACCTCAAAAATTAAATAGACACTTCTTAAGAAAAATTTCTTAAGCAATCAGTAGTCCTAGGACATTTTGCAGACAACAAATATTGCAAAGTGTTAAATTCCAGATTGCTGAATTAAGAAAAAAGTACGTTGGTGTTTATGTTTCAATTTTTGATAGCTAGAATTTTCCCAAGAAAATAAGCCTTCCTGATGAGCCTTAAAGGATATCTAGCTGGTGTTACCCAGTGTACAATTTTTCTCTGACTCTTTATAAACAAAATCAATATATTTAATTTAAAAAATAACAATTGCATACTTGCCTTGCAGGTTGGGATGTTGGGCAATATGGAAAACCCTCATCTTGTAAGTCCTGGTGACTTGGGAAAATCAGACCATATTCTGCAATTTTCTGCAAAACCACAGCAAAACTCTCTATACAGCCCTAAGCTACAATCTTCTGTGAAAAACAAACAAGCAAACAAAACAAAACCCAAGAGCAACAAACCAGACTGAAACAAAGCAAGAAACAACCCTGGTATCTGGAATAATTTACATTCATGTGCATTTCTTACGTCTCTACAGACGTTGATAGCAGACAAGCTTCTTGTGGAAATAACCTATGCTAGCAGAGAAAGAATAAACCAGGCATAATTCTTGGGCAGATAAAATAATCATCAAGAACAGAATCTGTTCTGCAATCCTCATCTTGTAAAGTACTTATATATTGGTACTTTAAAAGAACCTGGAGAAATAAAGAGCCATCATTTGTGGCACTTTATCTTCTTTCCATTTCCTGGTACCAGGAGCTTGTGGGTATTTATGTTTCATCTGCATGGGACTCCATTGCTCAGCTAATGCAATCTGCACTAATAACTACACGCTGGAATTACTGCTGTGGTAATGTCTTTCCACAAACTCTCTTACACTACCACCTAATAAAGCACTGCCTGTGAAGAGAACAGCTATGCCTGCCCCATTTTCGATTTATGTATTTTGTGTGGAGCTCAAAGGCACTGCAACACGCTGAGAAATGCCCTGGCTGCACACCTGAGCCTCTCCCTGAGGTGGCCAGAGCATCCCTCCCTCCTGCACAGCTGCACCAGCAGTGCTGCTCCTGTGCCACTGGAGACCAAGCTGTGATGCCACCCAGAGATGCTCCAGCCTCAGCAAACAGGGATGTCCTTCCACCAGCAATTGCCACCAGTCTCAGGATGAAGGAATCTGGAGAGAGGCTGATTTTTTTTAAAAAACATATCCAGACAGCACGAATATGTAATTCTGTTTAAATATGTTCAAATATGTTTAAATATTTCCTTGTGACTTTGTCTAAACATATCTTTCTTAGACATGAAAGGAGAGGGGTTTGAAAGAGCACAATCTCTTTTAAAGATGTTTATTTCTAAAAGTACTGTGAAGTGTACATCTCTTGGGCAATAGACCTGCTTGTAATAAAGTACAAATCAGTAAAAATACACTGAGTCACATTTCTGAATGTGGGCTATCCTCTAGCTTTAGGCAAAACACTACAGACATCTGCTGTATCTACTGCACATCATCAGTCTACTGATGTTATAGTTTTACTGTGGATTTTAAGTGTGGTATTTAAAAGCAGCAGATGTATATCTGAGGATTCCTTTCAAAGAATGATTACAGCTATGGAACATGCTTGGCGGATTTATATACCTTCAACTTTTATAGGTTTACTCTTAAATGTTCATGAAATACGTAGGGCAGAATTGCTCCAATACCAGGCTGTGCTCCCAGCAAAAAATCTTAAGTTTTAGCTTTATATGTGGGTTGTTTGGGCAGGGAAACACACCCTGTGCCATAACAGAACAGGTTATTTTGATTGCAGGCAGTACACGATAGTCTTGTGAACTCAGGACTTTATATTTTACACATTCCCACAATGCATCCTGTGTTAGAATTAACATCTCAGTTATGAAAGCACAGCTACATCAGGAGTTCTTTATAAAGAAAAATAACAAAGAAGAGTACTCACAGCTTTCATAACACATTTTAAAAGGATTGAATATTGCAGCTTTTGGATTCAACATGGAAATGGAATATAGTCTGGGGGTTCTGCAGTAGGAGAAATGGAAGAAACAGGTGACTATATGTGGAAATGTTTATTTATCTACATGGATCCACAGGGAATGCTTTATTTACCACCCTTTTGCAGACAGAAACAATTTTCTATTCTCCATCCCTTTCTCGTTCATAACCCAAAAAGAGAAATGCTGATTTCTGCTGACCTTTGGCCAGGTGGGTTAAAGGGGGATGTACCCAAATATGCACCTGGACATCATCTGGATCAATTGTACCAATGACCTTAGCTGAAACTGCTGCTTGGGAGAACAGCAAATTAGGAAGGAGGAGGTTTGCAAATGCCTACCTAAATTTTGTGAGCCATGCAGAGTTCTACTCCATATATTTTAACTAGAAGTAATTTTGTGAAATTCAAAGTTCCTGAAAAAAAACATGCTTAATTTCCTTTTGTTCCTTATTTCCATTGCAATCAGCACAAAGCAATAGATACTGTAGGACTAAGCCATTTAACTAAAATTCTGGGGAATAGCAAAGAATCATTAAATGCATATAAAGGTCAGGCATTTCTTTTCCATGTGCAGATTGTGTGCAAACTGGTATTTCAACAAATGTCCTGACAGTTGCCTAAATGAAACACATGGCTGTGCCTGTGTTTGGGAACCTTTCTGTTAAATTTTCAGACACATCAATGAGTTTTGGCCTGAACCTTGCAAATTCAGAACCTGTTGTTCACCCAAGGCAGCTAAAAGGATCCAACAAACTCCCAAGGAAATTAAGTTACTATTTGTTCCTGAAGTCACTTGGTCACACAAGTCTGTGCTTAGATACAAACAACTACTAAAGCACTGTGCAACTAAGAGCTGTGTTTCAGGTTTATCAATAATAATAATAATAATAATAATAATAATAATAATAATAATAATAATAATAATAATGACAATCTGGTCATTCTTTGTGATCCATTCACACCCACACAAATGCACAGGCTGTTTCTGAGGGGGAGGAAAAAAAGCAAAGAAAAGAATAAAAGAAAAACAAAATGGAGGAAAGGGAAGGAGAAAGGGAAAGGAAAAAGAAAGGAAGAGGAAGAGGTGTCCATATAAAAAAGGAGTCCCTAAGAGAAAATGTAGTTTTTAAACACTGAAGGAATTTTGGCACAAATATGCAAGTTCTTACTTCTTATATTGTATGTATTTATTACACAGAGTAACTTACTAACACTATGGGAAATACTTCACAATTTAGAATTCATTCCGGATGTTTCAAATTGTGGATGTCTCTGATGAGAGAAGCCTTTTCAAAAGCCTTTACTGTATGTGTGTGACTGCTCAGGATTTCCTGAAAATCCTGCAGAACTGCAACTCTCTCCTCTCTTCAAGAAACACTACCAAGAGCACTGCATTTGTATTACTTAAAATGTTATTTCTCCAACAGAACGGAAGCTGAGTAAGATACATTCATCAAAATTGGTAGCTATTTGGTTTCAAAAAAACCCAATTAATGTTGCTGTGATGTATTGATTTTCTCCTCAGTTTTTAATGAGGGCATGTAGAGCAGTGGAGCTTGGGCTTGTGGCTGTAAAAGACAGAAAAATATTCTAATTGTGTAAAAATATAGACTTATACACTGTCAAAATACGATTTCCACTTAGCTCCACTGTTCACTTACATAACCTCAGCAAATCAAGACAAACTTCATACTATTGCAGTGGAGGAAGCTTTGAAGCAACAACTGTACTAAAAAAAAATTTAAAAAGTAAAAGACTGAAAGTAGATAAAAAGGTAGTACCTGCTCTGCAGTGATGCAAGGGTCTTAATAAATACCTATTGAGCTCCTAAGTTAAAAAATTTTTATAAATTTATTAATTATTAGCTATTACTAATTTTTATGCATTTTGAAAAGGCTTTAATAAGTTAAGAAATAATGCTTCTTGTTGTATACACCCCAAATTTTCCAGAGGAACTTTGGATGGGCCCAGAATGAACAGAAATTCAGGGACAATGGTGTATTTAAAGCTCAGACTCCCGCTGTGTTTAGTGCCCAAGTCACACCAAGTTCCCAAGAGAGGCACTTCAGTCTTACATATCTTTCCTGAACATACCAAGCTTTTGTAGTTGAGCAGGTCCCACCTATTAAAAACATCTGGCAGGTGAATATTTTAAGCCTCTAAGTGAAGGCTTTCAACCACACAAGTATTTTTTTGTTCTGGTTTACCCTTTCTAAGTTCCTCTCATTTGTCATTTTTATCTCAGTTACCCTTCCAACCATCTCCTCCACTCATTTATTCACTGAATGGCTCATCTTCCATCATTCATATTTCTTTTCAACCTTCATTACAAAACCCCTTTCACCTCCTTTTTCAGGAATACTATAACTGGGATAGAACAACAATGGTACATTGCATTCGAGCTCTTGTAGAAATGTATGACTGCCTAGGAAAACAACTCGAAATTAAGATGAACTTATGCCTGCAGAAGAAAAAAGTTCTGTAGGGCTAGAGAGCAGTGGGATAGATGCCATTCCTAGCCTTACTTTTTCAAAAAAACAAAAAATTACTGTATTTATGCTCTTTCTAGAAAATTCTTTTTTAAAAATTCAAAAAAAAAGGGAAAAAAATCAGTATTTACATAGAAGTGAGACATTTGGTAGCTAAATACTGGGAAATAAAAGACAAAAGCTCAAATCCAGTCCCAAGGGTAACGAGTAGAGAAGATGTTCCGGGAATTGAGAGACCCTGGACACTTCTTAGAGAAATTTAATTTAATAAACCCTGTAAATTGCAAAAGACACCAAGCAGAATATTCTGAAGGCCCACAGAGAATCTTCCAAGAATTCATAAGAGAAAGAATATGCATTAACCAAGGTGAAGATTTAAAGAGCTGTGTATAGGAGAAGCACCTCAGTGCCTGTAAGTGAGTATAACATTCACTATAAAATTAATTAAAAACCTGTCTCTTTTGTACCTTATTGTAGGACTGAGATCTTGCTCCTTAGGAGCAAGACACCACAGAAGATGCTGCAGCTCTGTGAGACTCCTGACATTGGTATGACAGGAAGAAACTAATATAAGCCTAAGACAATTTGCTGACAGGATTCACAAAGAACATTTTAGCAATATCCTTCTCAAATCCAGAAGGAAAACAGAAAAGGGAACAAGAAAAGGAAAAAAAAAAAAAGAGAGAGACTGTTTCAATGAAAGAGAAAGTTCAATATTAGCAAGTGCAGACAGGTGAGTTAGATAAAATTATTAGCGTGAGACTGAATTTCCTTTTAAGCAGACATTTTGTTAAATTCTGATATTGCTAATGATAAACCCAGCACTGCTACCTTTCTTAAATTACTAAATTTTGTTTATGGGGCACTGGCAGGGGCAAAAAAACATCTCTGAAAGAGAGGAATGTAGGGAAAACATATGGAGACAGAAAACAGCCAGGGAGAAATTTAAAACGGTTAGATCATGGTAATAATTCATTAAAAGTCTAATATATGTTCCCCTTGTACTTATGAAGGGCAATTTAGATTTACACAAATATTAACAATGTACTGTATTTATATGAACGCACTTATGTATACATTGCAATAATAAATAAATACCACAGAATGCCAGGATGGTTTGGGTTGGGAGGAACTCTGAAGCTCATCCAGTTCTAATCCCAACACCTTCCACCATCCCAGGCTGCTCCAAGCCTCATCCTGCCTGGCCTTGGGCACTGCCAGGGATGCAGGGGCAGCCCCAGCTGCTCTGGGCACCCTGTGCCAGGGCCTGCCCACCCTCACAGGGAACAATTCCTCATTGCCAAGATCTAAATCCCCTCTCTCTCAGTTTGAAGCCATGTATATGAAAACATACATACATATCTATGTGTCAAAGTGGAAAAAAAAATTACTTCTCAGATGTATTGAAAAGCAGAAGTCATAACATTAAAAGATTTCCCATAGCTTTAAGATGCATATGGATTTATTTGAGGTGTACATATAATTAGAAAGAAGGAAATTCAGCCTCAAAGTTGTTCTTCTTTCCATCCCCCCAAAAAAAAAGTTTTATTTGATTCTACATTTTACATCCAAAATGCTCTCACAGAAGCAAATAAAATGTAAAATAAAACAAAAGCAAATAAAAAGCTTTTGAGTTTATAGGGAATTTGCATTGCATATACAATAACAAAATTTGATCTTCCCTAAGAACTGGATTTAATAACTAGTAGATTTTCCTAATCACTGTGTGTACAAGTTCACCTTGTGCATGGATAGGAACAAGTGCTGGGACATTAATCTTGTTCTCACCCACAGACCTGAAGGCAGGGGTTAAACCAGACATCAGACTTTTTGTGGCTTGACTTCTCCCCTGACATTCTTCTTTTTACTGGGATAAAGAGGAGGGGGAAAAAAGCCAAGAATCATTATAAAAATGTCTGTAAAGAATAAAGGAAGGGAGGCAACCTCTCAAAAATCTCTATTCCTACTTTATACTTAAAACTGAAGATGGTACATAAAGCATGCATTTAATCCTAGTGTGGCTCGCTCAAATGAGGTAACACTGTGGAAAATGCAATTTCCCCTCTAAAATCGCCAGGTTTTTATTCATAAAACTAAGAGATAAAATACAGCAAATGATTTAGTGATATTCTCAAAATCTATCAGCTAAGATTCAAAGATTATCCATTAGACAAAACTTCGGCATCCAAAAAGATGTCCAAAGACCAACCATCTCCTCATAAGGGTGTAAGCAGTAAAATATAAAGCACAAGTACAGATCCTTACATGAAAATGCATACAAATCCTTACATTTTCTCTGTAGACACTGCAGGTTTCAGTTTCTGGGGGGAAATACCTGACAGATGTTCAGGGGGGTTTTCAGCAGAAGACCAAGCTGCTGAATGAGAACCAGTGGACCCCAGAAAGACACAAGCTGATATTTTCTTTCTCACCTAAAAAGCAGCACAGATTTTAAAAGGATATGATGGTTATTACTGAAAATTTAAATTACCACCTGCTTTTCCACATCCCAAACACTGCAGAACCTATCAGCCAATTATGTATTCAATAGATACCTATTAGGAATGTCAGGCAAAACTGGCAGAAACCCTCTTTTGAGCTGATCTTGATCACATTTCTTCTGTCAGCTTGTGTAAGTTATTTGCTGTCCCTGAACATATTCACTTAGTTCCAGAGGTTAAGAAATTCTCAGTAAACAATTTTGCCCCTGGAGTGGATTAGTGGGACATGTTTGCTATCTGTCATCAAAGCCATTTGATATCATTCTCTCATTAGGAGCCATGGCAACAGAGCACACTGAAAAATGATGCTTTTGAGGGAAGGCTCAGGCCTCACAAGAGATGAGGTGCTCCCAGCAGAGAAGCTCATCTCCCAGTGCTTCCCATGCCAAAGGAAGTACAATTCCCTCCAAAGTTGCCATCAAGCTTCAGGTCTTTCAAGGCTTTCCCACCTAAAAAGGGATCACCTGCCATATTGATAAATGTGGTTTCCTACAAATCTATACATATTCATCTGTGGCCCACTTGCAAAGATACAGATCATTCCAAAGGCAGGGATTTTGGTGAGTGTTGTCCATTGCAGACTTTGAGTTATCCAAAAGCACTTCACAGATGATAGAAAAAAGCCAAAGTATAGAGAAAATTTTATTTAATGTATGAGTTGTTTTGAAGGCCCATGAAGAAGCAGTGAGTGGCCAAGAATAATGCTGTTGGGAAAGTCTGTATAGAGGAAGATTAACAATTTAAAAAAAAAAAAAAAAACCACTTTTGAGTGTCTCTCATATGAATTTCTCTGCTAATTTTGTCCCAACGAAAAGACTGGAGGTGCTACAACTTAAGTTGGATATATTTGTTACTAAACAAATACAAGATGCAAGTCTGCAAACAAACGCAGGATGCAAAGTCAGATGCAAGTCTGATACTACCAGCATTTGCTCTGCCAGTATGACCTCCTCAGGAAAAGAGAAAATAATCTCATTCTGGTCCAAACTTGGAGAAAATTGAACTCAAAACAGTTCCCATGCAAGAGCAGCCACGCAGGTCAGAACCAAAGCAAGGAAAAACCATTTGCATCCCTTCTCTCTACCTGGCTCAGACTTCCTCAGGATCGAGTGCAATAGCAAGACACTCAACAAACACTTCATGTGGTTTTTGTATTAATCCATGAAAAATTATTGGGTTAAATTTGGTCATCATCATCTTACAGCAGCTTAAACAGAGCTTAAACATGGTTCTAGCAAAAGAGAGGATGAAAATAAGCCCTAAGCACACCATTACCCCTTGTAGGAGCTACAAAAATCCAAGCAAAACTTTGACTGTCTCAAAGTATCTGGGGGAAAAAAATGTTTGTCTGACAATGAAGCCAAGCTGCCTCTTCTTCCTTTAAGTATTTTGTGTCCCCTTGCTCAAGGACAGGAGTGTTCATTTTGAATAAAGAACTGGAGAGTTTTATTTTCCCAGTCCCAAGTTATTAGCTGCCACCATGGTGATGAAGCTGTTGTGGCTACTGTGGCCTCTCTTACTAAATAGTGAAGTAAAATCCTATTTCAGTAACACAAAAACTGTATTTAAAGGAATGATTCTTTATCATGGGTGTGTTTATCAGAGCAGACACTAAAAGTGCTATGCACTTTTAGCTCTAAGCATCAAGTCATTCATTTTCACTTTTTCTTCTAAAAACAAAAAGAAGAAGAGCACAGTCCAAAGGAAAACTCATCACAGGTAACCTGAATGTGAAGTTTCTGGATTATATACATCTATTTTTATTGCTGATCCTACTCTTTAATAACCATTCCTTTGCACACTGAACACATGTCAAAAATAAACAAATTCACACATACAGCAAACAACATTAAAGTTCCTTTATGACAGATTAAGTACTATACTTCTTTCAAAACATGGCTCGTTAAAGCACTAATTATCTGAATTGTTCCTTCAAAAGAAAAAATGAAAATTAGTTCAGGGTACTCAAAAGATTGGACCTCAGGACTTCAGAATGGTGTTCTAGGTTTCAATAAAAAAAAAAAAAAAAAAAGAAAACAAAAACAACAACAACAACAACAACAAAAAACCAAACCAAAAAAAAAAAAAAAACCCAAAAAACAGATGGATGCATTTTTAACAGTCCCTTTCCAATTCATTTTTCTGCAAGGACAGGCACTTGTTCTGTCAAAAAACAAGGGGAATTTAAACACACCACCCACCCTCCCTGCAAGAAAACTGTAGAAAGGATAGGAAACTTCCCTTCACAAGCTTCAGAGCTTCAGATTAAAAATCAACACACAACAGCTACAGGGAACATTTCTGTTTCCACCTTCCATAACTCTGATCTCTCCTGCCACCACCAGACCAACCTACAAGAGGAACAGGACTCAGTCCATTAATTCACTTTCAATTGAGGTTATTTCACTTACCCCAGGAAAAAAATAAAACCACACAAGGTAAAATTAAAAGTCACAGACCATTCACTGTCAAAACCCATGCACTTAAAAACTTCAGTTCATTATGAGGCCAGCTAATTAGAAATGTTTTCATGGAGACATCAATAGTTTTAGCGTGATCTCTGAAGATTTTTTGTTGTTGGCTTGTTGGTTGTTTTTCAGTTTGGCTAGCTGTTTGAAAATATAACCAACAGGCCAAATAGAATTTCAGTTAAGATATATGCTTTAATTATAGGAACTTCAAACAGGTTGCCAAGTTGGCTTATCTGACAAAAACCTTTTCCAAATTGATTTAGACTATTCTGCCATCACCTCGTTAGTAGTACAGTTAAAATGCATTACTTGGTTCAAAAGAAGCACATGTATTCAAAGACTTCCACAGAAACCCAAAGACAAAACCATTTCAGTTAATGTAATGAATATCTCAAGAGTTCTAGCAAATTGCCTGATACACAAAGATGGGAAGTAGCAAAATGTTAGCAAAAGAATAATCCTTGGGGAGAATGTTTTTCTTTGCTCTTACTCGTTACTTTTTTCTAACAATAGGTAAGCTTCTAATCTTATGTATTTTTCTAGGGAGAAAGAAACACTTCCTTTCCATATTTCATTTTTTCAGGTTATGAGTTTGTGAATTGCTTCATGATTCTGAATGTTTGCAGTTTTAAGTGTCTACATCAAAAGATATTAAGGGAACAAGACAATTATATTTGGGTACTCAAGAAACAAAGGCACAAAATCATCAGTTTTCATACTGTGTGCTTCAGTTGTTTGACTTACAGTTTGAAATTTTGATAAAAATTCCAGAGAAGTAAAAGTAGAAGTCTATAACTGATACAGAGCAAAACAACAAAAAATCAGCAGGGTTTAAAAGTTATTTCAGACTTTGCAGTCAATCTCAGGAGCACTGATGCATCCGTGGTTCAAACCTTGATATTTCCTATGAGATAATATACAGAAGTACAGTTTTCTGGAGTGTAATTGCATAAAGCATTTCTAAAAGAGTAATAGAAGAATTTCAGGTTATCTATCAAAGGAAATCTAGTGAAAAATAAAATGCATTTGGTTGAAAATGAGGAGATTCTGTCACATTAGGCACCACTGCCCTCTTCAGTCAGGCAGACATCAAATTCATACACTTGTTCAGAGAACTTTGCCTGATAAATCCCCACCAAAATACCAAGAAGCATGAACTTTATTTTTACTTTAGGTAATGTTTCTCTCCTAATAACAGGATAGGATGCAGCATTTCATTAACCTAATGAAAATAGATATTTTGCTGTAATGTTTGATTTGACACGTGGCTTAGACATACATATGCACTATGAAGGTAGTGTGTATTTCTCTATGTACTTAACATATATATATATATAAATATATGTATACGTGGATTTCAGAAATACAGGGGTTTTTTGAGGGGAAAACTGCATCACTAAGAAAACAAGTAATTCATGGTTTTCATTCACTTCATATCTGACAGGACTAGTAAGCAATCACATAACTTCAAAGCAGGACTTCAATAAACTTGCAACAGCTGGTAAATTAACATAAACTCTTACCTCTATATAAAAAAAAATAAAAAATTAAAACACCTCAATACATCTTTCACAACACTTGCTGACTGGTATGCATGACTTACAATGGGAATTTTTCCTTAAGGTGAAAACATACCCTTTGCAAGCAAAACATCTGAGATCTGAGAGTTTTCAGGTACACTGGGATGAAAAGGTAGCGCTGAAAATCCAAGCAATCCAAAGAGAGGTCTGGATGTCAAGAGATTCTTAGCTCAATACTTTTAAAATCATACCACTTAAGAATTGAACCTTAATTTAAGAGAGTTAATCTTTCAACATATGGCTGCATGAGAATAAACACTAGGTAAAACAGTCCTTTTAAATAATGGAAAGAAAAGTAATTTTACTTCTCAGAGCTTCAATTTCTTTTCTTTTTCCTTGTTAATAAAATGGGAATAGGTTGTGTTCATTATCATAATTCAGTAATTTGCTTTTCCTGTGTCCACTTTCAAAGACGGTGAAAATTTACAAAATCACAGAATATCCTGAGCTGGATGGGAGCCACGAGAATTGCTGAAGTCCATTCAGGTATTATCTAAAGGCATGTCATAACAAGCAGTGACTTCTGCTTGCAACCTTGAAAGAAATCATTAGAAAAATAAAATAAAATTGCACAGCAGTTTTATCTCCAGGCTCTAGAAAATATGTCATATCTAGGATCAAAGATGAGCTGTCCCGTAGCCTGCTGAGGCAGTTTAAGTGCCACCTTTTTATTTAGTCTTCATCACAGCTGCACCTGTGTTTAATAGGTTTTAAAACTGTATCTCTCTAGCTCATTTATCTCCCTTTCTCCCTATCTTCTTTCTAATATCTTATTCCATAATTCCAACTCCTCTCTCACTGCTGTCCCTACTTTCTCTCCCACCATTTTTTGGTGTAAAATATGGGTAGGACAAGGAAAAAGACCAAACAGAATGTGATTCCAAGAGAGCCAACACAGCACCAACACAAGATGGTTAGAAGGAAAATGTTATTCTTTAATTGTTTGACTGAATACCCATTTGTGATTTCTATGGCAGAAGAAAGTTAACAGCTTGAGAAGGTAAAATACACCTGACATGGATCAGTTTAAGCTGTGAAAGGAAATTACGTGCATTTGTACTCCCCTGCACACACCTATCTGCACCTTCAAGCAAGCCTTCTATCTATTTTGGGTAATTGTACAGCCTTGTAATGGGCTTTTACATGATACAAATAGTTTTGTAAAAAGAAAAAAAAAAAAAGAGGACCTATCCTACACTGAAATTTTTTTAAAAATAGAAGTGGTAACATCTACAAACTTTTGACTTTGTGGTCCATCGTGCTACACCAGTAGGAAAAAATACTCAATAAACACACCTCCAGAAAAAGTTTTCAAACTTTACAACCCTGAAACCATATGAAAATCCGAAGCTTCAACATTGCAATTCATTTTTTGGAAAGACAGCACATGAGAAAAGCTTTTTTTTTGACATTATTCCATCTCATTTTAGAAACCAGCTATAAAGTCATAATCTGAGAGAAGAGAGTGAACTGTGCTCTTAATCACCAGGTTTTACCTGGATCAATAGAGTGGATCTAGCTGGAATTTCAAACACTGTATCTGTTTTCCTTCCTCACTAAAACTAAATACATAGAAGATATTGCTCATATTTACTTAGGAATGCACAGGGCTGCATGAGACCACAGGAAGCAACTGAGAGGGCCAGACCAATGGATAATCACCATCATCATCATCATCATCATGGATAATAATTCATTCCTAAAGTCAGTCTTCCTAAAATCAGCTGGAAAAGGAAGACAAGGACCTATTAAAACTTTTCACTGTTTGCAAATTTACTTTAGATGTCAACATTTCAGAATTGATAAACAGATTTATAAAATCTTCATGTTTTTTAATAAATCTATTTTTTTCTGGCCACAGACCAAATTTTGAACGAGATCAAGTGTCTAAGCGAGTCAAAGAGATGATTGGACAACTTTCATACATAGAAACACGGAATCCCAGAATGGTTTGGTTTAGGAGGCACCTTAAATCCCATCCATCCCACCCCCAGCCATGGCAGGGACACCTCCCACTGTCCCAGTGTCCAGCCTGGCCTTGGGCACTGCCAGGGATGCAGGGGCAGCCCCAGCTGCTCTGGGCACCCTGTGCCAGGGCCTGCCCACCCTGCCAGGGAACAATTCCTCATTGCCAAGATCCCAGCCAGCCCTGCCCTCTGGCACTGGCAGCCATTCCCTGGCTGCTGTCCCTGCAGCCCTTGGCAATTGTCTGTGTCCATCTTTGCTGCAGCCCCTTCAGGCCCTGCAAGGGACTCTGAGCTCTCCCTGGAGCCTTCTGCAGGAATACCCCGAGATCTTCCAACCTGGGTCCAGAGCAGAGGAGCTCCAGCCCTCAGAGCATCCCTGTGGCATCCTCTGGACTCTCTCCAGCATCTTCATGTCCTCCCTATGTTGGAACCTCAGCTGCCACTGGGGTCTCACAAAAGGGGAGCAGAGAGGGAGAACCACGTCCCCCAACTTTCTACTCACACTGATTTTGATGCAGCCCAGCACGTGACTGACAATTCTTATCCAGGAAATGTTTGAAATTAGCTGAAAAAAAGAATTTGATGCTTTTCTGAAAGCCTATTTTCATCCTTTATCTCAAAACATCCTTTTGACCTATCTTCATCATTCAGTTTTACAGATTTCTATTATCATCTAAAGTCTCACTCACTCTGTGATCAATAACTGTTCTTCTAGCACTAAAGTGGAAAGCAAGTTTCTTCCTGTGCTACAAGTGCACCCAAATACCAACATAGATACATACCGGTGACCAGGAATGACAACAACTTTTCCTCATTGACTAGGGATAAAAATAGGTGCACACACACACTTTATGTAAAATTTCTCTTTTCTTAATATTTCTTTTTATCTTCCCTTTTAGTTATATTTCCTTTCAAAATTATTATTGCAACAAAGACTAGTTTTCATTTATGTTATTCACGAAAAACATAATTAATATGGTGACAAGTGTCTCTGAGAATGTGTTTATGAAAAGCCAGAAGCAGTGTTAGACATTCCAGGTTCTTTTAGCAGGTAGCAAGTGACAAAACCAGTGACTTGGAAAGCCCTGCACAGAGAAGTAAAAACATCTACTGCACCAACAGGAGGGGTAGAAGGAGTCGGGAGGCAAGAGGAAGGTACTCATGATACACTAGGGAGAATTAATGTTGTTTTAAATGACATGACAGTCCTGCGCTGCAATTTCTGACCCTGTCTGCTTTCTGGAAACTGGGCAGAAGCAGCACAGGTTAACAGCAGCTCTTAACAAATGCTGCCTGCAGAATTCCGACCTCATCACACACTTGGAAGAAAAATCTTTAACCCAAAAGATCAGTGTGACATTTCGAGCAGAAAATCCCTTCATAGTGATCACCCAAACTCTACACGTATCTTTCAATTCACCTTTCTGTTTCTTGCTGGCAGCATCAGAAGCAGCATTGCAAAGAGCTGACAATCCTTCCTTTCAGGGGAACAAAAGAGAACAAAAGAAAAACCAGACAAGCACTTACCTCTGTGTCCCTGAAAATACAAAATGTGAAGTCAGGGAAAGATTATAGTGAAGAGGAATACATTTGTTCAGGAGGGAAACTATAGAAATGTGAAAACTTGTTAACAGCTGCATCAGAAAATTCTTCCTGGCATACACATAGAACAAAGGCAGCATTTGGTGAATGGGTCAGCCCAGGTTTGTCTACAGGAAGAGAGAAAGAAAGCCAGTGTTTGATATCTGGCTTCTCAGAGGGTTCATTCATTCTTTTAACTAAGAAAAAAATAACCAGGGAGGCTGAAAGTTGGCAGGATGGGGTTAAAGAGATGCCTATGGTTCTCTGATATTGCAGTCTGGCACTACTGCCAACACAGTATCAAAGTAAATATAAACCACTTTTTTTTTTTTGCTTTTATCAATGCAAAATAGCAGTGTTGGAGCTCAGTTCCATCTTGCTCCTGGCCATGTTTTGCAGAAATCTGCTGCAGTATTCAGCTGAGTGCTCCAACTTTATGTCCAGCTACAAAACCCCACAGTTCTGCCAGAGGCTGTTACTGGTACAACCATATCTAAGTACAGCTTTGCTTCTTCAGCTTCCCCCAGCTCACTTCCAGTTGCAAAGATGTGTCTTAGAATTAGGAGATGCTGCTGCCACTGATGGGAAGGGATATTCTGAATTACAAAAGGATCTCAGCCATGCTCTGTTTAGAAAGGGATACAGCAGGACACCAAAAGGGGCAGAGTAAGTTGAAGTCATGCCTGGTACAAATGTTAGGCAGCACACAAATTAGCTCAGACTGCTGCTAAATTCAGGTTCCACTTACTTTACAAGCAAATCTCCCAACAATGGAAGGTTTAAGAGTAATGGCTTACCTGAAAGTATGGACACGATCCATTGCCTCCATGAAATGGCTGCATATATTTGATCACAGACAAGCAGGCCACCTGTGCATCACATAAAGAGCTGAGTTAGAGCGTGAGCAGGGCACTTTCTCTGAGACTCCTGCACATCTGTCATCTCAGAAACCCACACGCAGAAAAATGCAAAGAAACAGAGATATAGATTGCTGCTTTTAAGTAGTGCTACAGCCAAAACAAGTAGTAAAGTAAGGCCTATTTAGCATTTCTGACATCATCAGTAAGAACAGCAAATGAGTTAACTCACCAAAAGCAGACTGAATGTAGCTGGGCCACAGCCAGTGACTGGTGGAGCAGCAAGAATTCACCTACAAATCTGTGAGCATCTAAGACTTCAAAAGAACAAAACCAGCCTTCCTATGAACTGGTTTAGATTCATCAGTCCATTCCTCCAATGCGGATGAGATCCCTACTTTAAAAAGTGTTGTCCTTTCTCCCTAAAAATGTAGCCAACACTTTTTCACTCTCCGTCTTAGAGTCAGAACAAGAAAACAAAATTAGGGAAAGATGTGCATGTGCTGTGGCTGGAGGTGCACTGTTGGAATCTTGGATACTGAGAATTTTAAAACTTTCTGTGCTGAAAGGCACAGACCCACAAAGAAACACTACACTTGACCTGAGTCTGTGGAGAGGGTTCCCAAAATTAATTAATAGCATTGGGATTATGGATGTGTAGCTGGTTAGAGGTGTGTAATATCACAGGGTGGAAAACTTAAGAGTTTGGAGTTCTAGAATACAGTAATAAATATGAAGCAAGATGGAGGTTTCAGGCTGGAGATAGGTTGTTCTTCTTCACCTTCTTCTCCATGGGTTTGGGTGGCATTTTGTAATTGGGCAGAAAAGTCTGCATTGCAGGCTCTTTGGGATCAGTTATTGGGTTAAAATAATCTAGGTGTCAGTTCTTAATTGGCTAGTTTAGTCTTAAAAGACCTTGTAACAAGAGATTGTTGGCCTTTTTGTGCCTTCTAATGAAAGGCTGCAAAACTCACAGTAGTAAGACTGTAACATTGGTAAGAAACAACTGAGTCTGAAAGCAAATTAATAGTTTCAAATACCTTCAATCCCGACCTCAACAGAAGCAGAAAAAACAAGCAGAGAACCCACCGTGGTACAGCCATTTCCAAGGCATTTTTAAACTACTTACCTTCAGTACACCTGGCAGAGAAGGGCTGACACAAAGAAGAGCAGGTGGGCCAACCACCTGAGTGCTTGCAAATTCCAGGGTGAATCTGGGCAAGTAGAGAGGGGACAGGGGCACAGTTCCTGCTGGCACCCAGCTTCACAAACTGCACTCAAAGAGGTGAATGAATTTTGTGTTACCTTTATTTAACAGCAGGTGCAAGGCAAGGGCTGAGCTCACGGTACATTAATATGGACGTGGTAGCTTTGTGTTGCAGGAGGTTTGTTATTACAGGTAAAAACAAGGTAAAAATTGATCATTTAGAAGTAAAATTCTATCAGACTTTCATAAATCGACCTGTTCAAACTAGAAAAGATTATTCATCTGCCTTAAATGTGAATGAAAAACAGTTCCAAACCTATTCTTTTAAAAGGAATTAAAATTCCTTTGTGTCTCCAAAAAAAAAAAAGTTATAAATTTTATTCCAAATGTATCTTATACTCTTATGAAAGCAACTGGTATGACTGAAAACCATTTACATAGAGAAAAATATGAGAAAAACATGGACCTTGAAATATTAATAGGTCTGATCCTGTGATGTTTTGAAAGAAATCTGTTGCCTAAATATAATCTATCATCATATTTCTGGGAGCCTGGAAATTCCATAAGGTAACTGACATATGTCGCTGGGAAAATAAATAAATCTGCACGTTTCCTTTTGCTCCACTGAAACATGATTTATGCTGTTGTTTTCAATCAATAAGGCTAAAAAACCAAAAATATGAAGGTATTTTAAGATCCAGAGCTGAATAGCACTGCCCTATTTCAATTTGCCACTATGCAGAAGTAAAAAAAGCTCTCTCCTAATGAAAGGGTGGGTTATTAGCTCAAGCATTACACCTGGCTAATAAACATACTTCTCAGACCAAATTAGTGTCTTCACAGAGCTCTCCTTGGTCCCATGGACACACAAACACTTGGCTGAGGCTCACTCAAGAACAGATAAAATGCCCCACTACATAACTGAGAAAAATCTGATTTTAAGATCTCAAGTAATCAATGGGTACTTTCCAGCAAGTTAGTTCTGTTTAACTTGTTTATATCTTTTTCTTCCGCTTGCTTTTCTCTCAAGCAAATATTGTACATTGCAAAAGCCCAGGGACCAATGGCAAGCTCTTCCACGACTCTGCCAGGAACACAGCCCTGCGAGGGGTGAAGTAAGAAATCACAGCATCCTGAAAAGGATTGTGAGTTTTAAATCAGTCAGGAGGGACAAAGAAATGAGTCAGTGCTCCATAGGTCACAGAATTGAGGAAGGGAAATGGAAGAAGTCTTAGAGGCCACCTAAGGCACCACCT
This sequence comes from Diglossa brunneiventris, assembly GCA_019023105.1. Classification (NCBI taxonomy): domain Eukaryota; kingdom Metazoa; phylum Chordata; class Aves; order Passeriformes; family Thraupidae; genus Diglossa; species Diglossa brunneiventris. The sequence goes on along the minus strand of CM032382.1, from coordinate 4,708,446 downwards.
TGCCCAAGAACAGGGGAAATTACATGAATTTTCATACAAAACTTGTTTAACATGCTCTTAAAATCTCTTACAGTTGCTAAAACAGAGGCCCTGCAATTGGGTGGCACCCTAAGTGATCTCTTTAGAGATCTCGTTAATTCCCAAGCAGTGGCAAAACAAAAGGTTACAAGAGGCTTAAAAAAAAAGTAAAAAAGAAAAAACAAACAAACAAACAAACAAACAAAACTGCAATGCAATGAAACCAGCACAATTTTAACTGTCTTGGGCTTTTATTTTTCTTTTAAATAATTCCCAATTTTTTTTTTTTAATTTTTTGGGACACCCTGAGTTAGGATATCTACTCAAACTACAGCAACCACTAATGTCAAGAACTGAGAAGTATCCAGGTGATTTATGTTTAATGATCAATTGGGGTTTTTTAGGAATCTGAATCTATATTGTGAATGAAAAAGTTAGATTCTTACTTAAATACTCCAAACCAAACTGTGTCCTTACAGAGCTCCACATCGGTTTAGATCTGATCTTGTCTGCAGTGGAAATCTTCCAGCTTTTAATACTCAGACTCTTTAGCAATAACAGCTACCACCCCTGCATGCCAGAGAATTATCCTGTTTGCCTTCCTTCCTCCTGCGCTGCCCAAGATCATCCTCAATAGCGTGGCAGCGTGGAATAGAACCAATCCAGCTTCTGGTCCCACGTAAATTCAGCAGAAAGGAAGTTGAAAGACAGCAAACACCTTCAGAGAAATGAACCTGTGCAGACATAAGTGCTCTGTGCACATGAGTGGAGAAGAAAGAAACTAGATTTTTTTTTAATTATTACTATTATTATTACTATTATCGGGGGTTTTATGTTTATGTTTATGTTTAGGACAAGGATTAACTGTCATTTTTTAGACCGACAGAGAACATATTTCTGAAAAAAACTACAGCTGGGGCCAGGGTGGGAAATCTCTCCAGATAATTGCAGTTGTCCCATTTGTGATACTCCCCCTCTCTGAGAATCACTGCAGTTAACAGGGACAGGCTTCTGTGATTCCATGCATGACTCACACTGATGCCAAGGAAGCACTGTCTGCCAAGAAACATCCACTTATTTCCCAGCAAACTCATTTAAGCCCCATAAACTGTGCATCCACTTGTCCCCTTTGCAGGAGGGAAAGAATGAAATATTGAGACTGGTTTCCAAGCCCATTGCTTTTCCTTCCTCCCTCCTTTTCTCCCAGCGCAGGTGATGAAAGAGCATCATTCCCAGTCGTGTCTCACTCACCAAAGCGTTAAATACAATCATAAAGTCAACCTTCTCACATCATGAAACAAAATATAATGCAGATGTCATGCATCTAGCTAATCTTACCTACATGATGCTGCCCAAGCAGATACCACCACTCACACACCAGAGGAACACATTTCCAAAGTATTGCCTGAGCTGTTTAGTACCATTACCACTTCCTCAGGCGTCCAGGTAAGTGAACAGGCACTGCTCAAAATCACACCACTGAAAGGATCAGAAATTAAACTGATGAACAATCCCATTGACAGGGGATCAAGGATTCCACCTCAAATCTTTACCCTCTGTAATATATAAAATATATTTTTAATCTTAGTTTACTATTCCTAATTTCTTTGGCAGTTGACAGTATGGCAATAAATCATGCTTGCCGACAGGAAGTTACCAATTGAAGTTAAGGAAATTAATCTGCAATTAATATTTTAAATCCAAGGAATCACCTCTAGAATGAGGTCCTACAGATATTTCAGAAAATTAATATTTGGGGTAAGATCTTGCCAGTACTGGCAAAATTCCCATTACTTCTCATCACAAAAGGGTCCAGGACTTCAGTTTATTCCAGTCAGTTTATCTCCAACACCTGCTGATAGAATTACTTGACCCCAAAAAAAAAAAAAAAAAAAAAAAAAAAAGAGGGGGGCAGTAATTAAAATTTTCATCTCTTAATCTGTCAGAATTCCCTTGGTGTCAGTAAAAGCTTTTGACGGTTCAGACTCCTAAACTAAGGGATCACCAGAAATTTGCCCTGCATGTGTTGGATGAGTTACCATTTAAATCCTCAGATTTCTGGGGAGCATTTTGCAGACAACCTGATAGGATTTCTTTCTCACTTGAAAATAAAAACAAAACAAAACAAAAACACACAAAAACCCTAAAAATAATCCAGCAAACCAAACAAAACCTTTGCTACATTTGTGAAACCTCCAAGAGCCCATTCAGACTGCAGAGTATACAAATCTCACTGCCAATCTTTACTTTTGCAAATAAAATTAGTGAAATCCTTAATGACTTTGCAGATCCTCTGTGCCTTTACTCCAGTGTATACACAAGCATGGTTTTAATAAGTTTATAGCAATGGAAAATTTCATACTTAATGGAAGTGTAAGAATGTCAATAGCACACTCTTGAGAAAGAAAACATCCATAAGGAAGGATACAGCAAAACATGTGAATGCTTCTTCATGCCAGTAATTTCTGTCACATCCTTAAACACAGATTATTTGTGTCATGGGGCAATTACATTTATGTACTAACAGTTTTGATGTCTTCCCTCCAGCTGAAGTAATCTGGCTTTTTTCTATTTTCTCGTTTTTCTTGCCTTCTTCAAGAAAAGCTTCCTCCTTTTCATGCTGTGCCGGATCTCATTTTCTAGTCTTTTGTTTATTTTTCAATTCATTCAAACTTCATTTCTAGAAGCAAAAGCCAGTCAAATGTATATTATCAATGTCATGCTAAGACAGTAAAGCTGGTCTACAAAACATAAAGACTTAAACATAGCCCTGATGTTGAAAATATTTAAATCATAAATAACAGCTTTAAAAATGTGTAAAGCCAAAAAAAGAGCATCATTTCAATAAATTAGCAAAAAAGGAGCCATTACAGTTATAAAATTTGCAAAGCCTAATTTGTTTAACACAAATAAGCCAAACCAGCTGGAGATGTTATTTACAAGATCCTCAAGTGTCCAACATCTTTCTTTGACATGTAGTTTCACAGAATATAAATCCACATTTAAAGAAAGGTAAAAGGAACAGCAGTAATTATTTGTTATCTTTTTTCTCTGTCCTTGTTGTTAATTGAATTTCCTCTGCTAAGGCTTAAGCTGGAAATAGCAATTCAGTCGCACTTAATTTTATTGAGAACTGTGATATGTAAATGCAAAATAAACAAAAAAAAAAACAAATAAGGATTTGGGCATTTAAGGATAGTTGGGTGATAGTACCTTCTCCATTGCCTTAAATATTAATTCCCTCTCCATTATAAGAGTTCAATTTTTATTGCATCTCACACTCTGGCATTTCTTTACCTCCCCCACCTTCCTGAAAAAAAAGCTGAGATACAAAACAAAATTAAAAGACATTAAAATGACCAAGAAATTTCTCCAACATTTACCAGTTTTGTACCTGGTTGGGAAATAATCAGAACCAGGAATATTTTCTCCCAACAAATCTGTTCCTGTACTTTCCCCATTTAGGCAGTCTGATCTGTTTCCTAGTCTTACAGAAACTCACATGTTTTTTCACCCTTGATTAATGTCTCCAAAAAGAAACAACTAACACCTGTTAATTTGAGGTCAAAAATATTACAATAGTAACCCCAATGGTATTCTGCTCTGAAATTAAACTAGAGAAATGTAGGCATGCAACAAAAAATCACAAAGGTATCTAAATAATACACATTCATGATTTTATAATAGTGCTAAGGAACACTTTTACAATTTGTTGATATAATTTCTAATTTCTTTCCTGTCATGGGGCACCACTAAAATGAGGGTAGCTTCCTCCTCTTTGCACCCTCCTTCATTTATACTTTTATGAGTTCTCTCTGGACCTTATCTTCTCCAGGCTAAGCTATCCCAGCTCTCTCAGCCTCTTCCCAAAAAGAAATGCTCCAGTCCCATCATCATTATCATCATCATCATCATGACAATCATGGCCTTTTGTGGGACATGCATCCAGCATATCCCTTTCTCTCATGTGCTGAGGGTATGTAAACACATGTTGTCCCGCATCATTTCAAACTGATTTTAAAAACATGTTTTATTTCCTTACCCTAAGATCCATTGTTTTGCACCCATTTTCAGAAACGCTTACAACCAATGAAAAACTTACCAGATTTACTTCAAAACTAAAAATATTTCAATAGTCAATAAAGAAAATATTTGGACTCTATTATTCTGCATAACTTCACACATAGTGTGACTAAATTTAAACACAAAAATCAATTCAACTTTATGTGTAGTGCTGCTTTCTCTGCATGTTGGGAGTAAGAAAAAGAAAGTAACTGCTGTCCATCCAGATGGCAAAACACATCTCATGCTGACTGAGACACGTTTTGCTTTTGAAATGAAAGAGCATCCACACATACTGAGCCTCCAGGCAGCGAGCTCTTCTCTTCACCCCAGAAGAGCAAAAACTGCCTCCTACCCTGGAACTGTCTGTTCTTCCAGCACACCATGGCAAAAATGATCCTCAAATCTCGAGTCTACTTATAACAGCTTCAAAAAAGAGTTTCCTGCCAATGGCTGAAGCAAGAGAACAGCAGGCAATTGGTGCTTTTGGACTAATTGTTGGTACGACCATGAAATTTGGCAATTGCATGGGTCAGTCAAGCTGAAGACACTCAAGTTTAGACCAGAAGCAGTCATGAATATGGCTTACAGCTGGAGCACCACTCAGCTGTCTCTCTACCACTTGAAAACTTAGCAGCAAGATTCTCTCTTTCATCTTGCAACTGAAATGTGCTTTGGGGATGCTTGTTCAGTATCATTTGCAAACAAATGCAAGAAAAGGTGTACACACAGCAGTGGTGTGTATATATATATATATACACACATAGAGATATCAAAATGAGAAGGAAAGCAACAGTCTAATTAAACTGCAAAAAAGCCACTTCAAAATCCAAGTGTAGCACTTTATGCATAAATTTAGGAATTCCTTGTAATTGTGGCAGTACCTGCTCATGGAGCAACATTCGAAACAGCTTACATTCAAGATTTTTTACAAGTAGAACAGGTAATGAATACAAATGGAAATAGTCTCCAAGCTTCCATTTTTCTTAGAAAAACTAACCTCTATTTTCAAGGCAAATGAAGGAGAACCCAACTGCTTCCATGTTACTATCAATTACATATAAGTGGACTTGTACTATCACCTAGCTTTGAAAGGAGAATTCTGAAAAATATCAAGTTCAGAAATACATAGGAATGTTTTAATTTAATAAAATAACAGGATGCTTTGGGTTGGGAGGGACCTCAAAGCCCATTCAGTGTCACCCTCTGCCAAGGCAGGGACACCTCCCACTGTCCCAGTGTCCAGCCTGGCCTTGGGCACTGCCAGGGATGCAGGGGCAGCCCCAGCTGCTCTGGGCACCCTGTGCCAGGGCCTGCCCACCCTCACAGGGAACAATTCCTCATTGCCAAGATCCCAGCCAGCCCTGCCCTCTGGCACTGGCAGCCATTCCCTGGCCGCTGTCCCTGCAGCCCTTGGCAATTGTCTGTGTCCATCTTTGCTGCAGCCCCTTCAGGCCCTGCAAGGCCACCCTGAGCTCAGGCCAAAGCTTCTCCTGCCCAGGTGAGCAATGGCAGCTGTGGCAGCCTTTGCTGCCAGCAGAGCTGCTCCATCCCTCTGCCCATCCTGGAGCCTGCTCTGGCCTGGCTGCAGCAGCTCCAGCTCCTTGCTGGGCTGGCCCAGGGCTGGGGCAGCTCTGCAGGTGGGCTCTGACTGAGGGGCAGAGGGGCAGAATCCCCCCTGCCCTGCTGCCCACGCTGGGCTGGGCCCGGCACGGGGCTCTGGGCTCTGGGCCCGGCACGGGGCTCTGGGCTCTGGGCTCTGGGCCCGGCACGGGGCTCTGGGCTCTGGGCCCGGCGCGGGGCTCTGGGCTCTGGGCCCGGCACGGGGCTCTGGGCTCTGGGCCCGGCACGGGGCTCTGGGCTCTGGGCTCAGCCCAGCACAGGGATTTGTGGTCCCAGCCCAGCACAGGTGTTGGAGCCCCAGCTGTGCCCCACAGCACTCCCAGGGCTCCTCCAGGGCTGCTATCCCTTCTCTACTCAGCCTGGATTCGTGTTTGAGATTGCTGAACATTTTATGCATTTACCCGTTGCAATTTCTATATATTTATCAGTATAGTCCTATTAAAAAGAGGTAATTTTAACAAAAACACGCCATTTCTTTTCTGACATGGTGTGAAATTGGTGCTTTGCAGCTTAAAACACGTTTCTTGAACACCTGAAGAAAAAAAATGGCTAAAGTATGCAACTAAACTATTCCCACAACCGTAGTCAGGGGCTGATATAAATTTTATCACTTTTATCCTTACATTTGCACAAGTACAGCTACATATCACACACTGCATAATGTATGTGTGTATGGCTTAATCCACACTGTCACTTTTCATCTGTTTCCTCCTTTTTAATTGTGGTAACTAGATGCTACATCTTGTATTTTTAATTCTCTATCTGAACTTAAAATGATTAAAGAACATTTTAGATGTGGAAAACCACAAACCTAATTTCAGCAAAGACTATGACAGTAGCAGAGAACTCAACTTATATAGATTTATACTGTGAATAGTTTAGAAAGCTCTTCTGTATCTTCTAAAGACACAAATTTATTTAACAAGAAGCTTCCAGCTCATGAAGCATTATCAAGAGTTTTTTTCCCTGTTGATCTTCAAAATGTTTCTATAGAGCACCACTTTATATGGTGCAATTTGTGGGGTAGTGCAGAATGTCAGAGTCTTGATACCAAATTAAAAAACATAGATTTCCGATTTAAGAAAAATATTATGAGTTAGAGTCTTAGAGTGGTCAGTACAAGGTCCATAAGTAAGATGGGAAAAAAAAGCAATATTTACCCAGTACCATATGATGTGAAAAGACATGTATGGGTATACACATAAACTCAACAGGAGAATAAGCATCAGAGGAAGGGAAGTGCACAGACAAATTCTTTTACTTAAATCCTCTAAAGGAACTTCCAGACAAATGTTGGTGGTAAGTAGGACTTTTCTCAGTAATCAACAGATTTTTCTCTCACTGATTTCACTACCATCTAATTTTTAACTCTGAACTGAGACACCATGAACTCCCTCTCATGTGCTATCCCTCTGCCTCCTCTTTAAAAGTCCCTACATATATGATACTGCTGGAATAGCTGCAGATTAAATAGCCTAAGGAATGTATGGAGAAAAGCAATACAAAATGAATTAAATTTCTTAATATGTTTCTTGCAAAAAGTTTTCATTTGTTAAGAGCCTAATCTTTCTGGTTTTCTAAACATAAACTTATGTAAGAGGTTTCTTGGGTTCCAGGGTTAATTGGCTACTTGGATGTGCACACACAGCACCCTCAGGAAGAAGAGAATGACAGTTTCTAGTTTCTTTCATACTGATCTGTATTCAGAAATAAAGAGAGGGAAACAATACACAATAATTTATTTTTATGAATGTCAGGAATGACAGTGCACTTTAATTTTTTTATCCTTCCCAAATTATATCTGAGTCAAATATTTCATTTTAAGAGTCCTGTTGAATGTTTTCAAAGGCCTTGTTCTATGTGTTCATGAAATAACTCACTATTTTTTAGCTTTCAGGAATGGTAATTGCTGTAAATCTTGCAAATTAGCATGAGTAGTACCAGCAAGACACTCTGTTAAAATTCATCTACATTGTTGCTGGAATATTTATTAGGTACTAAAATACTTAAAGGAAACCTACAACTACTACAATTCAAATTTCATTTCACCTAGGAAGGCCTTTCTTACAGCACTTAATAATATTGTTTTGCCGCTGTGTGAGAAAGTGCCTAATCCAACTACTATCTTGAGTGGAAAGACTTCTTTACATCAGATGGCTGAATGAAACCATTATATTAACTGGATATTCCCTATTGTGTTTTATCAGTTTGCACAAGTAAATTGCAGTGCTCAGTGTAGTAATTGACATTTCCAGCATTTGCACACACAATAGAAATGTTGGCACCATTTATAAGCTAGTTGGGTCTTGATGGATTGGTGACCTCCAGAGGTCCTTCAGGATGGATTTTCTCTGGCTGCTGCTGCAGCAGCTGAGGAGATCACCTCACCCATTTCCTCATTATGATCACCTGCTTTCCAGCATCCCTTTTGTGTCAGCATCTCCTAACTACTAACAGTCCTACTGTAACAGATGCCTACTATTTAAATTTTTTAACATTCACCTCACCCCTTCCTCACTTCCCCTTTTGCTTCTTGGAAAGCTCATTTGTATTCCCTGCTCCAGCTGATGGTGACAGGAGCTGAGGTTTTCAGCTGGAGCTGCACAGACCACAGACCAATTCCTTCACATGCTAAAAGACATTACTATGTAAAGGCCAACCTCACAAACTGCATTCTTCCTCCTTTATGAGAAACTGACTTGAGAAAACAGCTCCATATACAGACCTGACCTCTTCTGTTGGTGCTCCAAATCAATATATAGCCTAGGAAATGGAAGAAACTAACAGAATTTGGCTTGGTACAAAGAAAGTTATTAATGTAATATATATTATTCTGTATTCTGTGGTTCTATTCCTATTTGCAACTGGAAGAGGAGCAAAACCTACTGAAAACAGAGCAGACTGAAGATAACACATGTAACAACTTCTCTTGTCTAGAACGAGTTCTGAATTCAAACTCACAGTGAAATGAACGCATCACATCTTTTCGGGGGTAAGAAAATAAGATGTAAGCGTTTTGCAGACATAAAATGATCACACTGCCCATCTTTTGTGGAAAGGCAAAACCACATATTTTTAAGAGAAAATATACCATTGTATAAGATGTTCTTCTTTAAATTATTTGCACAATCCTTATTGTTTTGGTGTTTGATAAAAAAAACAAGCCACACTAACAAATAAACAAAAACAACCAGTACAACAAAACTCCAAACAAACAGAAACTAAACAGAGTCCTGCTGTTGTTATGCATGTATTGCTACTTCGCAGGGAAGAACAGCTCTCAAAATGCTCTGCCATAAGCTGCCATGGGATGGTCCACAGGATCTTGGTACTTGCCCTCAAGGTCCTGGTGGAAGTCTGTTCTCTTCTGGTTGTCACGGCTGTGAAGCAGAGACGTTTTCACAGGCCTTAAAAATAAGCAATCTTGAAGGACAACAGAACTCAGCCAAACTAAAGGAGATCCTGTCATGTAACATTCATCTTTCATTTCTTTCCTGTAAAGGTAAGAAGAGGCCAGAGGGCAAGAAGTCACTGATTCTGAGGTTCTCTGCTCTCTAAAACATTGATGCACGATTTCATTGCCAACAACATAAAGCAGCAGTGGGAAAGTCTGGGTGAGATGTTTAAAACATTTTCCCAGGGAATTTCTATAGCTTCAGTTTCAGCAAAGGAATACCTTCATACAAAGAAAGGTTCTGACAGGAAATATCCAAGTTGCTTTCCTAGCTGCTTATGTTTTTGTAGCTGTAGCCAAACACAGTGTGTATATATACAGTATCTATACACGTTTATATACACACCCAACAGCAACTCCTTTATCATTCCCTCACGCATGAATATAAGATGTTCCTTCTGCTTTCTCATGGTTCCTGATCTATCTTTTGGATTTTTGCATAACATTCCCATGCCCCTAACCACTCCAGGCAGATGTGGACAACTACTAGCACCATACTGAGGCTGAAGCCAAGTGAGACAGGCTCCATGCCAGGATCAGAAGCAGGAAACCAACCCACTCCTTTTGCCATGGAGTGAGGGGAAAATGCATTCTGCAGCAGAGACACAGATTCCTGACCTACACAAAAACCCCAAGGCTTGGAGCAAACTCACTGAAAGAGCAGTAAAAAACTTAAAACTGCAGTTACAGCCAAGCAGTGACCAGCTTACACACACACTGCAAGCTTAGGGGGAAAAAAATAGACAGGTTATTCCTCACTGGATCAGGTTTATTCCAATATATCAGCCAGTAAATAAAAGATATAATTTGCAGGGCTCAAATTAAAGTAGTCACAGACACCACCCTGAAACTACCAAGGAGAATTTATAGAATCTGAGTCTGAGAGCAAACTGATTGCTAGTCAAATTTCAGAACAATCCTGGTCCCAATGAAATCAATGCAAAATTATTTTGAAGGTTTTTGGTACTTGTAAGTTTTAGATTAGTTCTGTGAGCTTTAACTCTTTATGCAACATTGCATAAGGACTCTAGACTTCTCAGTACTCATCACGTTTTCCTGTAGCACCATGTTCTGAGACAAGATTATAAAAACAAAATATTCCATGTTAAGAAAAAGGTTTTTTTATTTGTTACTTATGTCTTCATTCATTTAGTGTGCCTCTATAGTGACAGCTCAGGTCATGCAGAGCAGAACTTGTGGTAAGTACAAGTCTCATGTCAATATTATCTCACAAATTCCCTGTCCCTTTGGAATTCCTGAAGTTCAGGTACTTACACCGAATAACCAGGACATGGCTTTGCTGTCAGACTATCATGACCATCAAAAAAACTCCTCATAAGCCCTTGCACTATGCCAAATACAGCCTGTAAGATCTCTCTTTGCATGCAATAAAGGATTGACTTTTCCTCCTTCTCTAGAAGCAGATTCAATGAATAAAAACAAGAAAATTTCATTTTCTTCTGATAACTTATCATTTTAGTTTCCTCAGTCAAATTAACAGGGTTACAAAATGTCTGTATGCAAATGGAAATAGCCAATAACCCTAACACACTGCTTAGAGAAACTGTCGTGGGATTTTTAAATTTATTAATTTACAATTTCTCCAGAAAAGAGAATCACTACAATACATTGTTGAGGGCAGTTTTCACTTAGAAGAAGGACTAATACATATTAGGAAAGGCACTAAACAGCACCATAACCTTCCTTGCACCTGCATTTTCTCTAAAATTCTTGTGGACCAATGCTGGATAATCTCTGTGACACTGATTTTGACAAGAGCTTCTTCCAAAGACCACACAGCCACAGGCACAAGACCAAGAAAAACAGTAGGATCATTCTTCTTGTCGATCAAAGAGAATAAATTAGTATAGACAGGACCTGCTGCTGACCCCTTCAGATCTAAATCATAGAGTTCATCCAGATTTGGACTTTGTCTCCACAACTCATCTTTCTTTGCTTGCCATAAATTCAAGTACAAGCTGGAAAATGCCCCATATTTTAGCTTTATGTGGAACGAATATGATTCTCAACAAAAGCCTCCTAAGGCTAAAGCCACTGTGGGACTCCTGAGCAAGTGATTTAACATCTCCTTTAAGTACTTTAAAGTACAAGGCTGTGTAATCTTCTTTGTTATCGTCTGATTTGAAGCCAGGCCTAGCTCTCAAAGAACAGTTGTGTAATCTTCAATACAACTTCTGAAGAAAAAAAAAGCTAAATTGTCATAAAATGCCTTCACAAAGTCCATAAAGTAAATTAGGGAGGCAGAATTGCAGAGAATGTTAAGGTTGTTCAGAACAGTTAACAGAGGTTTCAAGAGAACGAGGACTTGCACAAAATATGTCCAAAAAAAAAAAAATTAAGAACTAAAACTATCTTAAGTATACATTGTCATCATCACATGTTTGATGTGGACATGTAGGATATATGATGTATCACATAACTAACACTAGTATGCCTCTGCACAGCTCATCCAGGACAACAATTTGCTGCTTGAATGTTTTACTGAAAGAGGAGAATGACAGCTGTGAAAACATATGTATCCTCTCAACAAATATAATAGCCTCAGTAGGAGGCAAAAGAATAAACATCACACAAGGCACAGTAAATACAAACTGAAAGTGTTTATTATATTGTCACTTCTAATTCCAAGAGATTTAACAGGTATTTCCTTATAATATTCACATGCCCTTTGGAAACTGTGATGATAGAACGATGTGTTACTGCCTTCCTTTTATCAAAACACCAAATCACATGCATCAGATGAAAACATGGGCTCACTTGTAAAGCCAATCCCAGTTTGGGATGCACTTCAGCACATTCTGGAGCACAATCCAGTATCATGCACTTGAACCCCAAAGAGCCTCGCTGAATATGGTAGCACAGCACATAGAGCTGATGCTGTTATCTCATGGATATGTTATCAAATTCCCTGTATCTTTTTTCACTCGTCATCGACCTTCTCCCTATTTGTTTTCAGCCCCAGTCCTTTGCTTCCTTCCAACCTTCTCTCCAAATCACTGTTAGTGGTATTTGCTGGGTCCCCAGGATGAAGGAGGAATTGAGAATCTGACTCCATGTTCTTAGAAGGCTAATTTATTATTACATTATTATTCTATTCTATTCTATTCTATTCTGTTCTATTCTATTTATTATATAATATTTATTATATTAAAAGAATACTATACTAAAACTATACTAAAGAATAGAAAGGATACAGACAGAAGGTTACAAAGAATGATCATGAACACTCATGACTGCTTCCAGAGTCCTGACACAGCTGATGGTGATTGGTCATTAAGTCAGAACAAATCACATGAAACCAATCAAACATGCACCTGTTGGATAAACAATCTCCAACCACATTCCAAAGCAGCAAAACAGGGAGAAGCAATCACATAATTATTGTTTTCATTCTTCTCTGAGGCTTCCCAGTTTCCCAGGAGAAGAAATCCTGGCAAAGGGATTTTTCCAAAAATATGACAGTGACAACTGTTCATGCATCAAATACTCAAGAGACAGAACTGCAGTTTAAGGCAATCCTGTAAAACATCCACAGATTAAAAGGCCTCAAGGGATCTGCCAAGAAAGCCTAGAAAGAGACTTCAGATTTGAGAAAAAAGAATAAGTACCAGAACAACTTTTGGCTCTTGTGATATGACTTGCAAGTATTTCTCAAGAAAGAAATAAATTTTTGGAAAGAAATCCCAGAAATACAGAGCAGAGGCAAGAACTGGGATGAAGTTGTGGCACGCACCCTCAGTCTCAAGAGACAAGAAGCTTCAGTGTTCTCATCCTACATGTGCAATTCTCACACTTTAGGCATAATCTAGGAGAAAGTGTGATTGGTGACAAAAATTTTGTATGAGAAGTTGAAGTGTGACATTATGCATGTCAGTAAAAGCTGTGGGAGAAGTGAGTTTCTTAGAGAAACTTTGTGTGTTTGCCCCATATTCCTACAGGCTGTCCCTGAATTCTCACTCACAGAGCTGAAACTTCAAGAATGCATCCACCCATGCTGCCTATTTATCTGAAAAACTGTTTCAGAAGAAGTTCTACAAGCAGTTTCAAGCAAGACTCAGCAACAGGTACCCAGCCATGTGCTTGTCCTTCCAAAGGCATCATCCCCTGCAGAAATTCATGTCCCTGCCGTCCTAGCCCTGGTCCCTGCTCTGAGGAACCATAAGGGAACACTTTTACCTGGATTTCACTGTGCTGTGTGCTACCAGAACAGTAGGAAACAGTAAGTACAATGGGCCATCAATCTGCTCAGTTTTATGTAATTTTAAATCAGAATTAGCCATTCATAATCTTAATTTCTAATTAAGACAAGCTATAAATAACCTTTGATTCAACCTGAGTAGGTTTAGGCAAATGACATTTTTCTGTTTCACATTTCCATTACTTCAGCCTGGTTATTTTCAAAGACAAGAACACTTGCTCTACAATAACGTGACACTCTTGAGCTGAATTAAACATGCTGTATTCTTGCAAAGTTAGCTATTTTTACACTTGAATAGTCAAAGCAAAAATTGGCAGTATCATACAGCTCTAGTCAGGAGTCAAGTTTCCAACTGTGAAATGAAATTCCGTGAAGCAATTGAGTATGTGCAGTGGGAAAAAAAAATCCACTGCTATCCCCATGTCTAGCTGATAATGATTTCCTTTTATAAAATGTATTGAATTGCCATTTATAAAATGAACTATTTTAAAGGAGAGAGCTGAGTCCCAGTGACAGGCTGCTGAAGTTATCAAATTCTTCAGGGAAGGTTTTGCACACATCTCTTCAAGACATAGAACAAGACAAAGATGAGACATGAAAAGAAAGATAACCTTTTGAGCAAAAGAAATTGTTCAAGGTATTTGATAAATACATCAAACATCTGAAAAAGTTTGGAGCCACAGAGGATTAAAAATGACAGTAAGTCCACCTAATATGAGTGTGTTTCTCCAGACATTTAAGAGGATTTTTTTAATCTCAGGAACAAATATTAAGCCGATAAAAAAATATTTTTTAAAATGTTCAAGTCCTGATTAAGTATCTTGGAGTTGGGCAACTTGAGAGGAGCCAAAAGGAGTGCAGGGAGAGTCCAGTTCATGAATTCCAAGGTAAGGAGGGCAAATGTAAATTTTCCTAACACAGGCTGGCTATTTCAGGACCTCATTCTGCAGCCCTCCGCTACCAGACCAGAACCTTGCCACATAAACCTGACAGAGCAGGAAATTCTCCCATGGAGCCTCAGAGTGGACCAAACAAACAGTATTGCTTTGTAAAAATCCAGTTTTAGGTGGAGAAGGAGAGCACACAGAACATTCCAGCACAGGAACCTACACACTATCAAAATCTAGCTTATGTTCCAAACTAACTATCCAAACTAAAATGTTTGGATATGTCACAGAAGCAGATACACTGCCAAATGATGCGGCAAAAAATTTGAGATTTGGGAAAATAGTGGTTACTCAGCATTTGCAGTTGGCAGCTTGGCACAAATTTTGTTTCGGATACTTAGTAACCTATTATAAGGCAGTAGCTGCAAACATTTTGAAAATGCCACTCTATAAAATAACCCTTCTTGTTATCCCATTATGAGAAGTTTGTCAGTAAAATATTTCCTCCTACTCATTTGACTGGTAAAACTTGACCCTAGATTTTCTAGCAGAGTGACCTTGTTAGTGTTTATCATGAAGATGATGTGAGTCCTCATCACTGTCACTTCATTTTAAGTTCATATTTAAAGTGAATGAGTCAGTACATCCTGAATTACATAGAAAATACACAACGAAGTCCAAGACTAAATATTCACTGCACTTTCAGCATGCCTGAGTGCTGACCAAGCAGCCAGTTCTGACACAAAAATTGTCTGTGTTGTGGCAGATGTTGGCTCTTTGTTGACCTCATAAACAAGGGGATAATGTTGATGCACAATGAATATAAACTAGAGGCACCAGCAGACTTCACATCCAACATTTCAAACAGTTAATATTTCATTATAATGATCACTGATAGGTGACACACTATATTTCACCAGCATATTACAAAAACGTTCTGAAAAACTAAGTCTGGAGAAGAAATCAGTGAACAGGTCACTGGAGGAGCTGACAGGCTCACGTGTAAATAAAATAGTTTAGCTAGACTGAACTGGAATGTTATTAATGAATCAAAATATCATAAGAAACATTCACAGTTTCTTGTCATGTATTTGCAGGAGGGTGAAATATTACCCAGTTCCCTCAGGACCTGTGGATGCGTCTCATCAGGTCCCATGAACTCGTGCACCTTCAGCTACATTCAGCAGCTTCAGAAGTTCCAGCTTCGAGCTCTAAGAACTAAGATGATAAATCATTTCTATACCCTCACTGATGTCAAAATTGAAATTACACAATTTCACCTCTTGTCAACACTGGCATGTCTGTGTATGGTACCTGGTAAAAACATCAGTTACTGTTCTTTCATCATGGTAAGTCAGCAGTAACCACACTTCCAGGCATCTTTGCTGTAAAAGACACAGTTAAAAGCTGTCGCCACAAGTGAATTTCTAGTCTAATAACACATTAACAAGAAAAATTACAGCAATACTTGCTTAGCAGCTAAACCATCTGCCATAATTAGAGAGAGAAAGTAATAGTACAGAGAGCTTGTGCTTAGGCCAACTAGAAGTTGCTGGAAACATCAGTCCAGAAAGTGTACTGTGAAAATACAATAATAAACAGACATGTAATTGCATTGTACAGTAAGTTACAGAGGAACACAAATTGATCTTCAATAGTTAAAAATGATTTTTTTTTTTTGCCTAAAAAGTACCTCAGAGAAAAGCCCCTCCACCTTTATTTATCTCTAACTGTTGTATTTCTTTTGGCATTGCCTCACAGAAACCCTCAGCACTGGGAATTTCCCAGAGCATGCCTGCAATGACTGAAAATAAAAAAAATCACTTACCACACTAGGCAAATGCTCCTCAATTTTTGGTTCTTATGCTTGGTCACCCCTTTTCATGGAAATTACAGTAATTTGGTATCTTAGCATACCACTTTACAATATATACAGTTGGACATGTTGTCTACACAAAAAAGCCCTTTCCAAGTCATTGTACATCAACTGCTTGACTTGGTATTTTGAGTGTAATTTGTTCTTTTAAGTTGTAAAAAAAAACCTGGGTAGGTTAAACACCTGCTTCAAAACTCAGCAGCCTGAGTTTAATTTATGGGTTAGCCCAATATCTCACAAATTTTATCTTATTTAAAGAATACATTTCTCTAGGAAACATTCACAGTATCTAGCATGGCTTTGGAAACAATTAATACCTTGTTGACAACACCGATTCTATTAAATGGGGGTCTATCCTTCAGCATTTCTTTCCAGGAATAAGGGACAAAAAAATTGATCAATTTTTTTTTTTAACTCCATTTTAATTTTTTTTTAAGACACATGCAAGTCTCTCACCTCAGTCATGGTGACAATATGTATAGCTGTGAACAGCTAGGAACAAGGCAGAAGTGGAAAACGTTATAAACAACAGGTTTTACAAATCATACAGGTATATGAATATATTAAAAAGAAGGGAAAAGACATAATGTGTGACAAGTATGTGAATCATATATATCATAGGTATATTGGAATAACTTTATTTGGAGGGCTCTTTTTTACTCCCATATTTTGGACTACATGCAGTCCTCCAGATGGAGAAACCAATAAGAGTCAAAAAAAAAACAACAACAACAACAAAAAAAAACCCTTTTAAAACTATAGAAAAAAAAATTAGCATAAATAGGGCAGAAAAATTAAGGGCATTTTTTTGCTTTTATCACCAAGTAAATCGAGTATTGCACCTGCAAGGACAAATGGTGATTTCAGGGTTCCTAAGATATTCCTACACACTAAAGATCTTCAAGCAACAAACTTTAGCAACCAAGCAATGGCTGTTACAATGAGGCAGTTCAAAATGCAAGTAATTATAACGCTGCTTGCTGTAATTGCAAATCAACTGTCTTGGTGTCTATGATAAAAATACAGAGCTTTGCATAGTCCATTTTAAAGACAAGAAGACAAAGTAAATAATGCAAAGTGGCTCTTACTGTGCAAGTGCAAATCCTTGTGAAGCCTCCGGAATAGGTTCTGTGTAACCAACCTTCCCATACGTATTCTAAACAGTCTTTTGGGATATTTAATTCATGCTGCAAAAGACTAATGAAAAAGTAATTCTGTGAGGGTAAAATATTATTGTTAGGGACTTATTTCAGCTGCTGAAATACTGATAGTACATACAAACGAGACTCTGCTTCCATAAGGAATCACTTACATGAAGGGACAATTTTTGGACTATTTCACATAACGTGAAAATAAATGTATCTAGGTACATTGCCAAACCTGTGATTTTGTCACTATGCACACCCAGCTTAGCTGCTTTCATGAGTAACACTCAACCTATAAATCTGTGCTCAACTTTTCACAGTACCTGTGTTTTTCACTAAAAAAATGACACCAATAAGCAGAGACACAGCAAAGAAGATCCTACAGCACTTTTATATTCATAATGGCTTAAAAGTGTGAAATACACAGGTACTGTGTTACTTCCCCCCACAGTCCTAATGGCAAACCAAATGATACAACCAGAGTTAACAGGCAAAATTGGGATGCACAGGCCCACTTTTTTGTTTAAAACAGATGCAAAGATAATAGTATTTTAATTCAAGTTGAGAGCAGCAATTTGAGCTGCGTATGTTAACTCTTATGTTAGCATGTTAACTGAAGAAGGTTAAAAATATTAATTATACAGTCTTAAAGGCAATTTGTGGAGTGATGGCTGACAAAATGACAACAGTAGATCATCAGGAAAATGACTGCACATAAAGATATTATAGTACAAAATGAAATTTCCAACTATTTTATTTTCTTGTTTACAACATATCATGATATACTGAAATCTTCTTAAGTAATATCTTAATACCTACCACCTTATCTTGAATATCATCATGAATGATGCTGGGAAGTAAGACTAATAAATGCACTAGGCATTAGCAGCATCTGGGGCTCTGGAAAGAGTTTTATTTTTCTCATGTGACAATTTTCTCAGGCCCCAGTACCAAATAATATATACGTATTCTGCAGTAAAGCTGCAGTTGGACAAGCTCTTTCTGCCAATATAAACTGATGTTGCTGGCAAGAAAATCACTAATTCTATACATCTATTTCCACCTTTTAAATGCTACAGTTGTTTCACACCTTCCTGTGGGCCAGTTGAGCCCCTGTGCCCCTGAACTGGATCTGTGAGATGATCCAGTCCAAAGAACAGCTGGGGGACGAAAGTACCCTTTGAACTGTGCCCTGAAAAAAATTATTTTCAGTGCATATTTACATTTGAAAGTAACTCGGTGTCACACCTTAGGGAAGGCTTGCACGTTTGGAAGCTTGACTGGTTTTAACAACTATAATGGAAGAATAAAAGATGCTCCTTCTGCTAACAGACTCCTCCAATGGCATCCTGTTGTAACTGCTTCCACAGGAAAATTCTTTTTACTACTTTGTTCACTTGCCTGCGACTTTATGTGGACTCTCTGAAATCAAGGCAATGAAATTGAGAAATTAACCCAAAGTTTTGCTAAAAAACGTATAATTAATATCCATTATAGAATGTCTCTCCAGCTTCTACTCACCCTTTCTCTTTCATTACTTAGAATTTAACAACTGCTTCATCTTATGGTTAATACCTGACCTTATGACTGAAGGGCGGTTAATTCCTAAGTTGAATGCTAGACAAAATAATTTATCATGTCAGCAAAAACAGAGGATAATTTCTGTAGGAAAGCAATGTTTTTGTGTCACCAATGAGTTATTTTGTCTCCTGAGCCCTCTGCCCGTGACAGTAACAAAACACTTCATGGAGTTTATGCTATCAAAAAGTTTTTGTGAAGTACACACATCTGAACTTGACCATACATAATTTCAGCATTTAAAAACAGCTGTTCACTTACTCATAAAAGAGGATTTTAAAAGCCAGTGTGACTTTTATCTTGGTTCTCTCACTGTACCTCAGCGATTGGCAGTTTCAGCCCCCAAAGCCTGGTCCTGTGTATTTTGTAAAACATACACTAAGCTCTCTGTGCTTCTTTCTTCCATAAAGATCATAAAATATAGATCCTGTGCATTACTTTCTTTACCTACCTGTGTTTCTTTCCTATTTGTATTTTTTGGCATCTAGATCAAGAACAGAAGGATTCCTTGTGGGGAAAAGTGAGTAAGAAAGCAGCACCTGAGAGAACTCATCACCAAATCATATTCACAGCAGCAAAATGTAATTATTGAAGGTGAAAAAGATAACCTGGCAAAAAGTAATAGGTTTTTTAAAGGAAGAAGAAACAGTAGACATAAAAGATGCATGTGAACAAGCAGGCTAAAGTCAAAGATTCATAGATTTAAAAGGTGGGAGGTACCAGTATAATCACCCATTCTGATCCTATTCATGGCCCAGGCCAGGGAATCTCACCCAGTAATTAATTCTGTAATTGCCACACTTTGTGAGTTAGGGCGCCTTTTTATACAGGCACAGAGCGCAGCACTTGGCATCTCCTGCAAAAATCTGCCCTGCTACCTGATTACCCTCACCATAATTAAAGTAAATCGTACTTCTAACCCTTTAGAAGATTTTGTCTTTCATTCCTTTGCCAAAATTCCAACCAATGCCATACTCTAAACTCCTCCCCCATGGCTTTCTGGGGCAAGCACTTACTTTGTATCAGTTTATGCTTTAAAGGAGAACAGATTTGAGTGCTCAGCTCTATTTCTCCACTCTCTAATCATATTTACCTAGAGATTCCCCAATTCTGCCTACAAAGAAAACATCTGCAGAGCATCAAGGATTAAACTGCTGCTGCTGATGCAACTGTGTAACAGGAATCTTTACGCCTCCCTTCAGCATCTCCTCTGCGGCAACACCATAAAATCCACTGCAGGACGAGAAAAGCTACATTAAAACAAGAACATTTGTTATAAAGATGATAAAGCAGATTGCAGAGCACTATTGTGCCATAAATTCCAATTAGAAAATGCTTTGAGAAAGGGGGAAGCAGTGGGGAGAGGAGGCCTGGCTGTCTGAGCAGCAATGGAATTGAGCAAGAATAGGAAAGCATCTTTCAATAGACCTCAGAATTAGAAAATGGAAGGTTAAAAAAGTATTGCAAACTCTGACAAATAAAAATAAAAGTCTATCTAAACAAAGGGGAAAAAAAACTAAAAACAATTAGCTAAAGAAATCACAAGTAGATCCATAAGTAATGACAAAAGGTGTCCTATGAGCTGTTAGCAGTCTAGGACCACCAACAAATGTAATTAAGCCTCACTTCTCAAAATCATTTTAACCTGTTTTTATTAAAGCATTACTTTGGTGAGCATAAAAATCCTGGTTTTCTATCCTTTTACAGTACATAAACACACAGAAAGGCTATGAAAAAAAATAAAAATTGCTTCCTCGCAACACTGAGATGGCAGCATCAAACTTCCTTTCCTGAAAAGTTTGTCTTTAAAATAATCCATGTAAGAAAACAGATTGAGACCACCAATACTGGAAGCGACTTTGTTATTCCTTTGGCAAATGTGAAGGATGCTCGGGGGTCTTTCTTTCCCTTCGCATTATAAAGTTTAAATGGGCCGCAATATAGTAACTGAAGTCAGTGATACCACATAAATAAGCCATGTACCGTATCTACCACCATCCATCTTGACAGAGAGGAGCCCTTTAAAAAAAAAGAGAAGACCATGGAGTGACAGAAGGGGGAATGGATGCAGACTAGGAGAGGGCAGGGCTGGCTGGGATCTTGGCAATGAGGAATTGTTCCCTGGCAGGGTGGGCAGGCCCTGGCACAGGGTGCCCAGAGCAGCTGGGGCTGCCCCTGCATCCCTGGCAGTGCCCCAGGCCAGGTTGGACACTGGGGCTGGGAGCACCTGGCACGGTGGAAGGTGTCCCTGCCCGTAGGGGGCCGGGGAGCGTAGAGTCGGATGAGCTTTAAGGTCCTTCCCTACATAAGCCATTCTGTTACTGCATTTTTCGTCCATTTAGCGGGATCCATGAGCTCTACATTTAAACTGGTCCAGTGTAGCTTGAAAAACGCAGTTCACCCTCAGCCCCTCTCAGCAGCGCTCCCGCCATTTCCCGCCGCCCCATCAGACGCCACAAGATGTCGGCGGGGCCGAGCGGGACTCCCGGGAGAGCGCGCGGGGCTCGACCAATCGCAGGGCGCCGTTTGGCATCACGTGATCGCCAGGAACTACAACTCCCGTCATGCACAAGGCACTCCCTTCCTCCTTCCCGGTTCCGGTTCCGGCTCTCGTCAGCCGCGCCACCCTGAGGAAGGTCGCGCAGGGCGGACGAGTGGTCGCTGCCTCCTGTCCCTATCATGCTGTCCGCCGGTGTCCGCCGCTTCGCCACCTCCGCCATCCGCCGCAGCCATGTTGAGGAGGGACCCGGGAAGGTGGGCAGCAGCGTCCTGGCCCGCTGAAGGTCGCGGGGTGGGGGTTGGTGGCTGCCCTGCGCCTGGCTGTGGTGTGTGGGCTGAGGGGTGGCGCGGTGATGCCAGTACAGGCACAGCAGCGCAGATCATGTGGGGGCGGAACCCCAGCTCCCTTCCCTGCAGTGGTACAGATGATGAGCATTGCCGTATGAGGGGCAACAATGATACTGTAAACGCTTTCTGATGTACCTGGCCGGGTTTCTCAAGCCTTCGGTCTGAAGGGTTAGTTTTATATGCGTGACTGATACGAGGAAATTCTTCACAGTGGCGATAATGAAATACCAGAACACTCGGGGGGCTGTAGGTGTGTATCCTCAGAGCTTTTGTTATTGACTGCATGAGACCTGCAGCAAACTGGCCTCACCTTGGGCAGGACGGGAAGGAGAAGAGAGGACGAGGTGACCTCTAGAGGTCACATGCAGGCTGTAATCATGGAGTGTTTGGGTGGGAAGGGACCTTAAGGATCATTTTATTCCACTTCCCACCATCCCAGGCTGCTCCCAGCCCGTGTTCAGCCTGGCCTTGGGCACTGCCAGGGATCCAGGGGCAGCCCCAGCTGCTCTGGGCACCCTGTGCCAGGGCCTCAGCACCCTCACAGGGGATAATTTCTTTATAGTCCCCCCCTGAAATATCTCCTCTTTCAGTTGCAATCTGTTTTCTCTTGTTTGACGCTGTAGGTTTTCACAAAGAATCCATCTTCAAATTCCTTGCAGGTACTCTTCTGACACAGGAAGGTTATTATCCTAAATACTGTGCTTCTTTCCTTGAGAAATATTGAAAATGCTTTGAAACTGCGTATTTGTTTTGTTCTGAGATTCTTACAACTTTTAAATGGGTTAGAAAGGAATTAACGCTTGGTTTGCGAAGGCTAAAACTCTCATTTTTTTCCCTGCAGAACCTCCCATTCCCTGTGGACAACAAGTGGAGGCTGCTGGCAATGATGTGTGTGTTCTTCGGGAGTGGATTTGGTGCCCCTTTCTTCATAGTCAGACACCAGCTCCTGAAGAAATGAAGGGATCAGGCTGCAGCTGCTCCAGCTGGGTAACTGCTTCTGTTGGATTTCGTAGCACAGTGGCATTCGGGGAGCCTGCCCCTGCTCAGAATTTCACACTTCTCAGCCTTTTGCAGCCCAGGTGGTCTGCAGTTGTGCAGTGGTAGCTGGGGCAGTGAGCCGGGTGTAAGTCTGTGTCCCAGAGCTGCTGCACTCGGTGGTTTGTGACCTTTGCCTCCCCAGAGGCCGCTCCTGCGTGCCTGCAGCTCCTGGCCGTGCCCAGAACCGCGGCTGCTTCCTCCCCTGAGGGGGTGAGGAGGTGCAGCTGGTGAGGGAGGCACTGGCGCGTGTGGTGTGACACCACAGGATGAGGAGCTGTGATGCTGTAAACGCTTTCTGATGTGCCACATAAAGCTCGGGGGGAAAACTGTGTTTTCTTGAGCCTGCATCAAAACAGTCTTGCCATCTACATCATTCACAGGTTACTGTGCAATTAAGGTTAAGTCATTAACAGGAGTTAATCGGTGCTTGCTGATGATCCTGACAAAGAAAGCCTTAGACTGTGCAGCCATGCCACTTCAGTTTGTCTTAAGGTGGTTCCACTTTGGAAATACCTGGTATTGCCTGTAACCTGAGAAACTATAAACATTTTTCAGGAACTTCAGTGACCCAGGTGCTTCTTGAAAGGAAGCAACAGTCCTCACTGGAAGCTCAGAATTGGAACAAATTGTGCAATTCCTTTGCCAGTTTGATGTTTATTCCACCTTCGACTGAGGAGAAAACCAAAATCAGCAGATTTGTATTGAAGTTGGGCATTTTGAACTTGGGGGTTTCATGCAAGCTGAGGCCTCTGATGCAAAACCAGACAATGGATGAAGCAAAGTCCTCAAATAAATCAAAAGTTCAAATTAAAACATGTCTTTATTACAGGGCTCTAAAACATATGTTTATTACAGGGCTCTAAAGTTTCTTCAATTTCTTTTTCTTGCAGAGTTGAAGTCTTCTGCACAGCATCGTTCAATGGGGATATGGTAGCTGCAACCCATGCTGGATGTCTCTAAATAAAATCTTAAACCCCAAGGCCTTGGCCTGTGTGTTTTGTGAAACTCCTGAAGTGCTTTTGACACCTGGTGTGTACTGAGAGCCCCTTCTAATTTCAGTGTGTTGCCATTAAATTAAACACTTCATTGTCATAATGTATAAGAACAGAGGATGGGGAAAATCACATTTCAGAACAGGGATTGGGCTGGACTTCTTTTGCTGCTCAGAATAATGACCTGGGACAGTTGATAGCAGTGGGTATCCTGTCACCGTAATCCACGCTGCAGAATTTTTAACTTCAGTGAGGATTTTCTGTGGCTTTTCTTCCAGGCTCAGCAGTTCCAAAGAGCTGCTGTTCCCTGATCTCTGTAGCATCAGCTCTGAGCAGGGACTTGGGCTCTGCCCTAAAGGTTTCGTGAGGCCTCAGGCTCAGGGGGTGACATGAGCAGAAAAAAATATTGGTAATGCTCTGTAGTTACCAAAACTGAACCTGCTGCAGATTTCCAGGTGTTTGGAAGGAACTGATTGCTTTCTCTTGGTACTTTTCAGTTGTGAACCTTTCTGGTTTGCTTTTTCCCCCCACTCAGACACCCTTCTGCTGCACCACAGTGCATTTAGTGTGGCTTGGAGCATCAGAATCTGCAAAGTGAACAGTTCACAAAACTTTGAATTCTTTTCTTGCCACTCTAATCTGTGTTGATGCCAGTTTCTCATCCAACTCCCCCAGCAGAAATAATGTGGGAGTGGTAACACTGCTCGTAGCAGAACAGCTCCTGGGTGCCACATTTCTCTCTTCAGGGGAGAGTCTAAAGTGCTGATGACTGTTCCCCCATACTTTAGAATCCCTGATTGTCAGATTTCATAATTCTATTTCTCTAAAATAGCTAGTTTTATTTATAAGGTCATCTTTTAAACTTATTTCTAGCTCTGCTTCTCTCCCAGCACTATCTTGCTCTATAACATTTCTAAGTCAACATTTCTTATCTTAAAGTTTACATACAAATACATGCTGTATAAACCTTCTGTCAGACTTTAAAAATTCTCTACAAATCCATTTCCCACACCTGATGTGTTTGGAAAGAGCACACATCACCTCTGAAGGTTCACCCTGTGGGAGAGGCCGACCAGTTCTTTCACTGTGCTTAAAACAAGGTCCCCTTTCTGAATTCCACCCTTTCCTTGTGGATACTTTTGAGCACAGGGTGATTAAGCTTGGAGCAATTATTTTTGGATGAAATGGTAGATACTTGAGAAGCGTTCTAAAGCTGTAATCATCTCTTCTCACAGTGTTGTTACCCTGATGGATCATATTCAGGAGCAGGAAGGTCCTGGGGGCTCCCAGTTATGAGATGCCACTAAATCGTGAACTGTTACCAGACCTGCCACCAGCTTGGGTAAATAAATCACTAATGTGGAGCACAGTACCTGTAACATTCCCTCTGCTGATTTTTACATGATATCCACGGCTGAGGGGATGAAGGAGCTGAGCCTCTGTGCTGCCACCCCTCATACAATCCCAGTTTTTGTGTGCCAGTACAAATCATGCAAAAAAGAAACAGCATCAGCCCTGCTTCGTGTGAGGGCTGACTAAACACATCATGTTAGTCTTAAACTGTTTGATAGACCAGTGCTTGTGGTGTGATACTACTCTCATTTACAAAGAAAACGTGGTACGGTTTTGTAGCCTTCACTAATACAGTCAGTTCAAGGTTCCTTGAGTGTAGGAAGTTGCTAATTTGTATTTTTGATAAAACACCTGCACACTGTGAGCTAGAAAATCAGGACTTGTGTTCTCCACTCATGGCAAACTCTTACTCCTGCTGTAATTAGTCCCTTTAGAGCTGGGTTGTTCCCTTGCATGAGGTGCTTGGGCAGTTTTCAGCAGTTTTTGAGCGCCAACAATTACCATAAGTTTCCTGCCTGACTTAAGTAATTGCTTCCCTTAGGATTCCAGAAGTTTTCACTCCTGCAGCAGAAGTGCATTAATAGATCTGTGCTGCTCTCTCTGCTAATGCAAAATTGGGCAGTCTGCATTCCACCCAAGGGCATTTTTTACTCCTAGATTATCTGTGATTTCGTCACTGCTCAGTAAAGCAAAGTCTGAAATGAGTTATTTTGGTTGTCTGGGTGGAAAATACAGGTTGTCATTGAGAGAGATGTGTCTCCTGTCATTAATACCAGGTGTTTGACTGTGTTTCAATTTCACAGAGGCCCAACTCCAGATGGCTTTTTTTTCTTTGCTCTTATGAGAAGATCACTGCATTCAGCCAACACTTCGTCAACCATACTTATTTGTTTATTCATTTAACTGCCCATTTATTTCCATTTACTCCCCAGATTTACCTTGGTCTAAATCTTTTGCAGTTTGCCCATTCCATGGTTTATTGTTTTAAGCCCTCCTAGTCCATTGTTTCTTTACTGACTGCTGAAGAGATGGGCCAGAGAAACTCAGAAATTTTTTTTTTCTCACCTCATTTTCTCATTTTGCAATGACTTCTCTAAACACATTCCCACCACAGATCCTAGCATGGAAATACCCAGCCCTGAGTGATTCGAGAGACAGATGTGTCACTATAAATATATATGAATTAACTGATATTTAATGGTATTAAGAGGGATGGATCAGATTCATTAAAGCCCACCAGCTGCAGAATTAAGTTGTGCAAAAACACAACAGTGTGTCCCATCACACTCAGATATATGGTAGTCTGTACCCAATGAAATATTTCTTTTAAAATAGCCTTTTGGATTCCCTTTAGGGCACCTTGACTCGGTAGGAGATAAATCAGTTGAGAATAGGAAAAAAGCAATATGTAAGTGATGCTCCTCTGGCATTGGAATTGTATGAAGGAAACAAGCCAGTGGTTAAAGGACCTCTGGGAAATAACACATCTGTGTGAATGACTGTATTTTTTTGCTTGCCAGATGCCAATTTTAAGGAAAATCATTAATGATCCCTGATTTTTTTTCCAACTTCCCTGTTATAATTTTCACCTGCATATTTTCTGTTTTGGCACAAACTCAAAACCTCTCTGTTTTGCTTCCAGGGAGCTTCACAGCTTACCATTTTAATTATGTCAGATATAGTCTTCAAGCAGTTTCTGAATTAAATCTGAGCAGGTGTGAATTAGATGTCCTTATGCTTCAATATTTTGGATGTTTTCAGTTTGTGGATCTTCTTTTCTTACTCTGGAACACTCCTTATTCCAGAGGGACAATTCTGGAAAGGCTTGGGTTCAATTACATGGAATGGGGTATTTTCATTCGGTGAAAAGGAATACATTATTTTTCAAATCAAATTATTCTAGAATTTCTGTTCATCAATTAATTTGACTGTGTGTCCTTTTCATATCCACTCTTCACAAAGCGATGGGAATTTGATTTTTCTTTTTTTTCCTCCCCAGAGAACAGAAATTTCAATTCTTGTTCAATTGTGTTTTGAAGCATCTGGTATTAATCCATGTTGGAAATAAGATACTGGCTTGAATGAGCCCCACTTCTGAATTATTGTGGGCAACCCTTGCATAATTGATCCAAGTACAACAGAAACCTGGAATAAGTTTTTCTTCCTTTAAATTGTGACCCCTTTACAGAGGCGTTGCCCTGTACAGCAGTTGAGAGTGTGAGTTACTTATGAAAATTGCTTTAAGATCCTTTTACTGCTAATTAAATAGTAGGGGAAAAATTCAAAATATTTTCTAATATAAGTTATTAGCCACTCTTTTCTTGTTTCTTTCTAGCTTGAGATTTTTATTACTGTCTGAACATGAAACAATTTAGAGGTTTATAAACAATTAGGGCTGGAGGATGAAAATATGAAAGCAGAACTTAGTATTGCATGGGCTAGCACATTCAAACTATTTTTATCCTTTAAAGGTAAAGATCATCTATACATTGCAATTCATACTTTGGTTGAATTTTCAGCCCAGGAACATCAATGGTTTGGGTTTTTTTTTTTAATTAAATAGAATTATTACATAGAAAGAAGGGAAGGAAAAAAAATTGCTGCCTCCATGAAAAAGAAAGTAGTTGTTCTCAATTTCATGATCAAGAAAATAAAGTTATGTAAAGGTCAAACAATACACCCAGTAGGGGATATCAGAGCTGGGACACAATATCCAGTGCTATAAAATATTCCTGCCTGTTCCCACCTCAGTGGAGTACATCAAACAGCTATGAGAACTTTCTTGTAATCATAATTTTAATGTGTGAAAATACACATTAGGATAGAAATAGGACAAAACAAGTCTCTGGGTTGCTTAACTGGAAGCTGGAATGTGTATCAGAGAAGAAGAATAACGCAGTGATTTCTTGGTAGAAGTGTCATAATTATAACTTCAATTATCACCAAAAAAAAAAAAAAAACACAAAGTTGAGAAATAGGGAGGAATGGTGCAAGTTTAGGGTATATGTTACTGGAAAAACACTTTGGAGTAGCACAGAGTGGCTTATGGGAGGTCAAGAGGGAAAGACAATGACTGTGAGACCCCCTGTGGTGCAATTAATCACTTTTTTCAATTAAAACATAAGCGTGGGCTCAGCCCCCTGCCCTCTCCATGGCTTTTCCAGAGGCAGCCCCTTCTGCAAACAGCCCAGCTCCTGTTTGCCCTGCTTGCACAAGGAAGATAAATGTTAGTTGCTCTCTAGGATGATATGCTCAATAAGTTTGACTTGAATTTAAATGAGTTTAAAATAATAGTATTTGCTGGAATTAATGTGATCCACTGTTCCATTTTCTCCTTTGGTATTCCATGAATAACATTAAGTTCTTTTCTGTGGTTGTGCCACCTTTTTCCATTAGCTATGTAGAGCGTGCAGCTCTTTGAAAAATGTCACTGTATAAATAGTGTTGCAGAGAACCCGAGTAAGGCACAGCCAGCAACAAAACGTGGAAATGTACTTTGCTGGTGGGGAAAAAAAAAAAAAAAGTGTAAAAATCATGCATGTGAAAATGTGCATAAATGTATATAAAAATTCTGATGAGTGATGGAAGGATGGAGATGAGAGGGAAGAGTGTGGTCTGAGGTTTTATTTCTTTTTTGTAAAATTTTGGTTGCACCACTAAAATTCATAACTCCTGAGAGTTCTTTAGACTAAGTTGGAAAAAAAAAAAAAAAGGCCAAAAAAACCCCACAGCTCTGTAAATCTGGATTAAATGTAGTTTTGTAAAGACAAGAAGATTCCTCCCTCAAGGGAGGAAGAACCAGATAAAAATTAGATATTTGGCTAAATGGGGCTTTGCTGTGAACCAAAGCTATTTCCTAAAACAGTGGCAGAACGGACTGTTGGGGGAAAAAAACACAAACATAAATATACAGGCCATTACTATGAGTGAGAAATCCTTTTTGCTTGCCTCCATGAGCCATCCAGGTAATTGAAAGTGAAAACTGGAGAAGATGTGCCTCCCTACAGAGGACCCATCTCCCCAAGACCTTGTTTTCTGACAGCCCAGAGCAGATTTGGGGAACAACTAACTGGAAAGGATGGGGATTTTTAGAGGGGTCAGGGGGAAAGCTGGCAACCCCTAAGCAAAGTCCTTTATCCTGATATTCTGGAGTGGCAGCACAAACAGGGAGGTATTCTGGAAATACCTGCATAATTTAAATTGTAAGGCACAGCTGAAGTTCCCCTGCCCGCTACATGATCCAAAAGCAGCGTGTGGGCACCTGACAGCCTACCTGCAGTACAGCTGAAGGTGTGACTTCAAAGTTACCTAAATTTTATTTAATTCCCTGTTTGACGCTGCTTTGAAGTTAAAGCAACGCAGCAGCAGTTCAATTGGAATTTACCTCTGAAATCAAGCTATGTAAAACAATTTGCCAGCTACTCTAATCCTAGGTAGGCCAGCAAAACCTAAGCAAGTAAGGCTTTAGGTAAGTCTAAGTTAAGTTTAATTTCATTCAAGTTATTATTCCTGCTATGTAGGCAACCCCAAGACTGGGAATTGCAAAGCCCAGAAAGCCATGCAGAGCATCAGCAAAAGGACCAAGCACAAGGACAGGGCTCAGACCCCCATGTTTTTATGTTTTATGTCTCTCTTAAAGAGAGCTCACAAAATTGATAGTCAGCCTAATTTCACGTGAGAGAAGACTGGACTTCCAGCGCTTGCTCAAAAGTATTAAATACAATTGTATACAATTATTATTTTTTATTTACTAGTACACTAACTCAGGCTCATTCTTGTTGGATTATGTTCTTTTCTGACTTAGAGATGGGGCAACTGAGAGGCATTTTAAAAACTTTTATTGTATTTTCAGTGTCATGTGAAGGGTGAGACAATACAGATGTTATAATTCACACTATTACAATCAGAAGTCAACTATTTCTTAATTACAGTACACTAAAAGCATTTCTTGGCCTATCAGCTTTTGCTACACTAGACTGCAAATGCTTTAAGGCTAATCGTCTAAAATTACCCCTCGTGGGTCTTAATATAATGCATCTTTCATGGTTTTATTTCTCCAAAGTATCTAGTATTTTTTGTAAGGTTGTCCTGTGAAACTTTGAAGCTTGTTCCTAGCTCCATCTCTTTCAACAATCTGTCCTATTCCATGGCATTTCCAAGTTAACATTTCTTATCTCAAAGTTTACATACAGACATATACTATGTGAACATTCTGTCAAGTTTTGAGAATTTTCTACAGATCCATTTCCCACAATTCTCTCCCAGTAAAATTCCACAACCACCCCTCCTATGCCATAAACAATCCCTGAGAAGTGGAATAGCAGCTCAGACTGTGTGGGTTAAAGCAACACCCCTGGGAAGCCACCACAGATCACCTGAAACTGAGCCTGGGCCTCTCATTTTCTGCACAACAGCTCACCTGGATGGAAGGTGACCACACACCTCTCCTTTCTCCAGCTAAATTTAGATACCACTCCAGCAGCCACGTGAGCACCCTTTAAATCAGGTCATGCAGGAGAGGAAATAACCACAGGTTCTGCTTTTGAAAATGGCATTATTGCCAGAGACACGCTCTAAAAGATGTTTCCTGAAATTGCAGGAGAGGAAAAACACAACGTGTAATCAGGGACTGAAAACGGTTGTTTATTAAAAGCCCCTAGCAATTTTCGTGTGAGATTGCTAAATGAAACCTTTGTTCTCCCTTAGGAATCAATGACCTTCGGAAAATTAGTGACCAAACAGAAATAGAAGACAATTCAAGGTAAGTCTGTTGACAAAAGAGGAAAAAGAAGGGTTCAATCTCTCTCACTGAAGATGAAATAGTGGAGGGTGCTGCTGGGTGAGAGGTACTAAGTGAAGGTTAAAATGTCTCACGTCTGCCACAAATCACAGTTAAGAAAATCTGCCCACCAAAGGGTGTTTGGCCACCTGCCAGGTGCATAAAACTAGGGAGAAAAACCTAAATTCTCCCAGGTATTTCTCCTCACTGGTCTGAGTTGTGCCCAGTGGGGTCAGAGCGTTTTGAACCCCAAACACACACATGAGAGAGAGAACAGGTTTTTGTAGCTGTGTGCCAAAAAAAAAAAAAAGGATATAGTTTCATTTTCCTGAAGAAATACAAATCAAGATTCCCATCTACACTTTAAATGCTGCGTTACCTGCTAGTGAATTACGCCTTCTGTAATTGCAGAAAGGTTTTAAAAATAAAGCATCAGCCATGGATCTCCTTATTCTGGCTCATATTTTCTGCAGCACTTATGACCCCAGGCATGCAGTTCTGAGTGTCCAATCTCAAATGACTCAGACAGAGCATTTTTTTAGCAAAAGTATTCCAACCCAGAATTTTGTGAACACCCAGATCAGTGGCAGATTTTGGGAAATCATACACCCTAAGTGTAGAAGTCTTTAAACTGAAATTAATTTAGGAAAAAACAGCCCATACACTAGTATGTTGTTGTTTACCCTTCATCCCAAACACTGTCATTCTCAAAAATTTGCATTATGTCATTAGCCAGTTTCTCAATTTCTAGCTGTTAATACCCTGTCTTCAACACTGCTTCTATCAGTGCTGATACCTATTAATTAAATTCAACTAATTTAAATTAGTTAAATACCTATTTGACAATCCCATTCAGCTGCTAATACTTAAAAATTTTCCGGTCTTTTTGTAAAATGCAAAAGTGATTCAGAAGGGCATTGCACCATCTGGCCTCATAATATCTCTGTTAGTTTTCCAGGTTATTAAAAAATTAGGTGCCCCCTCCCTCTCCCTCATAATCTTCTCCATGTTTTCTCTCACAGTCAGTTTCTTTTTATCATAAAAAGATTGTAAGTTTAGAAAGCATTCAAAAGCCCAAAAAGAGCCAAAGCTCTGTGGTAATGTAAGGGTTGTAAAACAGGTGTGGTTTTAAGGCAGGAAGGATGGCGCTGCTGATGTGACACAAAGCAGACATTTACAACAGAAGTTGAGTCTTTACAGACCTTGTAAATATATTTGCATTACTTAAAATAAGGATATATTTTTTTTAAAAATTGAGAAGTCCTAGCAAAAGGTTCTGTGGGGTTTGTTTTGACAGGGAAGCCATAAAATAGCAGTTGGATATAGTCAAAGTCTATCCAATTAAGAAATTCTTTTGAATATCAAATTAACTGAAAAACTTACATAGATATGTTAAAAAAACCAAAACTCTGGGGAAAAAATGTCAGCTTTTTGTTACACCATTTTATTGAGCTTCATGTAATGCATCTTTTACTAGTTATTGGTTTACATCCATTTTTTATGTATATGTATCATGGTGTACAGGTAAAAATTAATAAATATGTAAATGCTTGGAGTTCCTTTCTGTTCAAGTGGAAAATAATATTTGTTCCCTGGGAATGAATATGCACTGAATGAAGAAATTAAAACTATTTCTAAAACTTTGCCATTACATTTCCTTGTATTCTGTACTTCTTGGCTGTAAAACCTAATTCCTTTAACTTCAGTCTTTGCACAGAATTATTATTTCTATAGTGCTGCAATGTCTGAATAAATATTGTCTAATTCTTCATTTATTTGCTCAGTTCAAGTGGTCTCACACAAATGTCCAAAGGACTGTAATCATTCCCTTACCTCATTTTCTCAACAAGGCAGTGTTTTCACAGTGCTCTGTTGCTATAATAGGTATTATAGTGGAAGAAAATTGAAATGCTTGCTCAAACATTTGCCAAAAAATTAGAATTTCTGGACTGCCACCAAGTAAATGAAAAGAATTCCCAGTCAGACATCCATCAGCTGCTCCCCATCCATTCAGAGAGCACCCAAGGGAGCAGGATACTCCTTGGTTTGGTGAGCCCTGTAAAATTCAGGAGAACCCAAATTAGATGGCTTTTCATGCAGTTTTGTGCCAGTGCTCGATTTCTCTGCAGTGCCTGGAAGTAATTTGTTAAATGTCTCACTCTTCCATGAGGTACTGCTGGTGCCTAAAACATCACCCATCAGAAAGGAATGACCTTTCAGGAAGGAAAAAAAACAATAAATTAAAAAAATCACTGCTTATGTCTTTTTAAATGCTGATAAACTTAGGTGGCACCAACAACCCCATCAAGATTTATTGAGCAATACCCTCCAGTATATAAGCACCATCAGGTAGCTTCGCATTCTCTGATGAATAAACAATTGAAGTCGTAATTGTTTGTGCATTCCTGAAAATGTCAACAAAATCAAACATCTGTCATGCCAGATAAGGAAACACAGCTCGTTTAATACACTTAGTGCTCTGCTCAGCCTTGAAAAGGTCACTCCAGTTTCAGCAAGCAGGGTGTAATTTACTGGCCCCCAGTAAATGACCATGTAGTGACAGCAGAGCTGTGGCCGCGTTTGGTTACCCTTCAAACGAGGTATTTGATTAAGATGGCACATCACATTTAGCACAATCTGTTTAATGTTGCTTTTGGATGCGCTCTCACCCTCTCAATTACAACCAACTGCGACACGAAACCATTTTCACCAAAGCAGCAACACTCACAGCCCCCAGCCCCAGCCCACCACAACAAAGCCAGAAGGACGGCCTTGAAATCCACCCATTTAAGACAACAAACAGCACACAAAGGCAGCATTCACTCCTCTGCCATCTTCAGTGGCAGCAAACAAAACCCACACACGGCTGCACTGCAGACTGGAGCCATCTCCAGCACACAGGCGGTGCCTGTGTCTGCCAAGAAGGGCTGGACATCTGGAGGTAAAGAAAATATATATATTTATAAGACAGGTATCTGAGACACATTTGGAGGTAAAAAAAAAAACAAAAATAGCTAGGAAATTGTTTTTCTGACTCTGCTCTGGCTTCCTGGATCCTGAATCCCTTCACAAATAAATCATGGCAAAGTGCTGCTTGTTCTCCATGCAGTCTGCACCAAAAGGCTGTGGGGACAGCCCAGGGATGCCTCATTTTGCACAGAGCTTTCTTTAGCTGAAAACTGATCTCTTGGAACCACTCTCTATGAGCTCCATTATTCTCCTGTTGGCCTGTGCTCCAAAGATTTGCTAATGTCAGTGAGAGGGAGATAATGTGGGGTGAATATGGACACAGTGTGGCATGGGGGGATCCTGACTCCTTCAACACACTGCCTTGAAGCACAGGCAATTTTTTGCTTGATGGCTGTTGTAACCTAAGAGTGCAGTCCCCTCAGCGTCATTTGGCCCTAAAAACCCTGAAAAAGTGTTCATTATTGGTGCTGATGGGTTGGTCCTGCTCCTCTTTAAACGGAGAGGTCTAATCCTGCAGGATACCGTGGTGTGGGAGATCCAAACAAGCAGTGTGTTTCCCCAGAGTGGCTGGCAGGTCAGAGCCAGCGCAGATGCACAAATGTGTTGATCACATCACTGGACAGCTGGTGGGAGCTGGCCCAGCTCTCTTCCCTCTGTTCTTCTCCCAAGCATTTGACTCCTGAGCCAATTCTGTGAACTGGCTCCAGGAATTTATTTATAATCCACGGAGGTGATTTGGGGTGAGAAGACAATACTCTTAGAAGGTTTGTGCTTTTAGGGAAAGGTGAATTTGAGGTGCTTTGAATGTCTAAATTATGTAAGACCTTAAACAAAAGAGGAGAAAAGGTATGGACTGTTCTTCCTTTCCTTTATTTTTTGTGCACAAGAGAGTCACAAGGCCAAGTGAGGATTATGCTACCGAGGTTTTTTTCATCCCAACAGGATTACAAAATGCTTTATGAAGTGTCAGTTTGTTTCATGCCTGCCAGGAATGGAAAATGGGGATTACAGCCCTCTTTGCAAAGGCTGATCACTGCTCCCCTGAGCAGGGACAAGTGGGCCTGTGCGTCCAGATCAATCCTAAAGGACTCCTGTGGGAAAATAAGATTGGATTTTGGCTGTCTGAGTAACCAGGCTTTACACTGGGTTTCACTAGGCTCTCCCACAGCCTATTTTCAGAGTTTGAGTTGGCCTGACCCTTTCTACTTACAAATACATGTCATGTAAGGACATCAAAAATAATTAAATCCTGAGGCATAACATGGCATCACTGTGAGGGAGTGGATCACCCATTCTCATGATCAGCTGTCATGATTTATGAGAGACATGGTTTAACACCAGCCAGAAAGTCACCCCCACCCTGCCCTGGTGTGATCAGGGCAAGAACTGGAGGGCAAAAGTGATCAACCCATGGGCTGAGGTAAAGACAGTTTAACATGCAAAGAAAAAGCCATGCACACAGCAGAGGAAAACAAAGAATCCATTCCTCATTTTCCACAGGTGTTTGGCCATCCCAGGACAGCAGGGCTCTGTCACATGCCATGGTGACTTTGGATAACAAACACCAGCACTCCAAATGTCCCCCACCTCCTCCATGTCCCCACAGCTCTGCATGCAGAGCATGATGCTGCAAGGTCTTGGATGTCCCTTGGGTTGATTTGGGTCACTGTCCTGGCTGTGCCCTCCCCCAGATCCTTGTGCACTCCCAGCCTGTGCCCTGGTGGGGTGGAAGGAGGAAAAGGAATGTTTTTGTGCCAGCTCAGCAAGAACAAAAAACATCCCTGTGTTGCCAACACTCCACCACAGACCCAAAACAGCTGCTGTGACCAAAATTCACCTTGCCCAAGCCAAAAGCAATCCATTCTCCACCTCTTCTTCCATGCCCAAGCCATACACTCTCCAATACACCTTCATTAACCACCACCCCTCTTTCCATCCTTTAATGTGGCACAGAGACATTGTCCCCTTAGTCTATGAACCACTTTTGTAAAATGTCCTTGAAATGTCTAAAATGTCCACAAAATTCTCACTGGATCCATTTATTCCATGGCTTTGGGGTCCATCTGAGGAGCAGCAGTGTTGTGTGGAGCAGCCTCTGTCCTTCTGTTCCAAAATCTGGGTGGCTCAAAAGCTCAGAGTCTGAATTCAGTGCCAAACCAAAAATCTCAGCTGTGGTCCTGCCAGCAACCTCCTGCTAAGCAGGAAGCAAACAGCATTTCCCATCATGGGGTAGGGGCGCCCAAAACAAGCAGAGGGAAATAATCATCTTGCAGATTGCATAATCCCAACTGTGGAACACGTTGCTGCAAAATGTGTGAAGGAGCGAGGAAAGGATCGGGCGAATGCAAAGGGCCCAGGCACGTCAGTGCAAAACCAACAGGAGGGTCCACAGAAAATGTGAATTCTGGGCTGTGAAGCAGAAAGAAAGGGGAGATGTCCCAAAAAAAGCACCTATATGTAATGCTGCATTTGGTACCTCTCCAAAATTCTGTTGTTTCCTGTTTCTTTTGTCCGTGTGTCTGCTGCTGGTTGATCTCAGGGACAGCACTGAGAGAGCCCTTGGTCTGATCCAGCAAGGACCAGGCTGAATATTGCCTTAAACAACCTTGCAGGTGCACCTTTAAAAACCTAATTGTGTTTCAGACCTGCCAAGTGTTCGGCTGATCTTGGTCATAAAGATATATTCCTCTTTGGTTTGTATTTTTAATCATAATTAAGTCCATTTTTCTACACTTGGCCTTATTGCTATTTCATTTACTTAAGCTGTAATGATTAAATCTAATTTACTACTCTGTGAAATCTTAATCCTTCTGAAAAGTAATGGGCAAAGTACACAGGTCAGTTGAGAAACTGATTCACCACATAACCTCCATTTAGTAATTCCATTTATTTCAATAAAACTAGCTGGCACATGAAAGAAAGACTCTACAGTGGCCTTTAGTCTCCAGAAAATCATAGAATTTTTAATACAAGCACTGAAGAGATGTCTTGACCTCTTCCTGAATGTATCATTTTTCATGGGAAAAAATCCAAAACAAACCCAGCTCATAAAATCTCTCTAAAGAAAGCCACCTACATTTTGTGCTTGTTCTTATTTTACAAGTACAACATTATCCTTTTCAAATATACAAAATGTCAGCTTGATAATACAGGGGAAAGGGCTTCCATATCCACAGTGAACATGATTTCTCTAAAAAACAATAAATGAAAAGCCTATTACTAATGCAGTATTCTCATTTAATCACATTTGTTCATTACTACCATATTTTAGGTGATATAAAAGGAGGAACAATTATTGCCTTGTTCACTTTGATTTATTTGGCTCAGTGCCTCCTTACCTAGGTAATGTAAAATAAACTGTGCTACACGGGTCATTTATGATGTGATTTAATAAGATGCTTTTTATTTCTAGCCTGTAGAGAAGCGTATTATTCTGGAAGCACCTGGCAAAAAAGAGAAAAAAAAAAAAAACAAGAAAAAATAAAAAGAACCCTAAAGAAAATCAAAACCAAAACACCCAACAACATTTATTTTGTTCATTTTCTATTTCCACTCAGTAGACTCCAGCCTAGAAGATAATTTAAAGCAGGTTTTCCATGGTGGTAATGCACTAAAACAGGGCTTAAAAACCCACATCAGGAAACGGTGCCTGGATGTCAAAATAAGGAAGGTTGTAACTACAAGCTTGACCAGTTCCTAACTTCCTTTGGGTATTTCCGTGTAAATTAAGACTTGTTCCTTTTCACTAGCTGAAACAGGTTAATGTTTTTTGCTTAGCAGCAAATGCTGTCTAAAAACGAAGTTATATTTATATAACAGGTACCTGAGACACATCTGGAAGTAAAATAAATAGCTAGGAAATTGTTTTTCCATAGACACTGTGAGCAAGTTTACCGCACTGAAACTTACCAAAAACTTGCAGGAATTTGGGACCAGTTTCTATGGCTTTTAAGTTTTTTGATGATTCGCTTATAGCCATTCTGTGAGAACAATGTTAACTCAAAGCTCTGCAGCTGGCACAAAGTTGAAGGAGCTGGAATTTGAAGATCCTGTGTGGGAATATTCCTTATATTGTAAGTGGAAGAGCTGATGCTGATGACAAAGAACTGCAGCAAAGATCTGCCTGTTTCCAGTATAAATCCCTGGGGTTTTGTCACTCAAAATTTTAATTTTAATTTGAAACAACACTGTTTGCCTTAAGGATCTCTCTGGAAAGAGATTCATGAGTGAGAAGAGGTTAAAAAAACTTTAGAAACCCAATGACTGCGCCTATTTTTTTCTATTTCTAAAAATTAGTAGCACTTTACCAGATAACCTCACAAGGAAATCTTCAGCTGACTCCTTTTTTTGGGCGTGGGTCTTTATCTCAGCTCTAGTGTTTGCCTGTAGTTACCATTGTATCCCTGTATCTAGCATTGGATTTTTCATTAAGTTTATTCCCCCGCTTCATAAAATTCTGCATTTCCTGGTATACAGCCTCCTTCAAAGTTAAAAGCACAAGCAGGAAACCTTTCACCGTAGCTTGAGAAATCCCAACCAACAAAAAGCTCCACCAAATGAAGCCCTAAAAAGCTCTACATGAAGCCCTAAATTCAGCATCTATAGACTCCTGAATTTTAGAAACTTGGGAGCATCACCATGTGGAAGAGACAGGGAGGCTCAGGAGGTGGTGCAGGGCTCAGTCCCGATGAAGCTTTTGGGAGGAATTTAAGCAACAACACAAAACTGTGAGAATTGAGTCCCCCTGGCAATTTAGATTTGGATGGCAGGAGAACACATCATTTGATCTGTGCTTTATGAGACACCCTTGGATGTTCTGAAATGTAGAACATAAGAAACAGGTAGAAAAAGGAACAGGCAAGGTGCTGAAAAGTACTGATGGTTTAAAGTCACCTGTGATCCCCCTGTAGCTGAAAATCTTTGTAGCTGTACCTGTACAGTGGCACAGATTGTGCTGCACAGATGGCCTCCTACAACAGGGAAAGAAAAATTGTGCCATTATCCTGAGCAGAAATTCAAATTTCATGTTTACAATGGTGTTCTTGAATGTTTTGAATTTTTTTTTTAGGTAAAAAATATGCACATCTCAGAGGGATACCAACATGCCTCCAGCTCTCAGGGGTCCCAGCCCAGCAAGGAGCTGGAGCTGCTGCAGCCAGGCCAGAGCAGGCTCCAGGATGGGCAGAGGCATGGAGCAGCTCTGCTGGCAGCAAAGGCTGCCACAGCTGCCATTGCTCACCTGGGCAGGAGAAGCTTTGGCCTGAGCTCAGGGTGGCCTTGCAGGGCCTGAAGGGGCTGCAGCAAAGATGGACACAGACAATTGCCAAGGGCTGCAGGGACAGCGGCCAGGGAATGGCTGCCAGTGCCAGAGGGCAGGGCTGGCTGGGATCTTGGCAATGAGGAATTGTTCCCTGTGAGGGTGGGCAGGCCCTGGCACAGGGTGCCCAGAGCAGCTGGGGCTGCCCCTGCATCCCTGGCAGTGCCCAAGGCCAGGCTGGACACTGGGACAGTGGGAGGTGTCCCTGCCATGGCTGGGGTGGGATGGATGGGATTTAAGGTCCTTCCCAATCCAAACAGTTTCATTATTCTGTGATTCTTAGTATGCATGTAAAGGAGTAACTAATCTCCAGTAATAAATTGTTTTTAGCATGAGGCTTTCAAGACAATTTCTACCTCTGCTGCTGCAGTGATAACATCTGATGCTGTATCTTCTGGCAGTATTTAGGCATGTGAAGTAAAGCACTTACCTAATTGCATATGAGGGTAGTACATCAATACAGCCACATAATCCATAAACATTTCCCTTTCATAAGCTCTTATCGCATTACCACTGATTATTTAGGGGGCAAAAATCATTAGTGTTATGTGGCACCCTTCCCTTTATTATTTTTAGCCTTTAATGAGGTTAAAATATGCCAAGGAGCAGGAATTTAAGGTGGGGAGCAATAAGAGTGGAAATTGAGTGATTGGAACCACTTCAAGGATGTGCACAGAGAAGTTGCAGCTCCATTTCACAAGCTGCAGCCTGGATATAGCTGGTCCAGGCATGGGTGGCAGGGAGTGTCACAGTGTGCCAAGAGCTGCATTTGCCAATCCATTTGCCATTCTGAATGGCTAAGGCAGCACAGTTCACCACTCAAAGGGCTGTCTGGGAAAGACTGAGCCAAAATGACATTAATTTAGATGGTTTTTGAGCTGTGGAAGCAGAGATGCTGAAGATGATCACACGACTTGAGAGATTCCATAAAGAAAAATTGTCTCATAGACTCAACTTGCTCAAAAAGTGTTCATGAAAAACATCTCTTGATGCAAATCACCAAGAATCACACTGATTCCTCTGTAAGATCATGCTTCATTACTCACTGAAATTAGCAAAATTACTTCTCTTAGCTCCAGAGGCACAATCAATTGAGGAACTTGTGAATGTGATGAAGCTGCTCGTGCACAGGCAACAAAAGATGATGTTTTGTGGTTTTGTCATATAGCAAACCTGACTGCAGTAGAAGACCTAAGGGACCTAAGACAAATGGTTGTAAGAAATTATTTATGGGTAGCTTTTGTGTCATCTCTCTCGTGCCTGCTAACATAGTAGGTTTACTTTAATAAAAACATAGGAAAAAGACCTTAGTATCTGGTTTAAAGGTTATTATTGTTCTTTCAGAGAATCTAATCTTATCCTGGGCTCCCTGCTGAGCTATATTAACTTATAAAATTTTCTTTTGTGCCTTTTTAAGGACGCTGCCACGCCACGTGTAGTTCAGTGAAAACATTTAATTTTTGTATTATAAATTTGGTTTATAGACTTGCCATTAGTCTTGGGCTTCCATAAAGAAAGAGTTTGGTGATAGCAAGGAGCCTGCTTAAATCTTGTAGCAGCACACACTGCATGGAGAACACAGCA
The DNA here is from genome assembly GCA_019023105.1 of Diglossa brunneiventris. NCBI lineage: Eukaryota > Metazoa > Chordata > Aves > Passeriformes > Thraupidae > Diglossa > Diglossa brunneiventris. Next base: position 4,667,704 of record CM032382.1, on the reverse strand, counting down.
CAACAAAAAGAACACGCTCTGTTCACCTTAATGCCTTAGAATTTTACCTTGTATATTTTTCATATATTTGTAATCCTGCAATTCTTTAATGTATAATTCTAAGCTCCATATTCAGTGTTAACTACAGCTTTCCCATTTTGCTCAGACATAACAAATCCTCTCCAGGCCTGGCAATCAAGGACACCTCACTGCCTCAGGGCCCAGAAATGCAAACAAAAGTGAGTTGGAGGGGGCAAACTTGGGGTAAATTACTTCATTATCTGAAGCTGTAATTGTTAGATTAATCCCCAATATGCAAATGAACCAAACCTACAAAAGAGTGAAAACCCATGACTCGCCATCCATTTTTTGGGTGTAGCCCCTGAGAGGCCTTTGCCTGCCCAAAATGTACCTGAAGGCCCTTCAATAAAATTATAACTGCTTTTTATTCCCTTAATTTGGTCTGGCCTCTGTTTTTAGGTTGCCCCAAAAGGCATCAACCCTTGAGCCTTCAGTGTTGTTCATCACGGTGTTGGATGAGAGAATGAGGGGATCTGCCCCTGGCAGTGGCCAGGGGAATGTGTCAGCCCTGGGACAGCTACCAGGAAAATGTGCTTTTTGAGAGCAAAAGGAGAAAGGCTGGCAAAGGGCTTGAAGTCTGTAATTTAGATGTCAGAATGTGTCAGATATATCACTGTCAAACTTGATCTGTTACCACTGAGTATAAAATTGACCCACAGAAGTTCTCCTCCAGGCAGCCAGTAGCCTGCAGTCAGTGCTGGGAGTAGATCCAACCTTTCTGGAATGAGACTTTAAAAGTGGCCTGGATTTCTGCCCTCACAAAGCCAGGACCTGTGGGGTTTTCAGTGCTGCTCTGTTCTTCTCTCACCTTCACAAAACAAAAGGAAATACAACTTTATCAATGTTTGATTGCTTATGTTGCTGCTTCAGTGGAAGTCCATAAAGATTAGAATCATCATAACCACTGATTCACACAGAACAAAAAAAAAGTGATACCAAGCTAACTGGGGTCCAAGAAATAAACCTGTTCAAACTGCAACAATTCCCCCTGCAAAGTTCCTTTGAGGCTGGATGGAGATAGGATTAATTGGCCACCACCTGCAGACCTGCTGCCTTAGTTGTGAACAGCTGCCAAGCAAATCCTACATCCCACCTTAGCACGTGACTGGGCTGTTCTGGGGGATTCCCTCTATTCCCTTACCTCTGCAGACTAAATCCATGTTGATTTCCCCATGCAGAAACAATATATTCACAGTTTCAGCCACAAATCCCTGACAAATTTATTTCAGTTGCCTGTATCAGAAGGAGGTTCTGCAGATGCTGTTGACTGTCAGCTCAGGCTGTGGTCACAGAGGATGAACCTTCCTGTCCTCATTACTGAGCACTCACAGTGATCAGAGAGTCAGTCTGTTATTGCAGAAAATCAGAGTTTCAAGCAGAAACAAAAAAGAGACATCAGCACTCCTACTAAAACTAACATTGCATTGCTGCATAGGGAAATCTCACAAGCATCTCTCTGCCATTCTCCCAACATCCTTCACTCAAAAAGACAAATAAACTACACCAAATGTTTCATCCTGAAAGAAGCTGCAAAGCAACCCTTCCTCCAAAGTACATGTGGAAAACCTCATAGGTGCACAGGCTTATTTACCAATTTTCCATGTCTTTTATTCCACTGCTTAGGAATCAGCCAACTTGCTGTTGCATCATTGCCATGTTTATACCATTGTCAGAGTCAAAATGATCCTACAAGTATCTGCTGAAAACCTTCTTAAATGCAGGCATTTGACTCTTAACAAGTCAGTACATCAAAACTTTGTATTACTTCATGCAAGGTTTAAAAAGCAAACTCTTTCTCCATCAGGGGAAAAATCATCTTATTTGGAACAGGCTGATTGTTATTCCAGGCAGGAATTCGTTTTCCAGAGAAGCTGTGGCTGCCCCTGATCCCTGGAAGTGTCCAAGGCCAGGCTGGACAGGTCTTGGAGCCACCTGGGGTAGTGGAAAATGTCCTTGCCCATGGCAGGGGGAGGCACTGGAGAAGATTTAAGGTCCCTTCCAATCCCACCCATTCTACAAATTTATGATTTCACTTAGCTAAACACATTTCCCAGATAGTTTGACCTAATTTTTTAATGCCCTTAAAATCAAAAGAAACCTGCATATGAAGAAAAGCATATAATTCTTTATGAATTTCATACAACACAGAACAAACAAGAGGTTGAAGAACCTGTGTGGTAAATCCCTGTGTTTGGTGGAGTGGGGATGAAAAAGTAGTAAATTTTTGTGAGGCATGGGAAGCTTATATTGTGCTCCAGTAACACAGTGATAGGATTTCATGTTGGCTCAAATGCTGAATAATTACTCTTGTTAACAGAACACAACAGGTTATATGACTTGGAAATCCATGGTGGAGTTGGTGTCTTGTGGCTGGACCAACAGGCAGATTTTCCTGATCAATGTAATGGAAACATCCCAAGACAGAGGGTCTGCAGGCTGCAATCAAATCTAATTAATTGACTTCATCAGCAACAGATAAAGATCTGACCAGTGCAGCCTAAATTGGAGATAATGGTTCCTTTCAAAACAACACTCATAAAATTGATCTGATTGCATCTTCCTGGCATTTTTAATTCAGCCAGGCAATAACCCAGCACAAGGCTGCTGGAAACAGCTCCTGCTGATGGAATGGGGCAGGTTGCACTGCTGTGGCTTAGCTAGGAGAGAAAATCATTCCCCAGCCCTGTGCAGGTGCAGGAGCTGAACCACCAAAAGCCTGTTGGGATCACACTCACACTGCTTTTCCTGGAAAGAAGAGGAGCATCATCCTCACCTCGCTGCAGACCAGTGAGAATCCAACACAAATGTACGCTGAGCAGAAGGGATTTGTCCTTTCTTTGGTACACTAAGTGTTCTGCAAGTCTCATAAATAATTTTTAAAGCTACCTACTGTGATAAAATATGCAGCAGGGCTGTGACTGGAATAATGTGAGAGGCTGGTGTTGAGAGTTCTGTGTCTTACAACTCCTTCTCAATCCTCTCACCTGGTGTCTCCCCACCTCCCTTCTAATCCCCCCATGAAAATTTTGAATTGTTTTATTGTGTAAAATCCATTGGGGAGTTTACAACATGCAGACTGTCACCAATAGGATGGTTGGGTTTAAATTAACCAAAAAAATGCCCTGTGTGCTACAGGGAGTCATATGCTCATCTTCTCTGAGAACACTAAAACAGTGAACTTGACCAACTTATCTGGTTTGGTTATTTTATTAGTGACAGGGTGGGGGGGGTTGGGCAGATTTTGTCCAGTTTTTGTTCTGTTTTGTTCTTTTTTTTTCTGTTTTGTCTTGATTTTGTGGAAAGCTACAGTATAATATTAGTCTTGGTGAAAATCTATTTTTACTTTCTTTCATTTTCCAGCAATTCAGTTCAGACAAGGAAAAAAGAAACCCTCAAAAGATAAAAATTGCCTGTCTCAGACACAACTTTGCATCAGATATCATTCTCTTTGTAAATATTGTTTCCTTCCTGGAAAAATAAAAATTGAGTGAGTGCACATTATCCTGAGGAAACTCAGGATAAAGACATTCCCAGATCAATGAACCTGGGGAGGGAAAAACCTGGACGGAATCCTTGCCTCTTACCTGATTAAAATGAGTAAAAACTAGATGGATCAAGGCCCCCTGTGTGGTTTTGTAAGTGTGGTTCATTCCTTCACCCCCAACCCTGTGCCTATTTTAATTTTCTTGGTAAATGGTGCCCTCTGCAGCATCCCTTCGACTCTTGCAAGGCTCTCAGCACTTTGACTGAGCCTTAGTGCATCACAGGCAAGGGATATGGTGCCAAAATACAGAATTCCAGCAAATCTGCATCACTTTTGTGTTGCTTTACAGTGTTTGCTGCAGGTCTAATGTTTCCCAGGCTGCAGCCAGCATCAAGAAGAGGTTTTACTAAATTTGGGAGAGAGACAGCATCTGTAAAGAAGCCAAAGCTTGACATATGCAAAGAAAGGGGGGAAAAAAAAGTCCTGCTCATTAAAGCAGTTATAAGAATATTATTTGGAAAACTCCCATATGTGACTTTTTCCTAGTATTAACAGCATTCACTTGTATGATATCTTTCAGCCAAGGATTTAATTTAATAAGCATTAACTATTTACTCCTATGGGATTTGCAAAGAACATGAGACATGTTATTAACACCATTTAAGGTATAATTAATTAAATTTTTTTACATTTATTTTTATTTTATCAAGGATTTTTAAAATCTCAGCATATGCTGCAATGTGCAACTATTTAATCCTGAATTTATTATAAAGAAGACCTGGTAATGTAGTGACAGCAGTTTCTAGGTCAGACATTTTCCCTTCTGAAATTCTCCCTTGTCTGCTGTACATAATTTGTCTTACACCCTACAGTCTCTTTTTCAAAGGGAACTTTTAATCTTTTATGGAGACTTGATAGCTCCTGAATCATAAAAGAATAAGTTCAGCCAGAGAATTAAAAAATGCTGGGATGAGAAAAATAAGAGCTAGACAAACATCTGTCAAGAATGGCTTAACTTTAACTGGGGCAAAACATCAAGTAGGTGACTTCATGAGATCATCTTTGTCTCCATTCCCATTTTTTATTACTCTACGAATAACCTCTCTTGATAGGACCTTGTCTCTTTTCTAAGGCATTTAACCTTGTGTTCTGGGGACATTTCACCCAATTCCCAGCTTCAGAAAATACACTTTGAAGTACAGCTGCTTAATAAATATTATGTGTTTAAATAATATATTAAATATGTGTAACATTTCCCTATTGTGTCAAATCCAGCAAAAAAGGCATGCACGGTTCCTGGATAGGTATTCCTGGAGTTTTTTTGGCATATTACCACCCAGAACAAAATACGTGGCTATGGGACTTCTAATAGGGATGGGGCTCAACATGTCTAAAAGATTGACAATATTCACAAAATTTATGGAATCCTGGAATTGTTTGGGCTGGAAGGGACCTTAAATCCTATCCATCTCACCCCTGCCATGGCAGGGACACTTCCCACTGTCCCAGTGTCCAGCCTGGCCTTGGGCACTGCCAGGGATGCTCTGGGCACCCTGTGCCAGGGCCTGCCCACCCTGCCAGGGAACAATTCCTTGTTGCCAAGATCCCAGCCAGCCCTGCCCTCTGGCACTGGCAGCCATTCCCTGGCTGCTGTCCCTGCAGCCCTTGGCAATTGTCTGTGTCCATCTTTGCTGCAGCCCCTTCAGGCCCTGCAAGGCCGCCCTGAGCTCAGCCCAAATCCTCCTCTCCAGGGTAATTAATCCCAATTCTCCATGTGTTCTGCAGTCACTGCCATTTCCTCACAGGAAGGTGTTTCCATGGTTTGGACCTCATCCATGCCCTTTCAAGACATCACTGAGCATCATCTGACCTTTTATTGCAGGGTCTCACCTCAGCTGAGGTAATTGCTAAATCATCAGGCAGCAACAGAAACCCTGAGCCTGGTCTGCTTCACAGTTCTGGCCTGATATATTAACATGCCGTTTGTAATCTACCTGTGTCCAGTCTCAAGGCATCAGAGATGGAGACTTTTCCCAAGTCCAAGTCACCATAAATTGCTAGACCTACACAGCTCCCTCCCTCTCCCTCCCTGCCAAGCAAAGGTGCAGTTATTTTAACTTGCAGGATTCCGCCAATTATTTTCTGTTTGGTTTGATACTTCATCCACTTGAAAACAGTTCACCAAGTGAGAGATAAAAACTGTCAGATGAAGAAAATGACTGTGAGTTATTCACTTAGTCTCTGGATGACCAGAAGTGTCTATCAGCAGTTAATATTGGGGAAAAAATTACTGATTACTGCAGTAAAATATTCCAGAGTCATTGACCTTTCAGGGTGTTTGGTCCTGTAGCTCAAGACAAGATAATTTCACCTTGAATTTTCAGTTGTGAATATGCATTTGTGGAGATAAAAAAAAAAAAAAAAAAAAAAAAAGCTATTCCTGCTGTCATGTCCTAAAAATTGACTTACATGTGTGGTGCAGTACCTGTGCTGTAATGCCAGGTAGAAAGCAGGAAAAAGAGGGACAAGATGATTACTGAATGAATCATTGCTTTTCAGATTGTTCCGTCTTTATTCTTCCTTTCCCAAATTAGGCTGGAGCCTGCAAGTAGATAAAGGAATCGCATGGAGACAAATAAATATTTCATATTCCACATGCTATACACCTGCCCTTCTGAGAATTTTGAATGGATTAAAAAATGTATTCATTTTCTCTGGGATGCTGTAGGAACATTTTTAGCCATTCAGATAAAGGACCTGTGTTTTTTCCCCACCATATCCACACTGCCACAATCATCACGTGTCAAACAGCGTCACAGATGATCTCTGGCATCAAGAAGGTGGATTCTGAAGGTGGTGCTTCAAAATTAGGAGTGCTGCTGTGCCAAAGGTGCAGCAGATCTGGCTGCTGGGATCTCCCTGGGTCATGAAAGGCGCTTTTAACATTGTTGGGACTGGGTAAAGGAAGCCTGGAAAAGGCTGAGAACTCACAGGATGCAGAGTTACCAGAAACTAAATTTATCCCTGATATTTGCTTTCGGCATTTTAGAGACTCATAAGGAAATTTGCTCTTAACCTTTAGTTTTAATCTACTCTATGTTGTTCTTAGAGAAAAGGAGCAAGAAGGAAATAATAAAAGAAATGTTAAGCTTGTAGCATATTTTCCTTTTTTTTTTTTTTTTTCTCCTGAGGAGTACATATATTTTACGGATTTAATGCCTGAGAAGAAGTAGATTCACTGAACCCTCCTAGTTCACACAAGTCTAATTTCTGGAAATACCTTTGCAAGCCTGCATTACCATCACTCCCAGCACATTCCTTGCTGCCTGTAATTAATGGCAGCTAAAAAAATAGGTTGGGAAAACTCATCTATTTCATACAGTTTTTTTCCCCAATTAGCCAAGAAACTCTTAAAGGCTTCTGGCCTGGCCAGGAAATCTGTTATCCTGCTTGCAGTAGGTTGCTTGAATGCCTATACAGTCTTGCTTAGACCTATTGAAGTGGATTATTTCAAAAAAACCCTCCCTTTTTGTCTTTTTGGGGTTTTTTTTTGGGCGGGGGGGGTTGTTTGGTGGGTTTTTTGTTTGTTTGGGTTTTTTTGTTTGGTTGGTTTGTTTGTTGCTGTTGTTGTTATTTTGAAAGAAAAACTCAGAGATTTAGGTCTCAGTGGGACGGTCTTACTAAATATCTTTCAGTGGCATGGCTCCATAGCAAATCTTTCTCCTTCCTTGTGAGGCCATTCCACCCATTTGTCAGGACACAGAGGAAACTGGATAAATTCTGGAATTGTCTCAGTCTGTTGCAATGCCGTGATCATTGTATTAATGCCTTTAATGAGGTCTTACTTAGGTGATCTTCACAAGTGCTTCACGTTCCGAGGGTTTAATGAAAATGTTCTCTTTAACTGTCCAGCGTTATTCCATCAGGATTTTATGGAGTTGGTATATGGCTTCATCTTTCAATCTCTTCCTGTGGACACATGGGTAATAAATGTATGTGTATTAGAATTTGTCCTTAATAAGAGCCATATATTTGACTGAGGCAGGACCCTAAGAGCAGACAAGTTCATTTACACATTTCAAAGGGACCTATAAAAACCTGTTCATCTGACTTAATTATGCCAGTGCTGAAACTTGGATTTAGCATTCCTTCATAAATACCACTTAAAATTTAATTTCAGGTGTTCTGCATGGAGTACACTTAAAAATTAAGGCTCGCAGAACTTACAGCTTCATATCAATCCAGCCTTCCAACGACCTGCACTAAAATCACTGCAATCCTGACAGAGAAGCTGAAAGATACTTTTTATTTTTTAAATCATGAGAACAATAATGAGTAAGTGAGTGTGAAAAGCTCTGAGTCTTCTGCAGAGTCCTGTGGATATGTCTGCAATATTGATGATAATTCTGGCAACGGGTGCAATTTTGCTCAGTTTTATACCAAACTTACCTACAAATGAGTCCCTCATACTCTTCCAGCAGCACTCAATTCCTTTCTTCCTCCTTACAGTAAAATGGATGTGGTCCAAGTTATTCAAGTGCAGAGAACTCTTCCTGGAAAAACTGAGGAAAAAATATTTTCCCCTCATTTATTTAAGACTTCTATTGCTTTGGTGGCTGAGTAACAACTTCAGCTCTCAAGTTACAGAGAAAAACAGTGTCCTTTCCTCTGCTCTTCCACTTGGAGAAGAGGTTTTCATCAGACAATGGCAGATTATCCCAAACATGCCTTGAATTTTCCATCTTAATGAATTTGTTTTTTCCTATTATCTTTGTGTGGTTACAGACAAGTTTCTACCTTCACCTCTTGAAAAGCATCTTTTTTTTTTTTTTCTTTCAGCAGTTGCCATTTTAATTTGGCTAAACTAGATAGAAACTGCAGTTCTTAGGTAAAAGAGAAATTCTGTCAAAATCTCTCACTGTCATTTATTAATTACCATTTTTAAGGTGTGGGAGCTTCTTCTTTGCTTGTTTTTGATAAGTAGACATGTTGATTTAGAAAGCCAACTTTGATTATAAGATCCTTCTCAAACCAGAGCCCACAAATCATCGAATGAATTTATCAACACCTAAATTAAGCTATTTTTCTTTTAAATATATAAAAACAATGCAGAATACAGAAGAATATTTCAGGAAGCAGCAAGAGGCAACCCCTTGTAGTTGTATATTCAAAAGTATTCCATTTAATCAGGTAAAGAGATATTGAAGTAGTTGTCTTGCTGTGGTAGAAACAGTAAACCTGCTTTAAAATGCATTATCACGGTGAGAAAATATCACAGAAGCTGCCTTTCATTGACAGTAATTTAATCTTTCTTGAAGTTAGTTGCTAAACTTCAAATAAGCTAGAGTTCTTTTAAATATTTCCTTAAGTTTAATCACTTCTCCCAATTTAGAATGTAGGTAAAAGCTGTATTTTTAAAGGGAAGGATTGTAGGCCACAAGGTTGATATTTTGTAAAGGGGACCAGCATAGAAAAAACACACACAGGGAACTGGAGTCTCAAGAAAATGGAAAAAAAAATACATTTTCAAAGGAACTGGTGCAGCTCTTGGTGCAATGTGCAGAAATCATAAACAACTGCTCCTACCACGGTGTATAAAAAGTACAGTTTGGAAAGTGCTGTAGATGAGATTTATAACCCATAATTTTTTATGGGATTCAAATGCACCACACAGCATCTTATGTGTTGGATTCCCCTAACCTGTGGGCTAACAGGGATAATCAAGACACATGAAACAACTCTCATCAGCAGGCAAGCAGCAGAGCTGCAAAAATGAGGACACAAATGCCTCTCCTGTCTCTGAATAGCATCCTGTATCCTTCTCTGCATAAAAACGATTTGTGCCTGAAGCATTTGGCAGAAACCGTGTTTGGCATTATCCAGGCATTCCTCTTCCTGCTTGAGGAACGTGTGGTCTTTGACTCATGACTCCCCTCTCCCCATCACCCTCGTGGGAATTTATAAAATCAGAGGGGTTTGGGAAAGCTGCAAAAGGCAGGCCCCAGAGACAGCAGAGCTGTGATTAGAGCTAAGCAGCAGCCATGAGATTGGTCAGCAGAAAAATTATTTAAACTGTAGAAAAGCAAGGACAAATAGAACAATGGTCTGTGTATTAACGCTTGTCCAGAATAACTCTCTAAGCTACAGAAAAGTTTAACTAGCAAGATATTAGGAAGTTTGAAGCTTAATAATGGAGCTCTGTGCATTGTGTTTTAAGGCTTACAAGCAGGTATTGTATTCGAAATAAGCAAGTATTGTTTAATCAAAGGTACCTGTGCTTATAGTGGGTTGGATAGAACTACTGTCAATGTGCTTTTGCTTTGTTTGATTGGTCAAAAAACTTTTAAAGTAAGTTGTAAGATTAAATTCTTGGTCTGCTGCCTGGGATGTGAGCTGGTAGCATCTTCCCATTGTCATAACCATGTAATGAGACTGATGCTGGAAAATAAAACAGCTCAAGGCGCGTTCCTCAGCAGTCCCATCCCGTTTGTCATTTGTACAGAGACCCCAGCCAGCGTCAACCCTGATGCTCTTTCAGAAACTCTTCCATAGGAGCAATTCCTGGGGGAGGCCAACATGGCCCTGGGGCTGTGGGGCCCTCATCCAGCAGTGTGGTTGGAGGGGAAAGGGAAAAAGGAAAAAGGCCTCAGGAAGAAGCAACACCCAAAGGCTGTGTCAAGTAAGCAGCTTTTTATTTTCTCTTTTTTGACTAAAGAAAATCCTGCTCGTGTCACCGATGGGGCCTGAGGGCTCTGCTTCCGGGGTCATCACGATGCCATGGCTGAGGGGTCCGTGCCCAGACTGGGACCAGGGGCCCTACAGCCACCGCCACCTCCCTGTTCTCCTTCTAGGGCTGCTCTGCCTCTGCAGGGACGCTCCCACATGAGCTGGGGCTCCCCTCATGGCCTTCCCCCGACGAAGCGCCGGCCTCGTGCTCAGCGCTGGGATTCCTGCGGCCCACGCGAGGCGGGAGCACCCCCAGGGCAGGCTGAGGGAGCGGAGCTGGCCCCGGGGCTCTCGGCCTCCTCTGGGGCAGCGTGGCAGCCCCAGAGCCTGCGCACCTCCTGGCTGCACTGCGTCTCGATGATGCTGAGCACGCCGTGCACCAGCAGCGCGGTGTAGTGCCGCAGGCGAGGCTGCAGCCGCTGCACCAGCACCTCCCTGTTGGGGCCGAAGATGCACAGGGCCAGCAGGATGCTGCTCTCTGCAGTCTTCACCTGCCACCACCGCTCCCTGTAGATCTTCCGCAGCCACTGCTGCAGCCAGGCCCTCACGGGGTCCAGGAGGTTCCATCTCCTCCGGAAAAGCTCTGCCCAGAGCTCGGGCAGGATGCCACCCACGGCATCCTGTGGCCCCGCCGCGCCTTGCTCCGCCGGGGGCAGCAAGGCCGAGGCAGGGGGGTGTCACAAGGCTGTGGGTGCTCTGTCCGTCCCTGCTGCCACCAGCGCTTCCAGAGGCCTCTCTGGGGTGTCTGATGATGCACTGCAGGCAGTCCTCCTCCTGCTCCGAGAAGCTGACGGTGGAGATGAGTCTCCTGCAGAGAGGGCAGGTGCGGATGGCCCGCAGCCAGCGCAGGATGCAGCCCAGGCAGAACTGGTGGCGGCAGGGCAGGGCGTGGGCGATGTCCCCGGGCACCTCGCAGCAGATGGGGCAGCTCCACTCCCTCCTCCCGCTGGCCATGTCACCTTCTTGCTTCAGCTCTGCCGCACAAAACCTGCATGGCCAGGGTCATAATCCATCTCCCAGTGATGTCAGAATGCAGCACCAGTTCGTGTCACCCTTCGCTGCCCAGTGATGTCACAATGGGACAATCACTTGGCATAGTTGACTGGAAAAGCCTCACAACTAAAATTCACAGTTGCTTAAATACTTTCAGGAACTCTACCTAGAGTGTTCATGCTGTCTGCAAGTGTTTATAAGGCTACCGGAAAGTGTTTTTAAAAAAAAAATCCCAAAACAACCAAACCACTCACACAGAAAAGTGCCCATTCAGCAATGTACCCTACTTGCATTGCCCTGAAAATGTGGGAGAAATCCCTCTGAGTCACAGGACTGCTGAGTTTATTTTGCATAATTTTACCACATCCAGCCATTTTCACCGTGTTTTGGTCCAATACTGCAGCTACTGGAGATCAGACAGCAAGGAAATTTCAGTGTTATATCACTACCCACCCTCAAAAACACAAAAACATGGTGTAAAATGCCTTGGTATCTTGACATATTTGAAGAAATATTATGACTCATGTTCCTGAAGGGTTTAACTTCTTACCTCAGCTGTGAACTCATCAGGAATTAAGATCTGATTGACAAACGTAATTTCTACAGATTAGCCAAACTTTTTAAAAAATCAAGAGCTTTGAAAATGCAGCTGCAGTGAGAGTTCAGATTTAAATACTATTTGCCGAAGAGTTGTTACCTTTCACAGGTTTCAGCTGATCCAACTCCAGCAGTTCCTAAGACAATATAAATTACATATATAACCTAACACAAAATAGTGTCACAATTATATTTATCAGAATATCAGTGCAGCTCTTGCTGGAAACTACAATCCATCAGGGATAAAATTGATGAGATCAAAAGATTTAACCCAGAAGAAGGAAAAATAAAGGAAATTAACATAATGTGTTTAAGGAAAGTGGTACACAACATCACAACTGAACCCAAAATAGCTGTTCAGACCATGAACTGCATTTACTAACAAATGGGCACTGCTTACCTCTCAGAATTAACCTACATTTTACATAAAACTCAGTAGTTTAAGAAACAGATTGTACCACTTGAGAGAAAAATTGACAGAAGAACAGCAAGATAATTGAACCCAAACAGATTTTACTTTAGTTTGTGCTTTTAAATGTACAGTGATGGACTCTCTAATTTCTGTACTTCTTGGTTAAGAAATCTCTCACAGGCCAGCTGTAGCTGGAAAACCTGGAATGCTCATCACAAGAGCAAAGGCAGTTCTATGAAACTAATAAAAAAACCTTCCCCACACACTTAAGGTCATTTATATTTTTGATTAAATCATTAAATCAGTATTAGAATATATGTTAGCATATCTACTAGGTGTCTGTTCAATTTGTTATTAAGAATTTGCCTCATGCTGCTCTAAAAATAATTTCTAATTAAACACTTTATAACCACGTCCCTGTGTGCTCTCTTCAATTTTCAGCACATTTAAAATAATGCAAATGTAATGTATTTAAAGCAGAAACAAGAAATACCAGGATCAGCAGATACCAGCATCAGGGTAGTGACCCCTTTTCCACCATCCTGATCCAGGTAACAGCAGCTCCCACGCCACAGAGAACTTTATCAATTGGCACGGGGATATTTGATGGTGTAGAGGGATAAAAAGGAAGTGTCAAGGAATTGTTTCATCCAGAAGCTCCCGACTCAAACTCTTCTGTCCTTCTGTGCTGGTTGACTCCACCTATTTGTGGCAATCGCATCCCTATGCAGCAGTTGATTTCCAAGGAGAAGTCTTTAATCAAGCCACTAAACAAAGCTGTCTGACTTTCAAAGCGTTTGAGCTTCTCAAAAATTCTGAAGGACAGGCTTTGGATATTTGTCCGCACATTGAACTTAAAGCTGTCTGGGCATTTATTAAGATAAAAAATGTGAAAGTGTTTGACATCATTTT